>JAAFCF010007137.1:199750-230565 GCA_013389785.1 Helicorthomorpha holstii | reverse complement strand
AGACTAAAAGCCATTCGTTTCAATGGCGATTTGTCTCGTTTATTTCGTTTTAAAAAAAAAACAAATTATCAAAATGTTTGTAAAAACTTTAAAAATTGTAAAAAAGTTTGATTTTCTTCCGATTTTTATGCAATTTTTTATTTTGAGAAGCAAAATTTTGTTGTATGAAGCAGATTTTCCTTCAAATTGATGTTACTAATTAATAGCACTTTAAACTCAAAAAAAGTCTGGAAACTGGGCAAAGTTGCCATTTGCTGATTTGCAATTTGCCTTGTTTTTTAAGAATTAGATTGTTATTGAAAATGAAAACATTTAATAATCTATTAAATATAATAATAATGTTCCCTATCTGTTTAACATGCATGGGGTCAAATAACTTAATAAACTTACTATTTTTTGATCCAAAGCTACAGATGGGTCACACGTGGTCCAAAGAAGGGTTAAACACAAAAATAACAGAGATACAGTAATATCACCACTGCTTGCAGTTATCTGAGTTTCTAAAAAGGTCTCTTGAATGTAAAGTCCTAAATTTAGGTCACACAAGTTAATATCGTGATATTGACTATATCGTCAATATCGTGATATTGTGAAATTGGTGGGAGTTTTGAAAAAAAAAAAATTAGTTTGAAAAAAAAAAATTTTTTTTAAAAAAAAAATTAATTTGAAAAAAAAATACATTTTCTAAAATTTTTTTGGCGGACCGGTAGCATTTGCTCCGCGGACCGGTACCGGTCCATAGAGGGGAGGTTGGGGACCAAGGGTTTACATAAATATGGCGAAATTATTCATCATTTATCAGAACCAAAGTTGTCACGTCCTCAGAAACGTCAACTAATGTCACAGCATGGAGGTTTTATAGGTCCCTTAATTGGTTATTTAGGTCCTGCCATCGCTAGTTTAGCCTCATCGCTTATTCCAACACGTTAATTAAAAAAATGGTACGTAAAATGATGCTTGTGGATGTAGAGGATTACAGAAAATTACGACAACATTTGCCGCAACCCTTAATAACTTCTGACAACATGCATAATAAAAAAGAAGAATTAGAGGAAACAACATCAGCAACAAATTTATGAAAATTCGTAAACCCTACCGTCAATTTAGGTGTTACACCCTCACCCTTTGAACAGATACTTTATAAAACACAACTACAAATTTCAAAGCTTTTAGGAAAAAAATCCAAATTACCTTTACACCATCGCATGCGGCAATATCATGAACTAGTGGAAAAATTTAATCAAATACTCGAACAGTTGCGTCAAAATGAACATAATTTAACGCCAATAATACCTTCAACAACAGCAAGTGAAGAGCAAGCACTGCTTAACACCACCTTTAACACACCAGAAAATGTGCATCTATCTCCACCACCAAATATTTACTCTACAACATCACCATCGACTTCCGCAACAACAGCAGCAACTTCTCGACAAAAAAAGAAAAAAAAAGAAAAAATCCGTTGAAATCCTTCTTACACCCATACCTTTACCGTTATCACTGGACAGCTATGTATCATCGTTACCTTCAACATCACAACAATTCACCGCCAAATCAATATCACCACCCGCAACACATACACGTAGTAAAACTAAACTTAAACAACAACAACAAAAGAGAAAACAAAAAGGACGAGGTCTAAAACAACTTTTTGGACAACAAAAACCCTTTGTACCTACTAAAAAATGGCTAATTTATAATAATAATCAAAAATAATATTACAAAAAAAACATTGTTTTTTTGGGGGAATATAATTTTTTATTTTTTAAGTTAATGAGGATACATGATATGTTTTTTATTCAATGTATAAAAAATTGATAATAATAAAGAATTATATATATTTTCTTATATAAAGTGATTGCGTATTATTATTATTTTTAATACAAACAAATAAAATCAAATATATTAATCATCAGAAATAAAAAATAAAAAAAAGCTAATTTAATACACAAATATATAGTAAGCGAATGATACGATAATTGTCGTCATTTCTACTTCGTTTTTCCTGGCTATTATCACCGCCACTTTTTTTATAAAGTCTACTCCAAGGCTCATCATAGGATGATTTCTCCGATATTTTCTCCGAGGAGGAACATTTAAAGATGTAGTAACATTATTACCTCCGCCAACATTTCCTGTAGTATTATCACCACCAGTTGACATATTTAGAGGAGCAGGTAACCATGAAAGCACCTCATCTTCGGCTCGTAAATTTGAGTTTTGCCCATTATCACTCCAATTATAATTCTCCAAATCCGGCCAATGATACCTATTTCCATCCACACTTTCTTCCACATCCTTTAGCGTCACCTTAAGTAGCTGCACCATACCGCCAGATTCATAACAATGCAACCGCATATAATGATGAACACGTTGCACCATGAAAAATAACTCACCAGCTGTTAATCCGTAATCCTTGAATTCTTCCAACAGTCCGTCGTAATTTTCATACTACTTACACAATTCGCTTATCATCTCCTCTACAGAACAACGTTCCTCCGGCGTATTCAATTAACTGTACATATTTTTCATAAAATTCTTCCACCAAATTGATAAAAATCAAGCATATAAATATGGCATATTTTCCGGCGGTATTATTGTATTCTCACCATTTGGCATACGTCCGTTGATCTCCGCAAAAATTTCATCCTCTACCTGTCGAAATAATTTTGCCAGATAATGACAAATGATGCTGCCTCCACGTTTGACATTTATGTAGTCGTCACTTTCCTTACAAATATAAAAAACTCCTTAGCTTTCACCTGATATTGTAGTCGCTTGTCCCAAGAATCCAACGGAACACAATTGTTAGCATCAAAAGATTGTATTATGCCGCTCTAATATCCGCACACCGTATATTTGTACATATTTCGAATTCTTAATCACTTCTTTTTTCAAATACTCTTTATCATTATGAAAATATGCGCTAACAACAGTTAACGGTTTAACTTTTAACCCATACGCTCCAATATTATCGTTCGTTTCGTTACTGCTAAAAGTTGTGGAATAAAATTTACTCTTTTCAGCCACCAACTCCAACATTTGATCGATTAATACAAAAACTAATGATATTAACAACTGCTGTGCTCTGCCAATTGTAATATCAAAACGATGTGGACCCATCATAACGGTACTCTTTTTATCTAACACCTATTCTAACTATTATTCAACAAGCAGCATAAAACGAAAACGGTTTTACAAAAAATTATTTTTACAAGATCACTTGAGCAAATGCTGTTATACATTTTCTTATTTTCTTATACTTTATTTTTTTGGTCATATACCACATGTCATAACAAAAACATGCCCTCTTCTGTATATATTTTTCTTATTATTATTTGATATATTATATTTAAACTTTTAAACCTTTCTTCCTCTTTCTTCTCCCCTCTCACGTCACCAACCCCCTTTTTATTTATATTAACATCCATAAAAATTAAAATACCCTTATCCCGTTTCGTTTTTCTTCTGTAGATATTTAAACAACACTTAGCTAACTGTCATAAAGTTAAAAATATTTTTAACCTCACACATGTCAAAACGCTTTTAAAACTAACCCCTTATATTTGTACATATTTGTCCGTCAAAACAATATCATGTTAACAATTAACTTTTTTATCCTTTTCTTAAAAAGTAATTTCACTATTTTTTTAAAAAGTAAAATTCTCTTCCCCCTCTCTTTTTTTCTCCCATCAACACTTTCACATCTACAAAACTATAAATTCAAAAATTGTTTACACCTTAACCTTATTTCAATGGATTTTGCGTGATGTTAAACATCTTCTTCTGAAAATATATGTATAATTTTTTTAAAAAAAAAAATGGTATAACATTAGAATGGGCTTCACTTAACAGTCAAGCATTTCCTCCAACCCGCTCAACTCCATACTCGACCAGCTTAGATCTCTACTCCTCTGTAACCTGTCACATTCCCCCCGGCGAAATTAGACAAATCAACACCGGTATCGTTATTCAATTACCCGAAAATTGCTACGAACGTATTGCCGATCGAAGCAGCGCATAACGGTATTCACGTATTAGGGGGTTTAATCGATCATGATTACACCGGCGAAATCATCATTATTCTAATAAATTTAGGAAAACAAAATTTTATAATTAATCAAGGAGACAGTATCGCCCAACTTATATGCGTTTATACATGCATTATACCGCACAACTATAATGCCCTTATTCTTCAAAGAAATACCTTTCGTGGTAAACAAGGACTGTCTTCTGGAATAGTTAACAACAACAACAAACGTGTACCCCCATCAAAGTTTTACAGCAAAAGGAAATTGTCAAACCTGTTCAAAATATGAAATTGGTAGGAAGACGCAACAACAAAAAAAGAAAATCTAACAACAACAAAAAATCCAAAATTGAACAAAATAAAAAAGATGCTGATGATGATGATGATAAACCTCTTGATTTATCACCCACTCAACAAAAACAGACAACATCTGAAAGTGAGAACAAAAATGTCGACATCATTGATCTGCCAAATCTACAAGAACTAAGTAACTTCATACAAGAAACACAACTATTTTAATATAAAAATAGAAATTATTTAATGCATATCAACATGTCATTTTCCAAATATAATCAAAAAAATGTATAAACATTTATTATTATTATTATTTTTACCATTATGTAAACCAAATGTATAACCATCCGCTTATTATTTTTTGTGGCAAAATTAAAAATATTCGATAAAATTAAAATCGTTTATCGTATTCTTTTTAAACGTTTGACAAACGCTTTTAGGTAACCATTCAGGAAATTGAGTTTGATTCTTAAGCAAAGCTATATTACATAAATCTTGTAACGACGGTAACAATGTAAAACGACAAAAATACAATTTTATAATAAATTCACGATCCAGCAAAAGCCAATTAAATATTCCGTATTTTAAAATACTTTTTGTCAAAACTTTTGATAACGAAAAAAACCCCACATTTTACGCATCAATTTGCTTATTAATGACGCAACAATTAAACGATTCATAACTATTAACAATTGCCTGCAATACCTTTAAATTTTCATCGACAATGTAAATATTATTTTAAACGCTGAAACGCACAAACAACCTTTTATCCGACGTAATACCGTAAAAACAACGAAAAGAAACACCAGTCTGTCCTTTATAACTAATACGTCCGTCTACTGTATCGTAAACATATAAATGCGTCAATTGTCTTCTTTTTTGACCCATAGCACAAACCATAATATAAATTTGCAATCCCAATACCTGCATTTGTGTATTATTAATGACACCAGGAAATTTAAATACTAGAAGTAAACGCGCAAAAGTTATATCTTTTCTCTCACCGGATGTTGTATCAATCATAATGGCCTTTGTAAACGTATCTTCATAACTTTGTATTATAAAGACATTGTTTTTAATCAAACACGCATTAACTTTACCAGACTTCAACTGGTAAAATTCCTTTAACTCCCACTTCTTAAAATCAACACGGTAAAATACGACATAACAATATCTCAAATAGATAGGGTCGTAAACATCACCATCACGTATCTCACAGGTAACCACGATTACATCTTATCCCCATGACAATCCACACACATACAACATACGTTGCTCCTCAACCACCGACTTATTGAAAGTTATATAATTTCCCTGTTGTGTCAAAGTGTCATATTCAATTAATGAAATACACTCAGTTTTATGTCCCACATATATTTTATGCAAACTATCTGAGCTAAACAATCCATATGATCTTATATCCAAATTATTGAAATCATACGTCTTTAACTTTAACCAAGCCATGCTTTCGAATACACTGAACACTTTTTAAAGAAAAACCATTTAACTATTAACACAATTAAACCCACTTGTGTTAAAAAAGAATTTCCCAAAGACAAGTATATGAATCATTATTGTTCCCCTTTTTCTTTATTAATCATATTAAATAAACCACTTAACACATTCCTTTCTTTAACCCAAACACACCACGTATGCATACAATAACAGGTGCATAAAAAATTTGACATGTCAAGGTCAAAAAACTCAGAACACATGTACACTATTAAAACTGTAACTAATCGGGGCGGAGCGTAATCAGATTAATATCAACAAACACGTAGCGGCTACGTTTACGCTACGCATGCGCTACCCATTTAACACACAACAGCTGGGAGTGCATACGTACAGGGTTGCCTCATACAGTGTAACACAAAAAAAATTATGACGTCACTATGAGAGTTTAACATGGGGCATTTGTAACAGTAGGCTCCGCCCACTTTTTGACTTAGCCACGCCCACCACCCAATCCTGCTCTCTGATTGGTCAGATTTAAATTTCGTGCCCAAAAGCTCAACACTGATTGGCCCGGCTTAGGATGTACCCTAACTACTAACATGTATTAAGCAACAAACAATAAAATAATATTTATTTATTTAACCATCTTCTTCCGCATACTCAATTGATCTATTATTAAATCTAAACTTTTTAAAATTTTCACACAATTTAGGTGGTAAATATTGAGCAAAATTAATTTCATTTTTAAATATATTTGCTTAAGATAATTTTTGCAATGAAAGTAAACACTCGTAGGTATATATCTGTAATGAAGTCATTTCAATCTGACTATATTCCACACCCCTCATATGACAAGCCACCTCCCGCATGCCAGTATAATTAAAATTTTTATCCACATTTTTATAATAATTGATCACCTTAAGTATGTATATATGATTAGCCATTACGCAACCATAATATCTCCCAATAGAGCAAACAATAACCCGCAATACATTTAAAACATCATCCGTAATATGCAACTCCGTCTTGACATTTACAACGGTACCCACATATGATGCAGTTCTCATATACAACACCATCCAATTTTCCGATGACAAAATACCCAGAAAATTACTGTAAATGATATCACTTCTGCCCGTCTGCCTAAACTCCTGCGTTTGACCATTGTACAGCCACATAATGGTCAGAGGATCATCCATTCCCTGTATAACCAAGATATAGGCCAGATGTCCCACCAAACACACATGCCTACCAATACAATTAACTTTTTGTATGGTCAACGGCCTGGCAAGTTGAATATTTTGCACTTCACCATTGCTCAAAGATATTAATCTAGCCTGCCAACAGCTGTCAGTAATGTCTCCCAAGGACAATAGCTTGTCTCCCACCACACACATACGTGGATAAACGAACGAATTAGTTTTGGAAATAAAAGTAACCCTTGACCGACTAGAATCTGATACATATATAACCTCACAAGGTCCATGATATAATCTGCCGTCTGGCCTGTTATAATCCACCCACTCATTGTTAATCAATAAAAAACAATCTCTGTAAGCCATTCCCTGCATACGCTGGCAATGACCCATCCTATGAGGTGCTGAGGTAAAATAATTAAATGTACGTGGATGAGTTTCCACCCCATATTTCAATAATCTGGGCGTAAAACACAAGGTATTTTGCATAGGAATACATATTTTACCAACTGAAGGTAAAGCAAATAAATTTCCTTTCAAATAATTCAAGCTATCATACTCCCATTCCATCAACTTTATCCAGGCCATGATAGCAAAAAAATTAATGTTATGTTTAATTTAAAAGAATAAGAACAAAAAATTAAGAACCACTTCGCAACAAACCAATTATGCAAATAAAACATTTATAATTTCTTTTAAAAAAATGTAATTACACTGTATACAACTCCTCCCCTCACCTTGGACTTCAAATCTTAAAAGTGACTTTTGAGGGTGTCAACCGGCGGTAGGAGAGGTGAATTTGGGAGATGTCTTAAATAAGTGGGTGTGGTTGGGGGTGTGGTTGGGCATGTTTATGTTAATTAAGTTGACAAAAAGAGCTTGACAGAGATATCAAATTTCATTACACAGTGTAAAATATGCTGGAAGACATCGCCAAATTACGCATTTTTTAAGAAAAAATTGACAATTAGGCATCAAATTACAAGAAATAAGCATCAAATTACATAAAATAGGCATCGAATTACATAACATAGGCATCAAATTACTGGTTTAGTAGTTAAAAAAGTGAGTAATTGTCAAGGTCACAGCGACTAAATGTGTAAAACTTTCAAGGTCACAGTGACAAAGTGTGTAAAATGATGAATTCAGGGAGGGTGGTGTGACGTCACTATGGGACTTTAACATGGGGAAGTGTGTCCTTTAGGCTCCACCCTTGTGTCCCTAAGCCCCGCCCCTTTTGGAAATACGGCTCTGTGATTGGTTGATATCAAAAAAGAGGAGGAACGGAGCTCTGTGATTGGTTTGATTTGGATTGTATCATAACTACTAACCTGCCTTGGCAGATGCCCAGCCAAGTCATCTCGAACTTCAGTTTGTTTAAGTTAATAATGATGATAAAGAATTTGATGACATTGAACTGGTATCTTTTGAGGTTAGCCAGAAACAAATGGAAGTTCTACCAAAAAGGTTTCGAGAAAGGAATTCTTTTTTATGTAAAGTAATGGTTAATTTGACTTGTAGATTGATCAAGTTAGAATATCCCCTTTTGGCCGAATAGAATTTCAGAAACGACACTGTGAATCCAGGTATAAAGTAACTTTTTTAAAATTGAAAAAGCAAAACTATTTATTTCTAATTTTTCAGTATAGACTTAAAACCTTGTGCTAGTTTTCGGCGTTATTAAGATAACAGTCTACGTAAAATGTTTGGCAATGGAAGAGCTCGACCAGGATTCATTGTACTTTCGTGCGGTATAGTTTTAAAGATCGACATTCCGACTCAATTATTGAATTCAATAATCCACTCCTGGATTTAACAATTACTCTGCCAGAAAAATGATCAAGAAGATTTCAGCTGCCATTTAGCTGAAAAGGTAAATCGACTGCATTTTAAATGAAATTAGCAAGATTTTTGTAAATTTAATAATTTTTTAATGAATTTTCTAGTGCTGGTCAAATGATGAAGACAGTTAAAAAGATGAAAAAGATTTAATTCGTCTTTTGGATGAAATTGAATTTAATTTGACTCTTGTGATTTCATCTGACTGAATGCAAACTGTTCGAGAGCATTTTATTGTTGTTGTTGAATATGTTTGTATTAATGTAAAGTAGCTGGAAATTCAATATAGAAACAACTTTTATGATTTACTCGTAAAAAGTTCTATCAGCTAATGTTGCTTATATCTTGGTGTTTTACCAAGCCACAATTGTTGGTAAATAAAAGATATATTTAGCAGAACAGTGGAAATATTGATGTATGTAAAACAGATAAACTTGTAGAAAGTTAACAGCAATAACTGGCATAAAAACAAACCAAGTCTTGCATGTAGTATTTTTGGGTATTAATCATCATCATATTTATCTCCATTTTGCCACAGTTGCATATTGTTTTCAGGTTTATTATATGTTTAATGTCAAACTTATGTTTAATGTCATTTGCTTTTAATTCCATGTTTTAATATGCATTGTTTCGTTTTCATGCTATTGGATAACATAACCCATATCCAGATAGCATAAGTGTGTAAAGATTGGACAAGTTACATGCAAACGTATTGAATTTAGTCAATTATAATGAAACTTTGGTAATATTCATTATATACAGTAGAAAGCCATTTACCCACTCTTTAACTAATGTTTAATTGCATTAATAATCTTTAACTCATTGATTTAGCTTTAATTAACACTAGCTGGCCTGTCGCGCGTTGCTGCAACGATTATGAATCCCGTCCCGTACATCCCATCCCATTCCATTAATTTTCTAATGTGCTGTTGCATTCACTATATTAGTTTAATAGTTAGCTCAAAAGATGGCGCAAAAGGCTAACGAGGTTAAAAAATTGAAAAAAAAAAACAATTTTTCCTAAACTTTTTCTAAAAAAATTTTTTTCCTAAAAAAAAAAAAAAGGTCATTTCATAGACTGCAGAGCATCTCCAAGTGCAGGGCCGGGTTCATAAGAACCCTCGGAACCCATGTTGCGCTGGCTCTGAGTTCACCCGTTCTTGTTCTTAATTTGTCCCATTCCCGTTTGTTTCGTTTCCGAATTGTCCCGTTTGCGATTTGTCTTGTCCCTGTTTGTCCGGTCCTCGTTTGTCCCGTTCCCGTTTGTTCCGTTCCCGTTTGTTCCATTCTCGAATTGTCCTGTTCCCAATTTGTTCCGGTCCCAATTTGTCCTGTTCCCAATTTGTCTGGTCCCTGTTTGTCCAGTCCCCGTTTGTCCCGTTCCCGTTTGTTCCGTTCCCAAATTGTCCTGTTCCCAATTTGTCTCGTCTCTGTCCGATTCCCGTTTGTCCCATTCCCAATTTGTCTCATTCTCGATTTGTCTTATTCCCGATTTGTCTCATTCCCGATTTCTTTCATTCCCGATTTGTCTCATTCCTGATTTGTCTCATTCCCGATTTGTCTCATTTCCGATTTGTCTCATTCCCAATTTGTCCCATTCCCGTTTGTCTCGTTCTCGATTTGTCTCATTCCTGTTCGTCCAGTTCCACTATTTCCATTCCATTCGTCTTGTTCCGTTAGTCCAGTACTGTTCTTCCCATTCCAATTGTCTCTTCTCTTTTTTTTGTTTGTCCCATTCCTGTTCGTCCCGTTTGTCCCGTTCTCGATTTGTCCCATTCCCGTTCGTCCCATTCCACATTTTCCATTCCATTCATCTTGTTTTGTTATTTCAGTTTTGTTCTTCTCGTTTGTTTCGGTTGTCTCATTCCATTCGTCTCGTCTGGATCTGTTTGTCCCGTCTCTATCCGTTAGTCCCGTTAATTTTCTATTGTTTTATTCAGTTCACCCTATTAGTTTTATTGTTAGCTCATAAGATGGCGCTAAAGGTTTACCAAACTCTAACTATCTCGCAAACCACCAATTAATTAAATTAAAAAGAATTAATTAAAAATATATTTTAATGATGGCTAACATGTACTCAATAAGTTTGTCAATAAGGGTGTCATCAATAAGTTTAATGACGATTCAATAAACATTGTAGTAATACATACCATACCACAGAACTACTGTACATTTGATTTTGTATCGACCATATAGAGATAGGAAACTAACCTGTAGTAAATGGTCGAGTTCTTAGAAAAGTACAATAACTACTTGAAATAGCAGAAATACTGTAACTCCAAACAAATGTAAACAATATGTTGTACCAGTAGTTTAAAGACATGTCCAAGTTCAAGCCTGGATTCTCAGAATCAACTGTTAACCTTAAAATTGGCTGCCATCTTTTTTTTCTGTTACTGCATTTACCATATTGGTTTTATCGTGCACTCAATAGATGGCACTAAAGCAAACTTGCTTATCAAACTTTGTCTTGTGTACCATAAATTTAATTAAAAAAAATTAATTAAAAAACTATTTTAACAAAATTTAAAAATTTTTTCAGGCCCATAGAATCGTCTAAGTGTCCTGAATAATGTCCTAAAATTTCATAGCAACAGGCCGAATAGTTTAGGAATGCATAAAGGACACACCAAAATCATCGGATACACAGACAGACATCAACTTTCTTTTATATACAGGGTGTTTCTAAACTCATGGTCCAAACTGAAACTGGTGTTAGAGGGACCTAAAATAACATATTTGATCAAAAAACCAAGGGTCCAAAGCTAACCGTTAAAAAGTTACAAGTTGACAAACTTAAGTGTTTATTGCATTTAGTATCAATAAGATGTTATGCATTGCAGCCTGTTTACTTCATTGCAAACCCAACTCAATGGGCAATTGCATGTTAAAAGTTAGGGCATCAGTTACCTGTAACTTTTTAACGGTAATGTTTGGACCATTGGTTTTTTGAACAATTATCTTATTTTAGGTCCCCCTAACACCAGTTTCAGTTTGGACCATGAGTTTAGAAACACCCTGTATATAGATTTGGAAGTTATGAGCTAAAATTCAACTGTAACTTTGAAGTCACATTGGGCATTTATGGCTTAGTTTTTCCTACATCGTCCCCATTCACTTTCATAGAAAAACAAAATAGATCATCAAATTTATGCTATTTCAGGTGATAAATCTGAAAGTTCTGAGTTAGACTTAAACTGAAATATAGGAAATGATGAAGGAAATGCTTTTTTTGCGAAAATGATATACTATATAAATTTGAAAAAGTCAAAAATGTATGTGAATGTGATAAAAGTAATTATCGACCCTATATAAAATGCAGGTAGAAAAAAGTCAATTTATGTACAAAGATTCAATTATTATTGCATAGTTTTTTCTTTTCAAATGCTAATTGTTTTTGCAAAATTTCATATTTTTTGATACTAAAATGACAAAAAATCATGTAATAATGTATGTAATCAATTGTAATTTAGTAATAGTTTAATATTTTACTATATTAGCAATCTATTCTACCATGTTTTTGCCATTCTACAATAGAAATCACTAATTGGGTACATTTAGAAAATTACACCTAAGTGCCCAAAGTAACTTTAAAGTTACAGTTGCATAACTTTTTAATATAAATATGCCACACCACAAATTATCACCCAAAATGTTCATTTAACTAATAAAAAACAATTAAAATAGTAAACAAATTTTTGTTAGCCATACAATTAATTCGGCCAGTAGAGGGTTAAATAAGATCAGTGGATCTTATAATTGTTAATTAATGAGAATTAGTCGCATAG
Organism: Helicorthomorpha holstii; assembly: GCA_013389785.1. Taxonomy (NCBI): domain Eukaryota; kingdom Metazoa; phylum Arthropoda; class Diplopoda; order Polydesmida; family Paradoxosomatidae; genus Helicorthomorpha; species Helicorthomorpha holstii. The sequence continues at coordinate 217,963 of JAAFCF010007137.1, read as the reverse complement.
TAATTCTATTAATGCGATTGTGATACTTCAGCGGAAGTAATGGTCTAAATCGTGTTTTACATGCGCTGTAATTCGCGTACATGTTATTGTGTGTTTGAATGAGCTTTTTGCTCCTCGCTTGCTCTAAAATACTTGTACAGTAAAGACCTACATTCTATAACGGAAATTGAGTATTTATTTAGGTTTAAATCGATGCTATTAGTATTTGCACATGGCAAATTAGTTAGTTATCATATTAATAAGTTAAATACAACGAACGTCAAGTAGATAAGGTAGACAGGTCAACTGCAACGATTTAACAAGTTTTAAATAAAGTTTTGAGTCTTTACAAGTCGAAAACTCTTGCTGTGGTGTGTAGTAAACACGTTTTTCATTGTTTAAGATAGATTCAATTGCATCAGCCTAGCTAACTGAAGCTTTGAATCTAAATGATTTAATACAGTGAATAGTTGAGACTGCTGAAATAACACAACAAAAAGTGATGGCCCGTGAGGCCTGTTTACTAACAGAACTTGTAAACACCAAACACCAACCGGGTGAACAGCTTCAGACCTTCATAACTAGACTTACAAACAAAAACGCAGAGTTAAAAGAGGCCGGATATAACCTAGATAAACGGTTTTTAGGTTATTTTATGATCACATCACTACCTAAATAATATGTGATTAGTCTCCAGGCTTTACAACATGCTTAGAGATGAATTTACTGTGGACAAAGTTGTTCAAGAGCTAACAGCAGAAGACGTGTGTGTACACTACTCCAATGGGGCCAATGGTGATGGCCACAATGTTTATCACATGCAACATAGCCAAAAGTCCAAGAAAGGCAAGGGCCGTGGACAATCTTCAACTCGCAGCAATTCGAATAACAATAAAACACAGACTGGCACTTCCGGTAAAACCGGAAAGCCAAAAATCAACAAGAAAAACATCAAATGTTACAACTGCAACCAGATGGGTCACTTCGCAAATGAGTGTCGCAGCAACAAAACACAAATGACCAGTGGCAATAGCGATGGACATTCGCCAAATTGCCCAAATAATGCCAACAGTAAAGGCAATAAGAAAAATGCCAATAATAACAACGGTGGAGGTGGAAATCAATATAATTTCCATACTAAGGACCTCTCCAACACCACTGCTGTAAGTAAACAAGTTTTTTTATTAACCCTTTAACAGCCACTGCACACATTTGTGAACACTTTCTAAAATGGTCCAAACAATATAAAAATTTGACTATTTTAATAAAACAAAAATGGTATAATATAAATAAAAGATGAAATAAAATTTAAAAAAAATTATAGTGTTTGATTAATTACTAATAAAAATATGATTTTTCAAAATCAATGAATTTTTTGCTTTTCTGCATGTCTACAGAAATTGCATTATAAAAACTGTAATTTTTATAATTTATTTTAGCCAATTTTTTGACATTTTTTAATATTTTGATAAAACAAAAAATGTTGACAACACATTAAAAATATAAAAAATAATTTTTTATGGATGTGTAAAGTGTGATGTTCACATTTGTGTGCAGTGGCAACAGGGTATTTTTGAATGGTCTATTTATCATGTTCAAGATTGGATCTTTCAATGCTTTCTTCTTTTCAAAAGAGGTAAACTGCATGGCTGCAATTTAACCATTCACTTTACTCATGAGGAGGTCAGAAAATTGCTACACACATATCATCCCCTATTTATTCCTCTTTAGAGGGAGCTTAAAAATAGTGTATATGTTAGATGTAAAACACATGTTTTTTCATTTTTAGCTGCATTTCAATACTGTTAGTGGTTATTGTACTAATTTGTGCCATTATGGAAGAAAAATTTAAAACTATGGAAACTTTTATGGAAAATTTTGGAAAATTTTAAACTGGAATATTTATTTGCTTTGGTTGGTCAAGAAAGTGATTCTGATAGTTCTGATGAAAAATTTGAGATTTGTCAGTTACCACCAGATGAAAATGATAGGGTAACTGATACTGAAGATATTGATGAAGAAAAATTCTCACCAGTTGTTCCTAATGATGTGTGTGGTGAAGTGTGTGTTGTAAAAAATGTTATTGACAATGATAAAAAAAAATCAAACCCAAAAAAGAAACAAAAAAAGGATATCCCAAAGTGGCAAAAGAAAAACAAATTCACTAACACAATACCATGTGAGCCAAATTTAAGTATTTCAGTTTCATTTTCTTATCTACTAAATTTAAGCCCACTTGATATGTTTTTTGAGTTTTTTACTCCAACTTATATTCAGTATTTGGCCAAAATGACTGAAATATATGCACTACAACATGGAGAACAAGTAGAAGTTGAGTGGAAAGATATTGCACAATTTTTTGGTATTTTGTTATTGAGTGGATATCATATTGTTCCTACTGAAGATTGTTATTGGGGGACCACTGAAGACATTCAAGTTCCTATTGTTTCAACAGTAATGAGTAGGAAAAAATTTAGAGACATCAAAAGAAACTTTCATTTGATGGACAACACTACAATTACACCAAAGTCATCTAAATTGGCAAAAATTCAATTATTATATGATAAATTAAACCAAAAGTTTATGAAATTTGGAATATTTCATCCAAAATTAAGCATTGATGAGTCTATGGTGCCATATTATGGTCACAACTCTTGTAAAATGTTTATTAGAGGTAAACCAATTAGATTTGGCTACAAAATTTGGATGCTGTGTTCATCAAAAGGCTTTCCTTATCAAATGGAAATTTATAGTGGAAAAAAAGACAATGTACCAAATATTCCTTTGAGTACTAGAGTTGTAACTGAGCTGTTGACTGTTGTAAAAAATCCTTTACAGGTTAGTACATTTATTATAATAATTATATAAAATATTAATTTATGATTTCATTGTAGGTTGAAGTTTTTTTTGATAACTTTTTTACATCATATGATTTGCTGGTTGAACTTCAACATAAAAACATCAAAGCTACTGGGACTGCAAGAGATGGGAGAATGAAAGAGTGCCCATTACCTACTAAGAAAATTATGCAAAAACAACCAAGAGGATCTTTTGATTACAGGAGTGATGGAAAAGTTTATGTGTGCAAATGGCATGACAACTCAGTAGTTTGCATTGCTTCAAATTACACAACACATGAGCCAATTGGAGCAGCTAAAAGGCAATCTATTATTACTTTTTGATGTTTTTTTTTAAATTTTATAATTTTGAATACAGGTACAGCCACAGTGACAAAAGCAAAGTTAATATTGAACAACCCCATTTGATTGGAAAATATAATTTTGGCATGGGAAGAGTAGATGTTCTTGATAGGATGCTAAGTTCCTACAGACCAAAATTAAGATCTAAAAAATGGTGGTGGAATCTTTTCAACAATGGTCTCAATATGGCAGTAGTGGCAGCATGGATCCTCTACAAAGAAGTCCATCAAGAAACTAAAATGGACCACCTTGAATTTAGAAGACAAGTAAAATTTTCTGTTTATGTGTTACTAACAAAAACTAAAATAAATTATAAACTTAGGTTACACTGGGACTTCTTAGAATTGCTCCTAAGAGAATTACCAAATCTGGACCAAGAACACCACTGTTACCAATCCAGAAAAAAGCTGATGGACATGTTCTAGTTTCTTTAGGAAGCACAGGAAGATGTGTATTATGTAAAAAAAATGCAAGAATGAAGTGCCTTGAATGTAACAGGCACTGTCATACACATTGTTTCCCTTCCTTTCATGGTGTTAATGTATAGTAAAATGTATATGCTACCTGCCACTGCACACAAATGTGAACATTAAATATCTCTAATAATAAAATTTTTTTTTATTTTTGTTATTTACAAAATGTCTTAGAAATAATTTAAACTGATAAAAATCAAAAAAAAATTAATTTTTTTAATGGGAATTAGTTGTGGCGGGTAAAGGGTTAAGTGGAAACGTGAACTTTTGTGAGGCCAGCTATTGGACACTCGACAGTGGTGCTACAAGCCACTTTAGTTTTAATAGGGCTTGGTTTATTAATTTTTGCCCTATGAATTCCACAGCTGAGACTACTGGAGAGGGCGACTCCATACTGATTCTAAGCGTTGGGGACATACGTTTAAAATGCGATGGTGGAAGTAAAATTATCTTGGGTGATGTGCGATATACACCAACGGCCAGAGTGAATTTAATTAGCGGAACAAGAATTGCTAAACAGGGCCTAGTGCAACACCTAGAAGATAATTATTACTCCATTAGAAATAAAAATGGACACGAAATTGTAAGGGCCTTTCTAGTGGAAAGTTTTTATATTCTGCTTGCAACCCCATTATATGATAAAACTGTGCAATACACCAGTAAAAGCGTGCACAGGGTTGTTGACCTCGCGACTTTGCATCAAAAATTGGGTCACCCAAGTGACTCAGTATTGAAAAAGATGATTGCCGACAATGCAATCATTGGATTACCAAAAATTGTGAATTTCAATGCAACAAAGTAGCCAGAAGTTTGAACTGATCCATTCCGACTGTTGGGGCCCACGCCCATCAATAGACTTAATGGTGAATGCTACATTATTACATTTGTGGACGATTACACGCGCAGAGCCCATATTTACATGTGTAAAAGCAAAACAGATATAGGGCCCATTGTTAAGAACTATATTTTATCCAACGAACGCGCAACCGGATTAAAATTACATGCCCTACAAACGGACAATGGCCTGGAATATTGCAACAAGGAACTGCCGGCGTTCCTCAACAATCTAGGCATTGTCCACCAACGAACTGAAACGTATCAGCCTAAACAAAATGGAATAGCTGAATGTTTTAATAGGTCCCTAGTTGAAAAGACTAGGGCCCTATTATTTGATAGTGAGTTAAACGTGGCATTCTGGCCTGAAGCAGCGAACACAAGCTGCTACTTGTACAACCACCTTGGCCATTGTAAACTTCATGGCCTAATCTGATGGAAATGTGGACAGGGACCAAGCCAAACATGAAGTAGCTACTGACATTTGGATGTCCGGCTTGGGTCCATGTACCCGCGCAATAACATAACAAACTGGAGCCAAAACCCATTGAAGGAGTAATGGTTGGCTACGCAAGAAGTGCTCCAGGATATCGTATTTGGCTGCCCCAACAAAGCCAAGTCGTTGAAAGCAAGAGTGTTACTTTCAATGATAACGACTCACCGCCGGAAGCCCCAAACAACAATGAGCTACCGCCGATTGAAAGGGAAAATACAACACCCAAAAGGCCACTTCCTCCAGCAGTTACATGCCAATTTACATTTGGCGACGATAAAGACGACAGCGATGATGATGAAGAATCAGAAACTGAAGGCCCCAACCAATTCAGAAGTTGTACCGGAAGTACCGCCAGCAGAGACAGCAGTATTGGACCTTCAGGACCAACGGCAACACCATCAACTTTGCAAGTACATCCAACCACACTACAAGTACGTGTTCAACAATTTCAGAGCGAATCACCATCTTCAGAGTCTCCGCCACCGCTGGAGATGATACCGGAAGTTGATGAAGTATTCCAATTAGAGATACAACAGCAACAGCAAACAACACCAATCAAGGAATCAGCAAAGAAACAAACTTGTTGAGGACAAAACGCAACAAAGCAGTTTCCACCACAAATTGGCGAATGGAATTCCAAACCTTTTCAGGACTTATAATCAAAACAAAGCAAAAGTGACAATGGCAACAGCAGCAAAAAGAAGAAAAAGACCAAAGGAAAGAAATCAACTGAAGAAAAAGACATTAATGTGGTTAAACCCAGTGTTTCAGTTGAAAATGTTGCAAATGTACCTTGTAGTAATGATGATTTTCAATGTACTAACATGCTTTTAGGTCATAACATAGATCATACAGCAAGTGCCAGCTTCGATGATGACCAGGCCTTTGCAACTCTATTTAGAAACCTCAACACTGGAAAGGGCATTGCTGCAACTACTTGACTAGTCACCAAGAACATCCCACTTTCTCAGAGCCACAAAAAGGCCATGGACTCGCCATACGCCCACGAATGGAAGCAAGCCATGGATGAGGAAGTAAACATGATGTTGGAATGTAAGGTCTGGGAGGTTGTGAAACCCAGACCACACCAAAAGCTACTACCTAATCGCTGGGTCTACGCAATAAAAGCGGACCCACAAGGGTTTGTGACTCGATTCCGTGCCCGCTATGTTGCAGGTGGACATAGGCAAAGGGCCGGAATTGATTACGATGTAATTTATTCACCTGTAGTTAGGGATGTTCCGATACCATCAAGGAATCAATTCTGTATTAAATGAGTACTGAATGAAATAGAATCGATTCCTGATTCGATTCTAGTATTTTTAAGCAAGAATCGATTCTAGTATCATATGATACTAATGGTACAGCGCATGCGAACAAGTGTTTCGACGCATGCGCACAAGTGTTTTTATGCATGCACACTATATTAATTATGTGCATGTGTACTAGTGCTTTTGCGCATGCGCATTCGCTCTCTTCTGTTATGGCTATCGTATATCATAACCAAAAATGATGTCATGAGAAGTAATGGTATCGAATGAAAAATTTCTTATGATACCTAAAGAATCGAAAGACAAGAATCGATTCCAAAATGGCAAGAATCGAATGCCAAAGAATCGATTCTGTACTCATATGAGTGGAATCGGAACATCTCTACCTGTAGTTAATTTCACTGTAATAAGACTTTGTTTTTATTTGCTTGTAGGTCGTTACGGATGGCAGCATCATCAGCTGGACATCACAGGGGCCTATTTGTATGGCAATCTCCAACATGAGATATTAATGAAGCCACCAATGGGCTATGAAAACATGGGTTCTGCATGCCTGTTGAGGAAGGTGCTATACGGCCTTCACCAATCTGGCATGCAGTGGTTTCATCATTTGGACCATGCCCTAACCTCAACAGGTTATAGATGTCTATATGGATCGGCATGTGTCTACATAAAATGGAAAGATGTTATTATGACTGTTTATGTAGACGACATTGGAGTCTTTGGTCAAAACAGTAAAGCCATTAAAGAGGCCATTGAAGACCTTAAGTCCATTTACGAAATTCGGTCCTTTGGACCGATAACTTCCTTATTAGGCATTAACTTTGTGCATTTGCACGATTACATTGGAATACACCAATGTGATAAGATTGAAGCATTGCCAAAGAAGTACCCTACTTTGGAAATAAGGGCCACTTTGTTGCCAATTGTATTTGGAAGCCTGGATGCAAGACCTGATGATGATGCCCCAATGACAATAAAGAGCAAGGCCCCTATAACACTCTTGTAGGGTTCTACAAGAGTGTTATAGGGGCCTTGCTCTTTATTGTGCAAAGAACAAGACCTGACATTTTAAAAAGCATAATTTTTTTGGCCCAATTCGCAAGTGAACCAACGAATTTGAATTGTCGCCATTTAGGTAAACTGGTTGCCTATTTGTATGGCGCCAGAACGTATGTTTTGAATTTGTTTAAAAGGAGTTCAATGACTGATATACTGTATTTTAACTGTTTTTTAGATTCCAGCTTCAATATAACCAAGGACTACACGTCCTTTAGTGGTTATATCATCTCCTGTGACAGAGGCATGATGGTCTGGAGATCAAAGAAGCAGTCGTGTATTGCCCATTCCACTATGGAATCAGAATACATGGCAATGTATATTCTAACGAAAGAGCTAGTAAGGCTTAATGGAATAACTATGAGATGGGATTTGGTCCAAATGGACATCCTTATACTGCAATGCGATAATGCAGCAGCCCAAACAATAATGGAATCGAGAATTGAAAATGAACGCTCGAAATCCATTGGGCTGAAATTCCAGTATACTAGGGAAATGCTTGAGCAAGGGGAATTCACCCTGCAGCATGTCCAATCGCATTTAAATTTGGCTGATCACTTGACCAAGCCAATGAAAAAGAAAGGATTTGCAATCAAACAATTGTTTAGTAAATTATAAACAATCGTAAAATTAATTAAATTTTCATTTTAAAATACTTTAGAATTAATCAAAATTTATTATTAATCGTTTATTTTAAGTTTTAAATAGCTGATACTAGCACTTCTGGTTAGAATTTTGTATTTAATGTATGTATTTGTTTGTGACTATGCTTTTTGAATTGCCCTCTCGGTCATTGACCCAAAGAGAGCACAATTTGCTCTGGGAGCATGCGCAGTTGCTTTCCTCAGTATGGAAACACGACCATATTGCGTCTATGCTGTACTGGAGTATGCAATATTACAGCCCACACGTTATAACTATTATAACGTGACAAAATTTGCATATTTTTAAGTCTGGACCATTTGTAATTATTGCAAGTACATAATTGTATGTAATAAATGTTTTTGTTTGCGTTGCAAACGCGTTAGTGGACTACATTTGTTCCTAATGATACTTTAATAAAATATACATAACGTGTTTTAATTTGTTTTGGTATTAAACAGTCATTGAGCCCCTTATTTAAATGCATAATATGTTTAACTATTGATATACATCATAACATATACAATATACTAATGTGTATTTGTTTTATTTGTAGTTTTGTGCAAATTACGTGAGAAGGCCTACCCGCCGACCGGTAGAAGCCTCAAGTACTAGCCGCATCTGAATGCGCGATGACGGCATATGAGAATGTACGACGAAACTCAAGAATCGGAAAACATAGGTCAAAATATTAAATTTGAAACTTACTAATTTGTTACTTTAATTTAGATAAACTAAATAAGACCCATGATGTCCGATTGATGAGTCCCGTCACAGATATTTTAACGATTTGGAGCCCTCAAGCCAATGCGATTCACGTAACATCGTGAAAAGGAGAATTTGTTGTGCATGTCTTCCCTTGTTACGTGACTCGCTGCGGGCTTGGCCTCTCCTGTCGCCGATTGATGGTGGCAAAACCTAACCCGCTGGCGATAGCTCAGATGGCTCAAAATTGAGCCATCCATGAAAAATGTAAAACAAGAAACATGCAATATTAAAATATACAACCTGAGCTGCTAAGCTGACCACCGGTGATCAATTAATCACTGGTGGGTAACGCGTAAACCAATGTTTACCTATACACCCTCGACTTGAGGTGGAGCCAATCGAAAGGCCCGCCATCTTTCAAGCGAATGGCTTGGATAACATTACGTCTATTGGAATGACGTAATGTTAAACTTTAAAATGATAAATAAAATTTATTTATCGACATATTTTGGCTTAAAATTAATTAAATAATCTATATTTAATTATGCATTTCTTGTTTTGTCGCTAATAAACATTTAAATTGAGCGATTATATGTTTACAAGCCACGTTATGTAATGTATGAATGCGCGTTATGTAATAGTGCATGATACTGTATATACACTGGCAATGATGCCAGATAATGGCACACATAAACATTTCAAAAAAATGTTTATGATAATTTTAGATTAAATAATAATATTTAATTATGATTATTTAATTAAATATATGTATGTTGCGATTAACTATATGTCTGTTGCGTCGTTTTATGTATTTGTAATACGCAATTCTATATGAGAGTCTGACTTCACATATTCAACTAATGTTATAATTCTCTCATGATGTCAGCCAGTTCTCCTATGCGATTAGCATTATAACATAGACAATATAGCGCCGTCTGACTCGCCATTGAAAACTGTCTGACCTTGGCTGACCTACGTTAAAAAGGTCTCTCATTGCGTTTTGAGAGGTCCTAAGTCACTTCTGATTAGGACCTCTACTTGTTTGCATCGTATTTATGCGCTCTGCTATATTTTGACGCTATTGTACTTTGTATTTCATGTATGTTAGTTTGCATTAGTATGTTAAATTGAATAGATACAATTGAACTTTAACATTAGACTTCCGGTTTTCGTGTTTATTACGTGTTGTTATTTTCAATAGTCAAAGTTTAGTTTAATTTAATTTAATTGTATGTAAAGGTACATAGTTTCATTTTAGTATTGTGTAAAGTTATGCAATTGTTGGTCACTTAATGACCATGAAGAAATGTTGTAATTAATATAATGCAATAGTGATTTGATCACATGACTTGTTTTTGCCTGTACAAAGGGGGCTTCTGTTTTGTTGATTTAGTCAGTTAGATGGTAACAGGTAACAAGACAGGAGCTGACCACCAAACGTTGTGCTTATTAAAATAGTTATTTAATTGAAACTATTGTTTCCCTGTCTGATTGTATTTAACCAAACTCCAGTACTAAGTCTTGGATCCAGCTGAATAAAAATACCAAGCTGCCATTCTGAAATTCCAATTGTGGCTTTTATTCACCAATACTTTACATAAACTGAATATTTGCTATCATTAAGTTTTAAGTAATTTAAAAGTAAATCTTTAAATTTTGCATCGTAAATAAGTTAATTTCAGAAGCTTTGGAATTACCACTGCAAAGGTCTTTATCGACGATCAACAATAGAGCGCAGGCACTCTTAGTCAATCGACACCAAAAGACCCAACCGTGCACATTTGATCCCAATACAGTTCAAGGAACTTGACCCCCATACAGTTCTAGAAGCTTGACCCCAATACACTTAGCATGTGCTTGGCCTCAATACATTTAAGCATGGGCAAAAGCAAATTGACCAAATATTAGACAAAATATTGCTTAATTAATATCAATAATGTATTCTAAATGATTATTAAATAATGATTATTAAAAGGGTAATCATTATCAATTAGTAATAAAAGAAACTAAATTAAAGTCATTAATGACACATTGCATAGCCAATGACAAATATAGTAAAAATGAAATAACTAGTTTTATTTAAATGCTACAAAACATTATTATACCATTTCTTAATCAGAAATGTATGCTGGTTCAGAATATGCAATACATTCTATGAAATTTGGAAGATTAATGACATTATAGTGACATCTACAATGTCAATGCTATTGATTAAATGATAATCGATTATAAACGATATACTATTGATATCGAATAATCGATTATTGCTCTAAAACATTGAACATAATGCATTTGAATGCGATTTTTAACTCTAGCAATCTAAATCAATTGAATGAATGAAATTATGCAATGTTAATATGATATTAAGCATTAACTAATGCAGGTAATTGGCTAGGCAATTGGAAATGATGATTTTAAGACTTAATAAATCAACTATCATTACTTTATACTTAACAATGACGTTTCAATGCAATATTTTATCTATTTAGATTCACAAACTTCATTACATTTGAATGGTCTGGTTCTACTGTAATGTAAAATGACATTAGAAATACAATTACAATATGCAAACATGATAAAATGCTCTTTATGAGCAAATGATAATATTAATAACATACCAATCACAATGTGAAAGGCAACTGTGGCAAAATGGTGAATAAATATGATGATAATTGGTACCAAAAACTCAACAAGCAAGATTCACTGTGGGTGCTGACTGGTACCTTTCCACTGCCTTTTTCTTCCGACAGGATTTTCTAGCTGTAGCCTTTACGAATGGTTTTAGAGTTCTTTGCTTTGCTTGGGACCCCTCTACCTTCCTGGGAGTTTCTTGCTGCTGTGGTATTACTTCCAGTACATCTTCCAAAGCTGCCTGCTTCATCACCATAGGAGGGCTAGGTTGTCTGGAAGATGCCAATGAAGCACTTGAAACCACCTGTTCCATTCTTTCTTTAAATGGGGTGATTTAGGCTGGTACTATAGACGTCCCGGCCTGGGACATTGTACCTATGCCGCTTGTAGTATCATTATCAATCACCACGTCACTAGGAATTGCTGGAATTATTCTCTTGGCTTCTACTTCCTCATCACTGGAATCGCCTAAAGTATCAATACTAACGGCTGGAAAAATATTTTGATTAATTGTCTTTTGGCCGCTCTGCTGGGCTTCTTCAGCTGGCTGGGCGAAGTCTTTTGTTTGGAATTCTGGCTCAGACTGGAATTCCCCCTTAATCGGCTCCTCGTTGAATCTAACAGTCTTTGATTCAACGACTTTCCGGTATTGAGGCATCCACACCCTGTATCCAGTGCTGCTCTCAGCGTATCCCACCATTACGCCTTTCTCTGCTTTGGGGTCCAGCTTCTTGCGTTTTTCGCTTGGGATAAACAGCCAAGCATCTGCACCAAAAAGTTTTAAATTAGTCAAAATAGGGACCTTCCTGATCCACAGCTCGTAGGGACTTCGTCCATCTAACTTCCGATGACCCATCCTGTTATAGAGATATGTCGCACATTTTGCAGCTTCCGGCCAAAACATTGGGTCCAACCCATTGTCAAACAGCAGGCATCGGGTTCCTTCAATCAGGGTACGGTTGAACCTCTCTGCGATGCCGTTTTGTTTTGGTGTGTACGTGTTGGTCCTCTGATGTTTTATGCCATGCTGCAAAGGAAAAGTGTCAATATCTCTGTTGCAAAACTCGAGGCGATTATCCGTCCTATTGGCCTCAAACTTACTATTGCACAAACGCTCCCTAGCTAAAATAAACTGTTTGATTAAGATAGCAACATCTGACTTAGATTTCATTACGTAGATTTTAGCCTTTCTGCTAATATCATCAATAAACGTCACAATATAACGACACTTGCCAATGCCTACCACATTGGCTGGGCCCCAGCAATCAGCATATACAAGTTGCAGCACACGTAAACTCTGTTTACCCTTTATTCTGGGCACCACCACACACGCCATCCGGGCTCTTACACAAACGTCATAAAACCCGCTGTTGTAGTTCTTGATCGCTGGGAGACCCTCCAGGGCCCCGTCGGCAATCATTTGCCTTGTTGTTTATATGTTGTGTTTCACCAAGCCACAATTGTTGGTGAATGAAAAATATATTTAGCAGAACAGTGGAATGCTGTAGACTGCTGAAGTGCTGAACTTTCAGTGTTGATTTGATTGCAATAACTGATCTAAAAGATTCAAGACTGACTAAAACTTAACTAAAGACTTTATTTCAAACTATTAAACTGATGTGAATTACACCAGAAACTTATTCAACTTAAATTAATTAAACTATCATTAATTAATTAATTAGAATTACAATAATCAAAGAACAATCAAACAATATTCAATGAATTATCAATGGATATACCTGTCACAATTTTACAGGTATTTACATCAGTTATTGCAACTTTAATCAACACTGAAAGTTCAGCACTTCAGCAGTGTACAGCATTCCACTGTTCTGCTAAATATATCTTTAATTCACCAACAATTGTGGCTTGGTAAAACACAAGATATAAACAACATGCCTTACAACCCTACCACTAGGGTGTTTCAGCCGTCTGTGGAGCATGGCCGTGTCTTCACTAGTCGCGTAGATGCGTTAATTTTCGCTCACAAAATGTCAGTTCAGATGAGGAGTCACTATCACTTTCGCCTTTAAAACATAAAATTTATTAGTCAGCTTTGTTTTAAATACCACTTCACCTTCAGCAGTAGACACCGTGTAATCTTTTCCCTCGATGTGTTGCACACAGCCATTTCTGGCCAATTGCGTTGCACTTATTAGATTAACGATGGCCTTAGGAGAGTACCTAACATTCAATAACATTACGATTTTACCATTTAAGTTCAATCTGATGTCGCCGTAACCCAGGATTGGTATCGTGTCTCCTTCTCCTGTTGTTCTTGCTGTTGACTTCTGATTGATAAACAATGAAAACCAGTCTCTCCTGTTCATGAAATGGCTGGAAGCACCACTGTCTATTGTCCATTCAGCTGTCAGATCATCTGTATTAAAACACTGATTAATATTATTATGACTAGTCACGTGATATACCCCATCATTCTCCACAAGCAGGCCAAATTCTGTGGCTTGGTTATTTGATGCATCCTGCTGGTTCTTGGGTTTTCCAGCAGCTCTTGGTTGGTTACACTTATTGGCAAAGTGTCCGGGTTTCTTGCATCAAAAACACTTAAGTTTAGTTTTATTAGTAGTGTTTCCTGTATTAGATTTCCCAGCAGATTTCTTTCCCTTCCCACCCTTCTTTTTGCCATGTCCAGTGGCAAAAGCACCATTTCCGTTTACATTATCGTTTCCATCAACTGATTACTGGACACGCGCGTTTTCAGTCAACAAACCGTCAATAACTGTTTTGAACGTAAACTGGTCACGGGGCGTACGGTATAACTGCTGTAGAACACCATTGATCTCTTAGGGTAAAGCAGTCATCATCTGGTATGCCACGTAGCGTTCATCTAAGGCAAAACCAGACTCTGCAACCTCCCTTTGTTTCTTTTGCACCCTTGCAATAAACACTTTGATGGTTTCCAAATCAATGTATCTAATATTAATAAACTCCCTCAAGAGTGCAGCCTCTCTAGCAATGGCTTTAGGCTCGTACCCATTCTTGAGGGTTTCTCAAGCTTCTCTGGCAGTCATTTCAGGAGTAATAATATTCTTGATCTCATCAGTAAGATTCAAGTATATTAGGCTAATTGCCTGCTCATCCTTTGTGGACCATTGCTCCCTGGCTTCATCAGTAGCGGTATCATCCGGTCTAGGTATGATACCTTCTACATATTGCCATACATTCTTTGACATAAGCATCATTCTCATATTACTGGCCCACGCCTGGTAATTTGTATGAGAAAGCTTATCAAAATCCTCCCATTTATACTTAGATGCCATTTCAGATTAAGCTAAGCTAAACTAAGCTGTATTTGAATGTTTAAAGTATTTACAGTGAATCCTAATCAGATTACTGATGGTTTACTGTGGATGATGCAGTTGTGCACTATTGCATCAGCCTATTCAATCAATGCACAAATCACACACAAACAATCACGAAATCCAAGGCAAATTTGTAATCACAATCCATTAATTACAATCTTGATTGTTGAATCTTCTTAAGAGTAGTAGTGAGCTTGGGCCCATAACCTTTGTGGGCTTTATTTCCCAGTTAATGAGTCCCAAAGTCTAGTTAGCTACTCTAGACAATAGGGATGCTATAACTAACAAGGCCCCAGTGGTTTCCAAGCTGTAACTCTTAATAACAACGATTAAACTTTCTAAGAAACATCTGTAATTCTTTTACAGACGTTGATTAATTCTATTATCTTGATTAAAGTTAATAAAAGATAAATGACTGAATAAAACAAACTTTATTAAGTATAACAAATGGGATTTCATTTAATGCAATGTTACTCCTTTGAATGCCCAATGTTAAAGTTAAGGTCCCTAACATTAAGAAAATGGAGAAGCCATTTTTGCTAACATACACTCTATATTAGCCTATGGACACTGCTAAGCGAAATGAGGCGCTACGGAGCGCAAAGATAGAAATGCTAGCATATCTAGCTTCGTGAGGTAGCGCTGACATCATAGGTCTAGTGACGTCGGAAGCAAGTAATACGAATTACAATAAGCACATCTGCGCATCTGCAAGTACTTACTTCTCTATAATGCAGTGATTCTCAAAGTGGTCTATATCGACCCCCTGGGGTCGATATGGACCTGCATTAGGTCTATGTCACTAGAAAAAAAAATTGGGGTCTATGAAATGAAAATGGGGGTCTACGATAGTGAATCATATATAAGCAAGTCGTGACTTTATGTTTGGGATTTTGTAAATGAAATAATAAACATACTCTGATAGTCTCCTCTACATTTTCATTACAAGTAGAGTGCGATTAATTCATAATTTTTTAAGATATAGTAATTTTGATCATGAAATGCAAAACAAGTACATGTGTAGACTGTACTGTGGCGTCAAAAAGAGGAGAGTGTAAAAAAATACCATTTTGTAGTGTTGTTATTAATTTGTTTAAAAAATATTTTAAACTACTATTTGTTTTATTTGTCAGCATAGAAACCTTTTTAATACGAGGGTTATCCAAAAACTAAGCTCCGTTTTATTATAAAAATTAAATTACGGACAAAAATACATTTTTGTTATCTGCATTAGATAGATTGAAGTCTCCAGAACATTTACATATAAAATACATGCAAATCAACACATTGTTAGTGACACAGGACCATTTTCCGTGACCCTCTGCACAGACTTTTGCCTCCAGGAAAGTAAAGCGAAATCTATTGATTAAAACAACAAACGAAATTCATGTGTTGTTCTAATGCAGCTGGCATGCATATGTGTACTCGCGACAGCTGTTGTCTACTGGTTCCAATCCCAACCACCTAATGGCTATGCAGAGGGGTTGCGGAAATTGGTTAAACGTTATCAAAAACGTTTTACCCAGAATGGTGACTATGTAAAAAAGTTAATTATTGTTGCCACACATCAAAATTGACATTAACCATTTAAAACTGTTTAAAAATGACAATTATTTGATGTTTAACTTCCTCGGACGCAAAAGTCTGTGCAGAGGGTCACGGAAAATGGTCCTGTGTCACCAAACATGCGTCGATTAATATGTAGTTTATGTTTAAATGTTCAGGAGACATCAATCTATCTAATGCGGTTAACCAAAATGTTTTTGTTTGCGTAATTTAATTTTTATAATAAAACGGATCTTAGTTTTTGAATAACCCTCGTACTTAAATAATTAATTTTATTCAAACTTTCTCACACAAAATTGTACCATTAATGTTTTATTAATGTTTTAAAAGGGTATCAATTTGATGCAACGCGCCTGAACTTGAAAAATCTTTGACGCGCTCGACGAAGGGTTAATTTAATGAAAATGTAAATAGCATAAAATAGTGCACTATAAAATCCCCATCCTGCTAGTATTATTATATTATATATTAATTATTATTACAGTATATGACTTGTTCAAATGCAGTCTATTAATATGAATGCAAGAGAGGAATACTCATTAACATTAATGCCGTTTGCACCAATTTCTCTTTAACACGAAGCAACATTGTGGTCCTGAACTTCAGTATAGGGTTTCCCATAAATTTTTTGTTCTATAACACAAAGTAAAACCCCATTTAACACAAACTAATTTTGCTTCTTCGAATGAAAAATTGCATATACTATCTGCAAAATATAGAAACAAAATCACACTAATTCACAATAATTTGTATGTGACTAACTGCCAGTTTATATTTTTTTAAATAGTTTTATAACACTTTCTATTTCAAAACTCAGGAAACTAATAAATGTACAGTGGATTCTCGTTAACACATAGTCGATGGAACAAAGATTTTTCTTTGTGTTAAATGTTCACATGAAAAATCTAATACATATTGGTCAAACTGACATTTTTTAAAGTACTGTACATCATATTTGGACTCACTATTTTTATCATATTTGAATCATTATTAACACCACAATAGATACAAAGTGTTCATTTCAAAATATTGTGCATACATATGTATGTATGCAATTCAGAAAAAACAATGCTATTTTAATTTTTTTAAAAACAAACAAAAAATGTATTGAATTTATATATCTTTCTATAAAAAATTAAAACTTAACAAAATTTTGGTTTTTTCTACATTTTTGCAGACAGTATATGCAATTTTTCATTCGGAGAAGCAAAATTAGTTTGTGTTAAATGGGGTTTTACTTTGTGTTATAGAACAAAAAATGTATGGGAAAGCCTATACTAAAGTTCAGGACCACAATGTTGCTTCGTGTTAAAGAGAAATTGGTGCAAACGGCATTAATGTTAATGAGAATTCCTCTCTTGCATTCATATTAATAGACTGCATTTGAACAAGTCATATACTGTAATAATAATTGAATCACTTATTTCAGAAACGACCTATCGTCAAAATATCCAAAATTGAGATAATGACATATTCATATAGAGTTTTGCTCACTGCACAGTTTAGTGAAAAAAAAATTATGTTTTCCATTTGGTTTGACTTTGGTGACCGACCAAACATATGGGTTTGTTGCAGAAACCACTCAAGTGATGACATATAGTGACTTTCTGCAGTAAAGCATGTGCTGTCGTTTATTTTAATAGCACTTATGCAGACAGCAAATTGTATGAGTTGTATTCTTACCAATTTTAGCAGTAAATTGTTTCAGAAATCTATCTTAAATATTGTTTTGCTGTTGTTGATTGGATTAATATTGGATTAATATGCAAGTCCATGGCATATCACCAAGTCGTGTACGTCAAATTTCCTTGCTGTTACATAAAAAGAAACATCTTTGAGATTTACTTGGAAGAAATAAAAGTGGTAATGCTATACCTGGTGATATCTGCATCAAAATTCGTGAGCACATTGAAACATTTGATGTGAAAACTACTCATTATGTTGGAAAACCAAAGAAATATTTGGATGCTCAACTCTCAGTTGTGACCATGCATGAACGGTTTCAAACGGAATACCCTGAGTCATCCAACA
>JAAFCF010007137.1:137905-199650 GCA_013389785.1 Helicorthomorpha holstii | reverse complement strand
TCTGAAGCAGACATTAAACAATATAAAATTGAGACTGATACATTTAGAAAAGCGAATTGTTATGCTAAATCAATAATAACAAGTACCATTACAGATGCAGTCTTTCAGAAAATCATGGACAAAGAATCAGCATATGAAATGTGGGTAGCCTTGAAGCAAGAGTATGAAGCTACAGCTCAGGACCAACTTTTTAAAATATGTACTGATTTTTTCTCATTTGCCTGGACATCCAGTGATGATGTGTCCACACATACAGCAAAATTGAGAACTTTGTGGAATGAACTGAACAATGGACTAAAATTTAGAGGTGAGAGTACCCTACCAGAACTATTATTGATATGCAAAATTTTGCAGATATTGCCTAAGAATTTTGAGACCTTTCGATCGAGCTGGATGATGCTGACTAAAAATGAAAAGAAAACTGTGGAAGAAATGACAACCCAGCTATGTATGTTCGAGAGAAACTCATCAGAGCAGTCAACTGAAGTAAAGACATCTGAAGCATTGGCAGCTGCAGGAAGTAAGCCCCATTATGATGTAAAGCAATCCAAACAGAAGTCAAAGAAGACCCACCCATGCCACTACTGTAAGAAAAAGGGTCACTGGCTTAAGGAATGCAGGAAATGGATAGCTGATGGCAAACCTGCCAGGGGTAACAGTAATAATAATTCAGCAATTTCAGAATCAGCAAAAGTAGCCCTACTCAGTATCACTGAAGATGCAACAGTGGCAGACTGGGACCCATCCACATGGTGGATTGACAATGGAGCTACGAGCCATATGACAAATAACAGAAAGTTATTTGTAGAGTATGAAAACCTGAAGACTCCAAGCGGTATTAAAGCAGCCGGGGAGGAAGTATTACGTGCTGAGGGAAGGGGAACAATTAATATTGTTTCCATCATTAATAATGAACGAATTGAAGTGACTTTAAATGATGTTTTATATGTTCCAAAACTCTCTAGAAATCTTTTCTCAGTGTTAGCCACGCACGATCGGCATCCAACAGCAAGCGACTTTAAGTCAACAGTGACGGAGTGCTGGATGTACATCAACAAGAAGTTAATCGCGCATGGAACCAGGAAAGTGGGAAGAACTCTCTACAGAGCAGCATTTGAAGACGATCATGGAAATGAGGCCAATGTGGTAAGTGAAAGTGTAAGTATAAGTGCAAATGAAACTGAACTGTTACAGCTCTACCACGAGAGATGGGGTCACCAAAATCTTCAATATGTGAAGAAGTGCCTGGAAAAAGAACTGGGTAAAGCGGTGACAATGCCAACGGATGCCTGCGAGCCATGTATCTACGGTAAGATACATAGACAACCCTTTGGAACCAGAAGAAAAGCTACAAAGCCAGGGGAGTTGATTACGACGGACATATGTGGACCGTTTGATCCATCATTTCAAAGGAAATGGTATCTGGTAAAATTCAAAGACTCATTCACTAAATATAGATATGGCTACATTGTTGCAGAGAAGTCACAGGTGAAGGATTCACTAATTCATTTTTTAAAGCACAGTAAGACTTTGGGTTACAGCATAAACGAGATGCTAAGTGACAATGGCGGGGAATTTGACAACAATGAAGTTAAGAAAATCCTCAGCAAAGAAGGTATAATCCAAAGATTGACAGCACCCTACACACCACAACAGAATGGTGCCAGTGAGAGGGAAAATCGGACGATCGTGGAGATGGCCAGGACTTTCAAATATAGCAACCCAGAACTGAGGTTTCCAGCGGCAATGTGGGCCGAATTGGTAACAACTGCAATTTATGTACTAAACCGAACAGGTAGATCATCAGTTCCAGACAAAAGCCCTTATGAACTGTGGATGGGGAAAACTCCACGGATAAAGCATCTGAGAATAATTGGATCCACGTGCTATGCCCATATTCCAGTCCAAAAGAGGAAGAAGATGGACAAAAAGGCAGTGAAGGGTCACCTAGTCGGATATGATGGGGACGAGCGCTATAGAGTATGGGTAAAAGACACTAATGAAATAATTTTATCCAGAGATGTAGTTTTCCAAGAGAAACTAGTGGGGTGTGAAAAGAATTCTCCACTGCTAATGGTGAAAACTCCTGAACCAGACGATGAACCGACTGCTGAATGCGATAATAATGATGTCATAAATGAACCTAATGAAGACATCCATCAGCCAGAGACTGAGCAAATTGAAACTGCAGGCCAAAGCAGTAGATCCCTACGAGACCGTAGTAAGTTAAATAAACCACAAAAACTGTTGGATTATGTTTTGTTAGCAGACTCCAATGATGAACCGACAATGTACGAGGAGGCCATCAACAGTGCAGAGAAGCGCGAGTGGGTTAAAGCCATGGGAAGTGAGATCCAAGCTTTAGACAAAAACAAGACTTGGGAGCTACAGACACTACCAGAAGGAAGAAAACCACTAAAGTCGAAATGGGTCTACAAAGTAAAGACTAATGCAAACGGCTCCATAGATAGGTACAAAGCGCGATTGGTCATCAAAGGATGTGCACAAAAACAGGGAGTGGACTATGGACAAACCTTTAGCCCTGTTGTGAGAGGAGGATCGATTAGAGCTCTCCTAAGTACTGCAGCAAGGGAAGGTATGAAACTAATGCAATTTGATGTATCCACAGCCTTCCTGTATGGACAATTGGACGAGGACATCTACATGGAACAGCCAGAGGGATTCCATGATGGCACCGAGCGAGTGTGCAAGTTAAAGAAAAGTTTGTATGGACTTAAGCAAGCTCCTAGATGTTGGAACAAAAGATTTGGCAGCTTTCTCATCAAGCAGGGTTTTAAGCAAACCGAAATGGACCCCTGTGTATATGTGAGAAAAGGTACAACTGGTAAACTAATATTAGCATTTTATGTAGATGATGGACTAGTTGCGGCCAATTCTGAAGATGAACTATGCCGGTTTTTGAATGAACTTAAAGTAGAGTTCGAAATTACTTCAAAACCAGCAAGCTACTTTCTTGGAATCGAAATTAACATGCAGGTTAATGGAGACATTATGGTGACTCAAAGTGGGTACGCGAAGCGCGTGTTGGAAAAATACGGTATGTCAGAGTGCAGACCAGTGAAAACTCCAATCATCAAACCAGGGAAGGTAGATGAGGATGTGAAAGACAGTGGGGGTGACTTTCCATACAGATCCGCAGTTGGGGCCTTGATGTACCTGGCAACTGGAACCCGACCGGACATAGCCTATGCAATTGGAGTTGCATCCAGAAACTTAGAGAACCCAAGTAGGTCAGACATTGTAGCAGTTAAACGTATTTTGAGATATATTAGGGGCACCACGGATCATGGGATCATGTATAGACGGATGGCCACCAAGGACCAATTGATTGCCTACAGTGATGCAGACCATGGAGGAGACGAACAAACGGGACGCTCTACAACGGGAGTTGTATGTATCTTCGCAGGAGGAGCTGTTAGCTGGCTGAGCCAAAGACAGTCATCAGTAGCTATTTCAACAACCGAAGCAGAAATCATAGCAGCAAGTGAGGCAGCCAGAGAAGTAACCTGGTTAACCAACCTTTTGGAATGTATTGCAGACCTTAATGAAGTTCCTGAATTAATGGTGGACAACGAGGCCGCAATAAAACTGGCACAAAATCCAGAGTATCACAAAAGAACCAAGCATATTCGCATCAGACATTTCTATGTGAGGGAGAAAGTCAGTGATGGTGAAGTCAACGTGACCAAAGTCAACAGTGAAGATCAACTAGCAGATGGACTCACTAAACCACTTCTGGGACCACGAATGCAGAAGCTCTATAGCAAAATGGGTTTAAGTGAACAGCAATCAAGCAAAAACAATGATGTGAACAAGGGAAGGTGTTGAGTTTATATGTTCAGCCTATTGTCTTTGCGTGAATCGTCAGTAGATGGCGACAGTAGCTCTAGGTGGCTACTATGTACTATGTAAAAAAAAAAAACATTTGTTACTCGTGTTAACGGTTTTTGTCAGTTAAGAGTTAGCAACATTATGGTGTAACGGTTTAGTATACAACTACAAATAGTAATATCACTTTTTACCTTTTATTATATTAATAGTCATTAATGTACTAGACTGAATTAAACCATTAGTATTATTTCCACTAATACAAAGTGTAGTGTCATTTTGTAACTTGGAGTTTAACAGAAAAACTCAACATTTTGAAGGTCTCATTATTTCATTTACAACCCAAAAATAAATACTGGCCATCAAAGTGGCGTTTTTGGCCCATAGACGTTTGCTGGGAGGAATAGAACACAGTACTGAATGTGTGACGTTACACACGCGCGGCAGATTTGAATAGAGGGTGTTGAGCGGACAGAGAGCGCTGAAGGGTTTATTGCTGTTTTCGACTCCAACTCGCACCTTCCACTGCCAACAGAAACCAAATACAGTATCCCCTTAGCGTAAATTACAATTTCTGATTTATGGTCATTTCTAAAATCAAATTTGTAATATTTAACCAAATTTAAATTTTGATTGTTTTTCAGATTAACATCACAGTGCTTCTATAAGCCAATTGATTTGGTAATTCTTTTAAATGAGAAGCACATTTCAGTGTATAAGAAAACGTTCGATTTCAAGCTGAAACTGTTGCTTTATTTATGATTTTATCTAATATAGAGATTTTATATAGACTGAAAACCGTTACAACGTCAGCACATATAAAAACGTTTGGGTAAGGTTGGGTTAGGCTAAGTTAATCAGGTTGGGTTAGGTTAGTTTAATCAGGTTAGGTTAGATTATTTTAATCAGGTTGGGTTTGGTTAGTTTAATTAGGTTAAGTTAGTTTAATTAGGTTAGGTTAGGTTAGTTTAATCAGGTTAGGTTAGTTTAATCAGGTTAGGTTAGTTTAATCAGGTTAGGTTAGTTTATCGACCCCAGGGGTCGATATAGACCACATTGAGAATCACTGATTTAGTTATTGATTAGTTGTTTTATTTTAAAAAAACCTAAATTTTAATTTGATTTGTTTTAATTTGTATTTAATTAAGAAATGTATAAAATTGAACATGGGTTTTTTCTTAAGTTTTCCACACAACACTTCACTAGTTATAAATTTAGATTATTCAAAGTGAGTGGCACTATACCAGCTATCAAAAATACATTTGAAGTTAATGAATTTACCAAAAAATCAAAATCAGGTAAGTTGGGTCTACCTAAAACAGGAAAACCTTTCAAGGGGTCTACCCAAAACCGGAAAACATGCCAAGGGGTCTATGAGCCAAAAATGTTTGGGAACCACTGCTATAACGCAAAATAGAGACAGTTAGTCATCGCAACACGATTTCGATAATATCGATTAAATCGATTATCGTGATCAATAATTGAATCGAATTAACAATTCGATTAAATGCGACTAATAATCGCAGTTAATATGGTAAGCATATTAACTGCCATTATAAAGGCAAGTGTTATGTCTATATATAAGACAAAACCGGAAATGCGACCGGAAGTACATACTAAACGTCGTTGGATCTCGAACGGTTTGGGATCCTGTACTTCCTGTTGTATGTGTCTTCCCTTAATTATGTAACTCACCGTTGGCGAGCCTCAAGCCTTCCGCCAATTAACAGAGGCGAAGCTCAGTCAACTGGCGAGATCTCAGATGGCTCTAAATTGAGCCATCCATGTAAAATAAGAAACATGCTATTAAATATTAGTGATATTTACCTCCTAACCGCTCAGCAGACCATCCGGTAATCAATTAATTACCGGAAAGGTAAACTGTAATCCATAAAGCATATATTATGCACCCGCGACTGAGGTGAAGCCAACCGAGAGGCCTGCCATCTTCCAAGCGAATGGCTAGGATAACATTACGCCAATGCAAATGATGTAATGTGATTTTAGAAACCGACTTTAAAATTAAAACAAAGATCTGAGCACTTATTGAATAATTAAACATTATTTAATTATTGTTTCTTGTTTTTATTGCCGATAAATATTTAAATTACTTATTTAAATATTGAACGACAATATTGTGTTATGTATCAATGCGTGTTATGTAACGACGCATGATACCTATGTACCTGGCTGTGTTGCCAGATAATGGCAAATGTAAATAATTAGAAATAATTAGTTACAATAATTTAGACATTAAGAAACATTTATTTATGAATATTTAAACATTAAATATTCAATAAATTAATTGTTTCAACGTTTAGTTTAGATTTAGCGTAAAGCGATGCGCATAACCGATGCGCAATCGCTACCCCAAGTGTACACTTCGCAATGACCACATTGCCGATGCGGTACACTTTGTAATTTAAGAATAATAATTAAATTAACTATTTTTACTTAATTCTAACAATGATTTAATTAATAAATCATCGATTAGAAATGATTTTAACACTTTAAATGAATTTTACATTCGCCGTTATAATGTGTTTATGGTTTTAAGATGTTTGTTTTCGTTGTCATGGTAACGGTATTAACGCAAGTCCGTTACCATGCGCTTTGAATTTGAATTAATTGTTAATTTACACAAACATTTAAATTTACAAACAAATTTAATCATAATAATGTTTCATTAATTATTAATTGTGTTTTAATAATGTTTATTAACGGCGATAATGTTTTCGTGGTTATAAACATATAACCACGCGTTTGTACCGCCTATATGTAATTGTGATACATACGACTCTATAAAAGAATCTGATTTTTGCATTCACTTAATGTTATAATTGAATAATGAAGTCAGCCAGCTTGCCTATGCGAATAGCACTATAACACAGACCCTATGGAGTGTCTGACTCGCCATTGCAATCTGTCTGACTTTTTTGACCTATTCTTAAAAGGTCTCTATGCGTCTAGAGAGGTCCCAAGTCACTTCTGCTTAGGACCTCTACATGTTAACATCGTTTTGAGCTTTTGCATTACATTTTAAACGCTATTGCTTTGATTTAATATGTATGTAAGTTTTTTTAATGATTAACAAATTAAAGTCACTTTGAACTTTAACCTGAACTTCCGTTCTCATGCTTTATTTAGTTTAACTAGCTAAAAGTAAATCTTTCAATTAGATTAGATAAATTAGGAGCTTTGGATTATCTGCGTAAGGTCTTTATCATCGATTGCTATTAAGAGCGCAGCCGCCCTAAGCTATATCGACGCCAAAAGACCCAACACTTCCGGTATGCTAACGACTATGGTCATGTAACACATGACCATCCCAAGTTGACCGCATGCATGTATCAATGTTAGGAACGTGAGTCCGGTATATCGCATGCAAAAGATATAAAACGCATAAGAAATGCATTACCAATGCATTTCCTATGGGGTCAACTGCCATACATGCTGCAAGCAGCCTTCCCCTTAGGAACCCATGTTACCATGCACATCCTACACAACCTATACTGGGCTGCCACAAGTGTAGCAAGGGAATATCCACCACAGCAACTACCCTATCTCTAGTTGTAGGAGGCTTAGCGGAAAGGCTGGCAATAAGGAACAGGTAGACGTGCCTTATAAGAACGTTATTGGGGCGGTCTTGTTCTTGGCACAAAGAACAAGACCTGACATTCTGTTGGCAACCATTTATTTGGCTCAGTTCTCCAATGCACCTACGCAGGAGCATTGGAGATATATTTGGGAAAGCTTGTGTCTTACTTAGTTACTATGAAAAACAATGTTCTAACTCTTTTTGATTCTTCCAGATTGAATGCTGCTCCTAAGTTGGGATGTTTTGTGGACGCCAGCTGGAACTCTACCCATGATTGCCGCAGTTTTAGCAGATTTATCGTAATGGTAGATGGGGGAGTAGTGGCTTGGAAGAGTCAAAAACAAAAATGTGTTGCATATTTCACTATGGAAAGTGAATACATTGCTCTTGCTGAGGCAGTTAAAGAGGTTGTGTGGCTTAAAAGGTTTGTTGACAACTGGGGGATAATCGATTTCAATATCCTGGTAATTTGGTGTGACAACAAGTCGTCTATAATTTTTGCTGAGTCAGTTATTTAAAATAGCAGGTCAAAGCATATAGCATTGAAACATCATTTAAAACCAGTTGGGCCAGGGGGTATTTGAAATTGACTATATAGTCACCATCAACTTTCTGACAAAGCCAACACATAAATCTTCTTTAAGGCCTCCTGTTGAGCGAAGATTTAGATTGCTATAAGACACATCATACATGTTCTGAATTGCAGGCATGGCCAAATTAAATTGTTATTATTTAATTGTATGCTGTTTATGGTTTTCAGAATAATACAATTGGTGTAAGAATGGCTACTGGTGACTCAGTGTATATTTCATGTATTGATTGGTATTGGGGGTCCTGTTTTGGGGTCAAAGTGCATCGTAATTGTTTTGTATGTTTTTATCCTTTATTCCAGGTCCATGCTGTGCAGTATAGTCTTTATTGCGTATTACTTGCGTTTATATCAGCATGTTCGTTCCTTATTTGTAATTTTAAGTGTTTTATTAATTAGTGCCATGATTTATTATTAAAATGTTTTAGTTGTTGTAGCTAGATCGCAATAAGGCATTGTGTAGCGGCGTGAAAGGGAGAATTTGTGGCGGATGTTCCCTTGCTACACTCGTTATTGCCTGTAGAATAGTGTAGGATATGCATGATGTGCATGATATACTAGGAATTAGGCTGCCTTAAGCATGTAAGGTGGTTGACCTCATTGGAAATGCATTGGTAATGCATTTCTATGCGTAATTCTATGTATTGCATGTTATTTAGCGGACTTGCGCCCCAAACGTTGATACTGTTGATATAAATTTAAATAATTATTTTTGGTGGAATGCTAAACTAGCCATTTAAGCTGCATAGTTTGATGTAAATGCAGTAGTACAGTGGTTTTAGTTGTATGTATAGCATGCATGGGGTCTGTGTTACAAATCCCAGCCTTAGCATTATTTTTTTTGAGAATGTATAATGCTATTATCAATTGTAATGTATGTTATAGTATTATGATGTAACTGTGACATCATTTAACTACATTAGTCTAGTGTTTCTAGCAAATTCTATTTCTGGAATTGTATTGTAAATTTCCAAATAAATCTGCTTCTAGAATATGCTTATTTACTGGGTATAAATATGTGTAACACTGCACTCATTTGTTATGTGATGCAATTTAATTATGTAAAGTGATGAAATGTTTTGTTTTTCCTAATCACAAGTCATAGTAGTCTTATACCCCAGTAGGGCTTCTAGACCAGATTGTTGCCCAACGTTTGGGACGTGCCAATGTTAAAATCGCCATAGGCAATGTTAAATGTATGGGGGATGTGATTCCCAACCTTATTTTATTAACAGGAAATGCATCTGGTTAAGAAAAGTTTAGTCGGGGGAAGTTTGGGGGTTATGAAATTGGGAGTGGGTGGGTGGGTGACCAAAGAAAAAAAAGAAAAATAATAGAAAAACATCCTGTTGTTTTTTAATGTCAAAATTCTAAGAAATTTTTAAAAAAATGTAACGTAACTAAATTATCGTAAAGAAAAAACACACGAAACAATAACTTAAAGTGAAAAAATTATTTATTTACAAATTTCAAAATCATGGAAAAAACTTGCATGTATATCTATATATATATATATATAAATAAATAAAAAACAAAAACAGAAAAAATGTTTATCACACACACACACACAATCACACCACACATCACTACATGTCTCCGTTCTCAAATCCGTTCATGTCAGCGTCAGCATCAGCGTCGGCAAACCCATTGAGATGAGCATGTAATGGTCCATTCCTGGCCACATCCTCTTCAATTGTCACCCCAGCAAGCGTAATAAAAGTCGCCCGATTGTGGTTAAAGTATTGTACAATGGCCTGCTGGTAAAGGCTTACCAGCCCTTGTGCAACAAAAAACTCCGGGGAGTCATCATCATTATTATCCGCGTCAATATACCGGCCGTGAAGCCGGTAGGAGTCCCCGTAAGGCTCTGCGCGGATTTCGAATGGCAAGTTCCATTCATCGCCAGCCACGTGAACAGTGAAAATGAAGTGCCAAAACATCGTCGTCACATCATGATCCTCGTATAAAATCATAAGAGGATCATCTGGTCCATCCTCCCACAGGTCATCCGCCGGTTCGCGTTGTACAGCGGCAGAACATTGTAGAGAAAACGGCCGTAGATGTGTGCACAAGTTCCATTTTTTTTTTTAAAAAAAAATGGAACTTGTGCATCACAAGACAAGAAACAGCAGCAGCAATCACACAACACCAAAAAAAAAGAAATAAAGTGATTGAAAAATAATTGTATTTTTTATTTGAGAAAAACACAGGAACTTTAAGTTAAAAATAATCTTCCTGTTATTGTTTTTTAAAAAAAATTTATTTCATATTGTAAAGTGTCAAAACCAATCTGTTATTTAATTATTAATAATTGCTGTTAGATTTCAAAAATTTGCGGTTGTTTTTAAAAAACAAATCTCGGCTGGCAACTTGATTATACAAAATAAGGGTGGGATCAATGACAATATCTGTTTGTAGATGATGCTCTAAATCATATTCAGCAATTTGATCATTTTACCAGTAGTTGTTAAAGGGGTCATATTTTCCAACAATTTCAGCCATAGACCAATTGTGGCACCTATGATACAGGTAAAATAAGCAATGGACACCGCATGCCACCGACATTGAGTGCTGAATTTGCCTGTTTTGATGAATAATGCGGAATGACCGTTGTTGGAGCCACTTTTTCCACAGCAAGTGTTAGTATTGAGGCGGATGGCCATAAAAATCAAAAAATTCGGCAATTCCCTGTTGCGAAATGTAGAAAGCCACCCAATGTCTTCCAGGTTGATATCGGTTGTCGGTGTTGAGTATACCCCAGCATGGATAAACGCATGGTTGTTTAAGGCTGACTAGAAGGTCAGCTGGTATAACACCGATAAAATGCGGTTCCAACTGGTGGCTGGTTTGGAGTGGAGGTGCTGCAACAGTTGAACCGTATCCATCGTTGTGGATGTCAGTTTGAGTAATGCTGATGTTGTTGGTCATTGTTACCATCATCATCCTCATCATAACCACCATTAAAATGTTGAATTAAGACATGCACACTCTCTACACAATCATCGCGAACAGCGGTATTTAGACGTATCCATAGCGAGTGCAAGCAGGCCACAATTGTAAACACTAAGGCCAGTAGTATACCAATACAACGCGTGCCATTATCAACTACGGTCACTAATCGTCGGTAAAGTCGATGAAGGCACACACTGGCATACTCGTACCAAGTAATCAGAAACGATGATATTGGTAACATTTTTGTTTATTAATGAATAAAAAAAATGATTGTCTATAGAAATACAATTGAAAACATTAAGGCCGCAACAAAAAATTGAATAACACAGTATAATGTTGCGCATAGACCATCAAGCATCTCCATTAAAGCCATAGCTAATAGTTACGATATTAGCGCTTGAAATGTCATGGATTATATGTGCCCATGTGTGCGCATTTACACAGTTATAAATACACAGGGGTATCACATGGCAAAGGGGCGGAGTTAATAATAATAATTAAAATATGAATATTGAACTTTAACTTGTTGTAGCTGATGAATATTGACAAGTCTCTGAAATTCACCAGCTATAATAATGTTAACATTAACATCTAGGGGTTTCGCAAATCTCATGGTCAACGCTACATTTCCTTTTCTTCTCAGTTAAAGACAATTTCCGTGATTTAAATCTGGAGTGAGGTCAAAAGCAAAAAGAGTGTAACCTGTTTTGTAATTGTCTAGGTTGATTAGTGGTGCAACACCAGCTGACCCAATGGCGTTGTAGCATCTATCAAGAGTGTGAAAGCATTCAGTGTACATGTTGCTGTCAAAGTTGGGCTTCAGAATGGGGAAAGGTTTGGTCTGACCGTTGACTTTCATCTCGATTTCTGACAAATTAAAATGTTGAAAATTAAATGAGTTTTTGTGGTGGCAGCCGTTGAAGGCATCCGAGTCCACCAGAGCAATAAGTACTCTGAGAGGAATCTAGTCATTAAAAATGTTGTCTTGAATAGTGGTTACTGCGCCTTTATTAACAAGTCTAGTCTGCATCTCTACGCTTTTAAATGGGTATTTTAAACTGTTGCCCATGGCCACGTCAGTTATGGCTATGTCCACACTGGGGAGTCGTGTCACACGACGTGTTTGTAGAACAGCCGTGTCAATTTCAACTTTGTATCTGTTTTTATCGGCCTTTTTCCACCACAAAACAAAGTCGTGGTGATTGCGATGTAGTATAAGACGAATGTCAATGTGCTTGGGTATGTGACGATCTGCATTTGACAGATCCAAGAGCAGAGGTCCCGAAACAATGAAAGGTTTTGACAGCTTAATCAGCTCTGTTCTTTTCAATAATTTTGCATCAGTTACAGCTTCACTATCATCGATGCCAGGGTTGTCTTCACAGGTAAATAGTTGGACAGAGAGGGCTGACTGCAATCATTCTAAACTGTTATTTAGCAGAGTGGCCAGGTAACCTTTGTAGGCATACATATTATTGCCATTGGTGACAAGCGAAGTATGAACAATTACATCTATCTCCTGAAAGAGCGAATGCAAAAACAGGTTGGTGGGTATCACCATGTCAGTGGCAGTTAAGTTTGCGTTTTTATCGCCCACAATTCGACATGGCAGAATAATTTCCATGTTTTCTAAATCAATATAGTCACCGGTATCACCGATAACTTTAAACACTAAAGCACCTCCAGAGGTAGGATTAGTGTGACACTGTACTTCATCCCAATAACCGTTAACCACCTGGGTTTGAGTTGGTGGCATAGAAAACAAATTCAACTCAGAAATGGCGCTAGCACATGATTTAGGATGGGCAGCCATTTTTTTTTAAAAAAAAGGAGTGTTTAATTGGTGCGATTACTATTCAAATAAATCGGTTTTACTACGTTTACTTGAAGTGCCAAATATATTGTTTAAACTGTGGATGACACTTCCTTTGCGTTTTCTTCTCTTCTTTATCGTCTTCCTTTTCTTTCTTTTATTTTTTCCTTTTCTTTTCTTCTTAATCTTCTTCTTCTTTCTTTTTCTCTTTGATTTTTTTGTAGATTTTCTAGGTTTTTTTGGTTTTAATGTTAACCTTTTAATGTAGTTCTGGCTTTTCTTTTTTGACCTCCTCCTCCAAGCTGAGTTTTGGCAGCATCAAGTGCGCGATGGGCCAACTGACGACCAGTGTGTTCAAAACGTCTGGCTGCTGACTGTTTTATATTCTCCCTGCTTAAGGCATCCTGGGCAACATCCAACCCAGTGCGCATAAGAGCTTTACCTACAGTTTTGGCCCCTGACTTTAGCAATGGGACAGCAGAACGAAATAGTCTGGCAAAAAATCCGCCAAAACTGGCCCCCTTTGAAATCTAGGTGCAGTGTAAAAAGTTACTCCATCATCACCACCTCCCCCAGCCTGTCTAAGATAATACTTGTGATAGTTAAAAGTGGGAATGCCACTTCCACTATCACCATACGATTGGCTGTAGTAGTTGACATAGTCATTATAAGATGCCATCTTGGCACGAAATCCCCATTATGGCACCCGGTAGGCTGCTTTTATACTCTTGGTCAGAAGTGCAGGCAACACAGGCTTTCGCTGATAGATGCAAACTTTACCAGTTCACCTCTATTGCTTTTTATTTGGATTCCTATTTGACGTAGCACGCTGCTACCCACTTGCAGATACTCACTGCGTGGAAATGTCATCCGTAAGATATTATTTCTTGAAACGTAGGGTATTACACAAAGTAGTCGGATGTGTACTCTACCTACACGTTGTGGTTCAACACAGTCGCAGTACACAAAAAGGTTGACCAAATCGTTGTCCATATTGGCTGGAGTATTGGCTCTGACAGTCACTTTGTTGTTGTAAGCCGGTACTGGAACTACATCTTTTGATGATTTAGCAGAGTCAGGTAATCGGAACTTTGCACCCTCACTCATCCATTCTTCAAAAAATCCCAGAATAAATGGCAAGTTAGACATGGCAAGAAATGAAATACTGCAATGCTCCTCAGCTGTAATTAGAACTGCTTTACCATAAAAGTCATAGCCCAAGAACAACCGTCCTTGAGCCACCTCTTTAATAGCAGCACTTATGGTATTCACAAGTTGTTCTATGGTCTCATATCTTCCAGCTTTAATTTTTATTGGGTGGTGAGTGTAAATGGGTTCCAATGGTTTTGAATTTTTTACAGTTTTGTCATCATCATTGTTCACCATATTGACATCTGCTACGGTATTCTCAACTTTTGCTTTTTTATATTTTTTATTTGGATTAGTTGGCGGCGGCGGAGGCGGTGGCGGCGGTGGTGGCAATGGTAATTTACCAAGTCTAACATCTATATGTCTGTGGAAAGAATGTTGTGAATATTTGACGATAGAAATATATCATTGAGTGCCACCTCATACTCTCCATTCAGCACTATTTGCGGCTCCATAACAGTATAAAAATCGCTGGGTGTATGGTTGTCAGTTGTCTCTGACGGTAGTGTAACATAAAAATCTCCACTTTGATTCATTTTTTGGTGTCGGTAGTGGTGGTTGTTGAAATAGTTTTATTTAACTTTCTGCAGCTCTTGCTTGTAAAAAACACCTTGAATCAGTTCACCTTGGCTGTCGATGACTTTATAAACTGGATATGGTTGGCGTGGTATAAGCTGGGCAATTTTAAACTTTTCTTTTGTCCAATTTGCTTCATAACCTTTTTCAAATGCAGTTTTCACCTTTGACAGACTCACTGTGTCTCCAAGCTGAAATGCGAATGGTATTTTTCTTCTCTTTACTCTTCTTAATATATTCCCCTTTTCCTGTTTCTCATTTTCTTGCTGCTGCTGCTGCTGTGGTTAGCTGGTATTTTGTTTTAGTTTTTGTTGATGTGTGGTTTGAAACACTTGTGATGCATTGTGCATAGTTACTTGAGATGGGGTCATTCCAATTGTACGGTGAAAAGAATTGTTATAAGAATCAACCAAATCTTTCAAAACATGAACGTAGCGATGTGAGTTGGCATAAGTAAAGTAGCGCCACATTTTGCTTTTGAGTGTACGATTAAACCTTTCAGCTACAGCCGCCTTGTTGTCGCTATGTGAAAACATTTGGTGGACCCCCAACTTTTTAACCCTACTACGGTTTACATGAGTCTGTTGGACTCATTGGCAACTTTGATATTTAATAATTTTATTATTTTTAGTCCAATTTTTTTGTAATTTTTTGTAATCTTCTATTGAAATGTAATTAACTTAGTATTAATTTTCAAAATTTTATGAATAATTTAGTTTTTTTTAAAAAAATCAAAAACACATTTTTTAACATACAAATACAGCATGAGCCTGTTAGACTCTCATACAACCCAACATGAGCCTATGGGTATTGTTGACAACTTTGCTATTTAATAACTAAATTACTTTTCCCCCAATTAATTTCTCGATTTTTCTAATCTTCTATTAAAGTCTAATTCACTAAATAGTCATTTAGAAAATATTATAAAAAAATTTTGTTTTGATTTTCTAAAATATACAATGTAGAGATACAATTTGCGCATGTAACACACATACCTTCAATAGTCAGTGTTGTGATCTCACAGTGGCCGGTTTTTTAGCCATTGTAAATATATATTTTTTATGAAACATGATAAATCATGCATAAATGTTATTCAATAAACACTACATATTAACATTTTAGTCCATTGAAAAAGACAAAACATAAATGAAGTAACAGTGACCTTCAGTGACTTTTCAACAAAGTTGACAGTTACATGTATATGTAATACAAAATTATACAAACTATTTCTGTCTACAAAACAGTTATAATTTAATTTAAATTAATGTTTAAACAGTTAGTAATTTAAATTTATAAACTGTATAAACTAATGGTAGAGAGATGTCACTATTCAATTATGTTTTTCATTGACACTTAACCAGTATGAAATATCTTATGCTGCGCATTAACCCATTGGTTTGTATTGGAGTCCAACAGACTCATGTTGTACGTTTTTATGATGGTAATATGTTACCCGGAGAAGGGTTAAAATATTTTTTTACGTAGCGGTTTTCAAACTCTTTTCCTCTGTCAGTGTGCAGGCAGAGAGGTTTGCAAGGTTTACTCTTTATTAAAACCTGTTTGAAAGCTTTAATAATGTCAGCAGCGCTTTTACTAAATAATGGCACAACCCAGGCATATTTTGAGAAAACATCAACTACCGTGAGTAAAAAACAGTAGCCATCATTCTCATCTTTGTAGCGATGCATGTCTACTAAATCAGCATCCCACTGCTCATCAATACCATAAACAATATAACTATTACGTGGAAAATGGCGTTTAGCCGGGTAATGTAGTGTGTAGGCATCTACACCACTCAACAGTTCTTTAATCTCTCGTCGACTTTGAGTATTTAATTTTTCATTTTTGTTTTTTCTAAAAGGTTGTGATGCGCTAGTCAGCACATTAGACGAATTGAGAGGTGAATAATAATTTTTAATAGTTTTTAATTTGTTAGTTATTATTTTTTTATTATTTTTTGCCATCATGTTTAGTGTCAGATGTCAAGTATTGAATGAGGTGCATATCACATGAAACAACTTTATTTATTTATTTATTTATTATATTGTATGACAATAACCATAAGGATAAGTAACAAAATTATCATGTAGATATGCTTTATCGAACACAACACGATATTTTTTTGATCGCAATTCACTTTGTAATTGGCAGGTGTTTTTGTTGCGAACAATCATGTCAGTTGCAATGTGTATAACATTTTGTTGTGGTGGTGATGGTGGTGGGTGTACACCTTCATTGTCATCATCATCATCTTCATACTGTGGTTGTTGCTGTTGTTCCACATATTCAGTTACCATAGCTTTGATTACTTCATAATTTAACGTTTGTTCTGTGCGGTGGCTGATGGTTATACCTTTAACTTTCCACACACTTTTACCATTAGAAAGCAAATAGGCATAATTTTTAGGCCCGCCACTAACAAACCCTGTAATATAAACATTTTCACCGTATTCGCCAGCAATTTCATTCATCACCTGACCTAAACACTCACCAATAAGATGGCGCAAAGGGTCTGCTTGTTGATTTAGACTACCATTTGCATGTTTACACACATAAATTACTGAGTCAGTGTCGGTGTAAAGAGCATTTTTACCGAGTATGTCTAGCAGCTTGTAGAGATATAATCGGGCACAGTCGGTGGTGAAAGCCGCAATAACCAAATTAGTGCAACCATTTGGCTCAACTACTTCTTTGGCTTCTTGATAGGTTACCATCATCATGCGAGAGCTGATCATGTAGGCATCTGTCACAGTTACTTTATCCGACACTAGCAGCTGATACAACTGGTGAATGTCAGACACATACACTGTTTTACTCAGGTTGTCGCACTGCACCAGTTTTCCCCACAAACTATTTAGCATGTATTTTGCCGTGGCCCGCAATCCGGTGTTCTTTTTGACATTCTCAACGTCAAGTTTAATGCCTTCTTTGTCAAAATACTCTTTGACAAACTTTTCTATTTCCTGCGGACTGTTAACATTAGATGGCCAGCCAGAAGCCTCCTGCTTAAGTTTAAGCATGGTGTTAACATAACTGGCAAATAGACCCCCACTGTTGCTCTCACAATCGTACACAGAACTTTGGGGATAGTGCCAAATCTCCTCAACATGTAGCACATGGTAACCGTTTTCCACAGCCATGTCAACTTCTGGGGTTGTCCATGTTCCCACAAGTTTACGCTTTTGCGGTGTATGCTGACAATTGCGAAGTGACGAGTTTCAAGTGTCGGCACAGGTTTTGCACAGAGGAAATAACAGCTTGCCTTTGGATCGATACGGCAAAACAGCATGGTATACGTTTTGCGGGGGTAACACTGCTCACTTTACAAGTCCAAAGTAGGTGTTGGTGTGGTACTCAACATTTTGTTGAATAATTTCAGGGTGTTCCAAAGGCATCCGCGAGTACTTGTTTACTGTAGGGTAAAGGCTGACATAGTCAACATACTTGATGATTTCATCTTCTTTTACTTTATAGTAAAGTGTGGTGGGAGAAACTCAATCGCCAAAAAATGCGTCACGCGGAATAAGGGGTATGTTAAACGGGGTGTCTGGTAATTTGCTAATAAAGTTAGCCATATCAACGTCACTTTTTACCTGTGTATCAAAGTCACATTCCCAGATGCACTCCAAGCTGGCCTTTGGCTGTAGCTTTTGAATGTGTTGCAGTTGACGAACAGTGTTCTGCTCCAGAGTAAACATGTCACATTTTGACACTAGATTAAATGTTTCTCGTTTGTAGCATGTTGGGCAGCCATGAAAGAAACACCCCATAAACTCGTAAATGACCAAATGTTTTTGATCAAATCCATCCAGAGAATAGGGAACCAATCTAAACTCCTTACCATCATTAAAATCGCATCCGGCATACTGTAAACGCACTTTCTTGGTATGTTCCACCCATCGTAACCATTGGAAGCACTTTATAGAATGTCGACGTCCACTGTTGCCGCCGTATCCACCAACCGGTATAATTCCGATGCTGTTGACAGGCATGTAGTGTGTGGTGTACACATTTAAACAGTATGATGCGATAGTACAGCTGTTTTGGAATGGGTCAATGTCAAATAAATCTAGCCCCAACTTTCTGAATGCTTCAGTTGCCTGCCTCAAAATCATGACATCTGAAATGCAGTATTCAAGCAATTCATGCTGGAGGTCAAATTCCACATTGTTTTGCTGTTGCAATGCATACCATTCAAGCAACTCTGCTCTAGCTTTAGCTTTTTTGGTGTCTGGTTCATAGTAGTGCAGATCTGGTAACTTACCCACATACAACTGATTGTCTGGAGTGTTAAACAGATGAGGGAAATAACCTTTTTTTTAATTCAGTCAGATTGAATGTTGCCTGTAATGCCGACAGAGGCATAGATAGAAAATTGAACAAGTTGATGAGATGCACATTACCGCAGTTGGCACTCATAATTTTATTGCCACACCAAATAACTTCAGGAAAAAAATTTTGATTGTACAGCCACTGCAACACAAAATGTGAATCATAGCCTTTGGCATAGTGAGCTACCAGCACGTGACGAGTGTTTTTATTAGTAGCAGCCAGTTCAAAAATCCAACTGCAAAAGCGGTGCAACACATTAAAACCTTGAAAAATGGTTCTCCACCCGTCATCACCTCTCTCAACAACCACAAAATTAGGCACATGTAATCCGTCTGGCATGCACATTGTTTCAAAATCATAGTAACAATAAATGTTGCCACGATTAGAGTTTATTGTTGTTGTTGTTGGTAGTATTGTCTTGGGTGGTTGAATGTAACACTTGTGATCTGTTTTAACATTTTGTTTGCAATATTTACACTTGTGGACATAGCACTGGTGTGATTCTTTGTCTTTGGGCATAAGTTTGCAAAAACATGTGTCACAGGCTCTCACAGACTGACATGTGCCATTTTCACAATGTGTCACCCAACAAGTTTACCAAAAAAGTAAAGTTTGCAGTCTTGACAGCGTAGATGAGGAAGATCTTGCCATGCTTTTGACACTTTTCGCACCCCTTTCTCTGATGTAACAAACGTTCGACGAAACATTACATTAATTAATTAATCAATATTACGATTAAATTTATACGTAAATTTAATCTTTTCGCAATTAAACAGTTAATTACAATTCAAATATGTATGGCAATGGACTTGCGTTAATGCCGTTACCATAGCAACGTAAACAAGCATTTATTAAACATATACGATACATAAGGGCTAATGTAAAATTCATTTCAATGCTTAAAATAAGATCTATACGATGATTTAATAAGTAAATCATCGTTAGATTAATTAAAAGTAGTTAATATAATTTATTAATCTAATTTTACATAGTGTTTCTGGTGTGGTTTGGGTTGTACTATCTCTCAAACATCTTGTTGTAACATCATATGCACTTCTTCGTCCATGGCCATTGTCCATTAGTGGGCATGCGGTGATTCCATGGCTTCTTTATAACTTTGCAGAAGTGGGATGTTTTTAGCGACTAGTAATGTCTTTGCAGCAACTCCTTTAGCAGTGTTCAAGTTTTTGAAGAGAGTTGCTAGTGTTATGGTTTGCCCTTAGTAAAAAAAGTTAATTAAATTTATAAACTTTAGCAGAGGTCATATAAAATTTAAACCATAACTCCAAGTTAGGGTTTATAGCCCACACTTGTTTTCTAAAATATTGAGTGCTTCAGTTTTATACTTCATTTAAATAAAATTCAAAAGAATTTAAAACAATTTTCAAATTAAAATTGAAAAACAAAATATAAAAAATTCAAATAATAAAAAGTTAATAATTAATAAATTCTAAAATTAAATGGAAATAAAAATAAAAAAAAAATTAAAAAAAATATAATTAAATTTGAATAGACATTTTAAAAAAAATAAAAATTTGGAAATCCAAAATGTTAAAAGAAAATTTAAAAGAAAAATTCAATTAAAATAATCATTTAAGAAAATAAAAATTTAGAGAAATAAAAGAAAAAAAAAGAAAGTAAAATTATAATTAAATTAAACTAAAATAAATGAAATGAGCAGAATTTAGAAATTTGACAAAGTAAAAGTTACAAAATTTAAACTAAAAATTTAAACTATTTAATTTAAAAATAAAATAAAATTTAAAAAAAAATTAAGAAAAATTATAATTTAAATATTAGAATTACAAATAATTTAATTTAATTTTAAAATGTTAGTATAATTTGAATGAACATTTAAAACAAAATAAAATTAAGAAATAAATTTCAAGAAAGATTAAAATTCAAAGAAAAATAAAAATATAAAATAAAAATAAAAAAAAATAAAATTAAGAAAATAAACAGAAATAAACAGATATGAAATCTAAGATAATAGAAAATTTAAATTAAAAATGTAATATTAAAGATTTAAAACTCTAAAATTAAAAAAAAATTTAATATAAAGTCAAAAATAAAAATTAAAAAAAAAATAAAAAAAAATTTAAAACTAAAATTTAAAATAAAATGAATTTAAATCAAGCTTTTAAGAGAGTAAAATTCATTTAAACAAAACAAATAATAAAACTAAATAAAATAAAATTAAAAAATAGAAGTCAAAAAAAAAAAATTAAACAAAAGAATGTTTAAAGAAAAATAAATTTCAACAAAAAGTAAAAATAATAAAAAAAACTTTTTTTTTTTTAAATTAGAAAAATTTAAAAAAAAAATTAATTAAAATTATAAAAAAAATGTAAAAATGAATTTAAATCAGGCCTTTAAGAGAGTAAAATTCATTTATACAAAACAAATAATAAAACTAAATAAAATAAAATTAGAAAATACAAGTCAAAAAAAAAATTAAACAAAAAAATGTTTAACCGTTCTCCGGGTAACATGTTACCATAACAAAAATGTACAACATGAGTCTGTTGGACTCCAATACAAACCAATGGGTAAATGCACAGCTTAGGGTATTTCATACTGGTTAAGTGTCAATGAAAAACATAATTGAATAGTGACATCTTTCTACCAATATTTTATACAGCTTAGAAATTTAAATTACTAACAGTTTAAAGATTAATTTAACTTCAATTATAACTGTTTTGTAGACAGAAATAGTTTGCATAATTTTGCTTTACATATACATGTAACTGTCAACTTTGTTGAAAAACCTTCTTTGCTAATATCCTAAAGTCACTGAAGGTCACTGTTACTTCATTTATGTTTTGACTTTTCAATGGACTAAAATGTGAATATGTAGTGTTTATTGAATAACATTTATGCATAATTTATTATGTTTCATAAAAAAATAAATTTATTATGGCTAAAAAACTGGCTACTGTGAGATCACAACACTGACTATTGAAGGTATGTGTATAACATGCGCAAATTGTATCTCTACATTGTATATTTTAGCAAATCAAAACTAAATTTTTTATAATATTTTTTAAATGACTATTTAGTTAAGTAGGCTTTAATTGAAGATTAGAAAAATCGAGAAATTAATTGGGGCAAAAATAATTTAGTTATTGAGTAGCAAAGTTGTCAACAATACCCATAGGCTCATGTTGGGTTGTATAAGAGTCTAACAGGCTCATGCTGTACTTGTATGTTAAAAAATGTGTTTTTGATTTTTTTTAAAAAAAATCAATTATTTATAAAATTTTGAAAATTATTACTAAGTTAATTACATTTCAATAGAAGATTACAAAAAATTACAAAACAATTGAACTAAAAATAATAAAGTTATTAAATATCAAAGTTACCAAAGTGTCCAACAGACTCATGTAAACCGTAGTAGGGTTAAAGAAAAAAATAAATTTCAACAAAAAGTAAAAATAAAAAAAAATTTGTGGGAATTAAATTCCCTATTTGGATCCGATAAATAAAGAGTTTCTGTGGAAGCTTAAATGTTAATTTATTAATGTTGTATGATTGCGTTATGCAATCTGGAAGAGAGTTTGTTAGATACGACTGTTTGTTGTGACTGCTAGATGACGACTGTCTAGTTAACGGTTTACAATTTAATGTGGTCAGTTTACGATTCTGACCACCAGGGGTTAATGACAATTAATATAATAATGTGCACAAATCAAATTCCAACAAATTCCCCCTTCTAAAATTGCGCATATTCAAAAATAAATCTTTACAAATATTATTATGCAAATTTACAGGTAGAGCTTTAGTAAATATATCTGCAACATTATTTTCAGAATTTACAAAATTTAGTCTAATTAATTTTTGCTCTATTAACTCGCGGATGTAATGCGATCTTAATTCTATATGTTTACTGCGCCTATTTTCAACAAGGTTTTCAGCAAAGAGAATAGCTGACTGGTTGTCACAGTTGAGTGTCACCATATCGAAATTTGTAGTTGGCAAGAGTTCACGGCACAGGTTCTGGAGCCATATGATTTCTTTTGCTGTCTCTGACATTGCAAGATATTCTGCCTCCATGGTTGATAGCGCGATACAGCGTTGTTTAATGGAGCGCCACAAAACTGGAACATGTCCAAAGAAGGCGATCATACCCGTAGTTGAATGTCTGTCCGTGAAGTTTGATGCCCAATCGGTGTCAGAGTAAAATTTCAGTGTCCGGTTCTTGGATGTTAGGTTCAGCCTCAGGCCCTTGGTTCCATTTAGGTATCTCAAGACTCTTTTAACCTGGATCCAATGTTCTTGGCTAGGGTTAGTGCTGAACTGCGTAAGTTTGGTCACTGAAAACATTATGTCAGGTCTGGTGTGGGTGGCTAGTTGACTCAGGCATCCAATTGCTTGATGGTAGATGGTCTGGAGAGTGTTGCAACTGGTCTTTTCGTTGTTAACTAGGTGTTTGTTGCTCTCCATTGGTGTGTTGATCTTTTTACAGCCCGTCATTGCAAATCGCTTAAGTACTTGATCAATGTACTTGCTCTGCGACATGGAAATGGAATCCTTGGTGTTATGGATCTGCACTCCCAATATATATGATGCAGTTCCAAGATCTTTTAGGTTAAAATGTTTCTGGATCTCGGAGATGATGCCCTTGATGATCTGGTCACTTTGTCTAACGATGATCAGGTCATACACGTACACAGTGATGTAAGCACTGTTTTTGTACTTGTAAACACAGTTGCAGGCCGTTAAGCGCGTTAGTCTCAAATTGGTGAGAGTTTCATGTAGGCACTCATACCAATGTCTGCCACTTTGTTTTAGTTCATATATTGGTCTCAGGAGTTTCACAATGTTGGCATTTCAGTTTTGCAACTGACATCTGGTTGGCACTTTCATATAGATGTCCTCCTGGAGGTGTCCATAGAGATATGCGCATGTAATGTCTATGTGCCTTGTTTTCCATTTTAACAGAAAGGCAATCGCAAACAATAGTCTCAAGATGACAAAATTGATGACTGGCGCATATGTGTGGAAGTAGTTTTTACCATGTTTTTGTGAAAATCCTTGGGCTACTAATCTGGCTCGATGACATATCACTTCACCATGTTCGTTGGTTTTCTTTTTGAAGACCCATCTGCATCCAACAGGCTTGATGTCATCTGGTATAGCCTTTGGTATGGCCCAGGTCTCACGGTG
Source organism: Helicorthomorpha holstii (assembly GCA_013389785.1). Taxonomy (NCBI): domain Eukaryota; kingdom Metazoa; phylum Arthropoda; class Diplopoda; order Polydesmida; family Paradoxosomatidae; genus Helicorthomorpha; species Helicorthomorpha holstii. The sequence goes on along the minus strand of JAAFCF010007137.1, from coordinate 175,626 downwards.
GTTCAGTGTGTCAAGCTCATGGTTTATGGCTTTCGACCATTCCTCAGAATCGGTTGAACTAAGTGCGTCCTCGATGGTAATTGGCTCTCCCAAGTCCATATGAATACGTTCTACAATTTCACATTCATCTTCTTGAACTTCAGGAGGTTCAGAGGCTTCTGGTGTCTCTTTTGGCTTGCCTCTGCGACCACAAGGGTTTGGAACAAGTTTTACTTTACACGGCCGTCCACGTCATGGTGCGTTGTCCAATTGTGCTGGTTCTTCACTCGCACAAGATGTCATTTCAATTTTTGTTTGGTCCAACATGCCATGCAATGATTGTCCAATTCCACTGTCTGGTTAGATCTCATCGACGCTCTCGTATTCTAAAGCAGATCCGTTCTTTTGGTCGATTGTCTCATCAGGGTTGTTCAGCATTATGATGTTCTCGTTTGTCTTTTCTGGAACATAAGCCGGTAAATTTTCGTTAAATGTCACATGTTTGGAAAAGATGATTTTCTTCTTTTCAAAGTTCCACAAGCGGTAACCTCTGGTTCTTCCGGATGCGTATCACAACAGCATACAGCGTTCTGCTCGGTTTTCTAGCTTGCTGCGGCGTTGTTCTTTAAGGATATGAACATATGCGGTGCATCCGAATGTTTTCAGGTATCTAACACTCGGTTTTGAGGTTGTCCACAGTTCCTCTGGAACTTTTATGTCTAGCGCCTTGCAGTAGGAGCGGTTAAGTATGTAAACTGCTGTACTAGGTCTAAGATTTTCCGGTTAAGTTGCTCAGCGGCTCCATTCATCTGTGGCGTAAAGGCGTTACTGCGCTGGTGGTTGATTCCCAATACAGCAAAGTAGGTGGCAAGGTCTTTGTTACAATATTCAAAGATTATTAAAAGATAGATTAATTAAAAATAGTTAATATAATTTATTAATCTAATTTTTTATAGTGTACCGCATCGGCAATGTAGCCGTTGCGAAATGTACACACTAGGTAGCAATTGCGCATCGGTTATGCGCATCACGTTATATTTAATCTAATCTAAACGTTAAAACAATTTTATTATTGAATATTTAAGTGTTAAATATTCATAAATTCATGCTTCTAAATTTCAAATTGTAAATAATTATTTGTAATTATTTACATTTGCAGTTGTTTGGCAACACTGCCAATTACATAGGTATCATGCGTCGTTACATAACGCACATTGATATATATAACAAGATCGCTGTTAAATATTTAAATTATTGATTTAAATATTTATCGGCAATAAAACAAGGAACAAATAATTAAATAATGTTTATTTAATTATTTAACAAGTGCTCAGATCGTTTATTTAATTTTAAATTCAATTTTAAATTTTGCATTATGTCATTGGTATTAGCGTAATGTTATCCAAGCCATTCGCTTGGAAGATGGCGGGCCTTTCGGTTGGCTCTGCCTCATTCGCGAGTGAAATTAATACGCAATAAAGACTACAGTTTAGCTTTCCGGTAATTAATTGATTACCGGAAAGTCTGCTGAGCTGTATCAGGTAGATATCACTAATATTTATTATATTTGTTTCTTATTTTACATGGATGACTCAATTTTGAGCCATCAGAGCTCTCACCAGTTGGCTGAGCCTCACCTCCGTTAATCGGCGGCAGACTTGAGGCTTGCTAACGGTGAGTTACACAACTAAGGGAAGACACATACAACAAAATGGAAAGATGTTATTATGACCGTTTATGTAGATGACAGTTTATGTAGATGACATCGGAGTCTTTGGTAGAAATGCAAAGGCCATTCAAGAGGCCATTGAAGACCTTATATCAATTTACGAAATTAGGTCATTTGGACTGATAACTGCCTTATTAGGCATTAACTCTGTGCATTTGCACGATTACATTAGAATACACCAATGTGATAAGATTGAAGCATTGCCAGCGAAGTACCCTACTTTGGAAATAAGGGCCACTTCTCTGCCAATTGTATTTGGAAGCCTGGATGCAAGGCCTGATGATGATGCCCCAACCACTGAACCCTACAAGAATGTTATAGGGGCCTTGCTCTTTATTGCGCAAAGAACAAGACCCAATTTTCTAATGGGCGTAATCTTTTTGGCCCAATTTGCAAGTGAACCAACTAATTAGAATTGGCGCCAATTAGGTAAACTGGTTGCCTTTTTGTATGGCACCAGAATGTATGTTTTGAATTTGTTTATAAGGAGTTCAATGACTGATATACCGTATTATAACTGTTTTTCAGGTGCAAGCTTCAATATAACCAAGGACCATAATTCCTTTTGTGGTTATATCATCTCCTGTGACATAGGCATGATTGCCTGGAGATCAAAGAAGCAGTTGTGTATTGCCCATTCCACTATGGAATTGGAATACATGGCAATGTATATCTTAACAAAAGAGCTAGTATGGCTTAATGGAATAACAACAAGATGGGATTTGGTCCAAATGGACATCCCTATACTGCAATGCGATAAAGCACCAGCCCAAACGATAATGGAATCGAGAATTGAGAATGAACGCTCGAAATCCATTGGGCTGAAATTCCATTATACCAGGGAAATGCTTGAGCAAGGGGAATTCACCTTGCAGCATGTCCAATCGCACTTAAATTTGGCTGATCACTTGACCAAGCCAATGAAAAAGAAAGGATTGCAATTTGCAATCAAACAATTGTTTAGTATATTATAAACAATTGTTAAAAGAACCACAATTTTAATTTTAAATACTTTAGAATTAATTCAAATTTAATGTTTTAACGTTTATTTTATGTTTTAAATAGCCCATACTAGCACTTCCATCAAGAATTTTATGTTTAATATGTGCATCTGTTTGTGACTATGCTTTTTGAATTGCCCTCTCGGTCATTGACCCAGAGAGAGCACAATTTGCTCTGGGAGCATGCGCAGTCGCTATCCTTGTTATGGAAACGCAAACATATTGCGTTTATGCTGTACCGGAGTATGCAATATTACAGCCCACACATTATAACTATTATAATGTTACAAAATTTGCATATTTTAACAGTTTGGGCCTTATGTAATACTTGCAGTAAATTTGGGCCTTTTGTTTGCGTTGCAAACGCGTTAGTGGACTACATTTGTTCCTAACAATATTTTAAAAATTATACATAATTTGTTTATTTTGTTTTGGTAATTTTCAGTCATTGAACCACTTATTTGAATACATAATGTGTTTATATTTGCTATATATCAGTACATTTATAATTTACTAATGTGTATTTGTTTTATTTGTAGTTTTGTACGTGTTATGTGAAAAGGCCTACCCGTTAACCAGTAGAAGCCTCAACCACTTGCCGCATCTGAATGCGCAATGACGGCATGCGATAATGTACGATGGAACTCAAGAATCAGAAAACATGGGCATAAATATAAATTTTGGAACTTACTAATTTGTTGCTTTAATTTAGATGAACGAAATAAAACCCATGATGCCTGATTGATAAGTCCCGACAGATATTTTAACAATTTGGAGCCCTCAAACCAATGCGATTCATGTAACGTCGTGAAAAGGGGAATTTGTTGTACGTGCCTTCCCTAGTTACGTGACTTGCTGCAAGCTTGGCCTCACCTGCCACCGATTGACAATGGCAAGGCCTAACCCACTGGCAAGAGCTCTGATGGCTCAAAAATGAGCCTACCATGAAAAATGTAAAATAAGAAACATGCATACTTAAACAATACTACCTTAGCTGCTCAGCTTACCACCGGTGATCAATTAATCACCGGTAGGTAACACGTAATCCAATGTTTACCTATACACCCGAGAATAGAGGCGGAGCCAGCCAAAAGGCCCGCCATCTTCCAAGCGAATGGCTTGAATAACATTATGTCTATTGGAATGTCGTAATGTTAAACTTTAAAACGATAAATAAAATTTATTTATCGATATATTTTGGCTTAAAATTAATTAAATAACTTGTATTTCATTATGCATTCTTGTTTTGTCGCTAATAAACATTTAAATTTATCGATGAAATGTTTACAAGCAACCTTATGTAATATATCAATGTACATTATGTAATAGCGCATGATACTGTTTGTACACTGGCAATGACGCCAGATAACGGCACACGTAAACATTTAAAATAAATGTTTACGATAATTTTAGAATAAATAATAACATATAATTATGATTATTTAAGTTTAATAATCAAATTATTAAATGTTGTTTATGAGTATTTTCAATTTAAAAGATGCGACGCGCACAACTGATGCACAAACGTATATTGATGTGTACGCTTAGTAACGGCGATGTTACCAATGCGGTACTTCGCAAAACGAACAAAATTAATTAAAATAATTAAAATAAAATCTAACGATGATTAATATATTAAATCATTGATTAGATATAAATAAATGAATTTAAATAGATTTAATTAATGATTTATGTTTGCCATTACATTTGTGTTTATGGTTTGCCTATATGTTTGCGTTGCTATGGTAACAGCATTGACGCCAGCCTGTTACCAAGCATTTTACTATTACGATTGCGATTTAATAATTAAATTCATGAATGAATTTAATTATAATGATTAAAATATTAATTAGTAATTACGAAACTAATTAAATAGTTAACAGCGGTTAACTACATTTTTTGTGTTATATTGTAATATTGTGAATTCCATTTTCTTTCTAATGTCTGATGACGTAATCTTTTCTTTTTCTTCTTTAATAACGGCATTCTTGTTGTTCATGCTAACAAAAAAAATAATCAATAACCAAAAGGCCAAGCCTTTAATTGACCATCTACATAGGCTTTATCAAACACTATCTGATACATTTTATCACAAACTTGACTTTTTAACCCTCCATCAGGCGCGTGTCATCTATTAGATGACATTGTCACTTATTTCATATTTTAAGCAAAACTTTTTAATTTATACAGCTGAAACTTATAGTAGCTGTAGATAATGCTGACTTTTATCATTATATAATAAAAGTATCACTAAAATGGATTTCACCACTTAGCTGTAGCCAAAGTCATCTGTGAGATGACTTGCGCCCTATGGTGAAACTTTTTGAAAAATTGATTTTGAAAAGTTTTAAAATTTTATCAGATTTATCACTGTATTTTGTACTATTTTAATACAAAATAAATTTATTGTGTTAATATTTAATGGGTTTTTCTGGGGATTAATTGTTGGCATTACATTAAGGAGGAGTGAAGTGTGCTGAAGGGAAAAACAAGACGTCCATACAATATGAATGGCAAATTTCTCTAAATTTCTCTGGTTAGAATATGCCCCAACTGTTCCATAAAAGTGTTTTAATAAGATTTTTTATATTATTTGAACTTAAAAAAACAATTAAAAATATTTACAAAAATGAATAGCTTCTTTACACAGCTGTTATTCAAATAATCTTGATACAGTGTCGTAATGGCTTCATTGTGTGTTTCTTTCAAAATTAATTAATTTTCATATACTAAACTATTTTTATGAATAGTATGGGATATAGTTGCAGAAGTCCCTTTCACTTCCACGAAGGGTTTATGTCACTAACATGTTATTTTTGTTGACTAATTTTGCGTCATTAATCTCTTTATCGTTGCTATTTAAAAGATTGACAAGTGTCATATAATTGTTCACCACCAACGTAACAGGTAAATATTCACATTGAGCAAATTTTCCCCATAAGGAATTAAGACAAAATTTGGCAATAACCCTTTTTCCCACATTTTTTTCAACTTTTTCCAACTTAATACTTTCTACCTGTTCATAATTTTTTATATAATTTAATTTATCTGCTTTACACCGAACCCAAGAAGGCCATCCCGAAGATTCCTGCTTAATCTTAAGTAAGGCATCCACGTATTTAGCAAATAAACCTTTCATCCGTTTTTCGTAGTGCCAAATTTCGTATACTTTTATCACCTGATAACCACGTTTAATGGCCTCATCTACTTTGATTGTCGTCTACTTTGAAAATAACATCCCATAAATTCATATGCACAACTGTTCACCTCATCCCATCCATCCACATATAAATTTCCAAAATTTTTTTCACCACCATTTAAAGCGTGACATATACTGACTCCTTTTCATTGAGCTATCCATTCCAACCACTTGATACTCTTTTCACTATAACATTTTTTAGACGGATAATAACCCACTGGAGGTATTATACCAATACTATTTAAAGGCATAAAATGAGCAATATATATTTTTTGACAGTATGAAGGCAACGTTACAGCATGTAAAAAAGGATCCATATTAAACATTTCAGGTGTCATACGTCTAAATTCATTGCACACCTGTCGTAAAATGACAACCTCAGACTGGCAATATTCACGCAACTCTATTTTAAAATTAAACGTTTTTCCAATCTGTTGGGCATGCCAATCCAACAGACTTTGACGTTCGTATGCTGTTTTTTTCATATCAGGTTCGTAAAATTTCAAAGTTGGCCACACTCCCTTGTAATCTTGATTCTCTAAACGATTAAATTTATGCGGAAAATAACCTTTCTTTAACTCTTGTAAATTGAATGTCTTAGGTAGAGCTGTCAGCAGTACCGGTAAAAAATTATGAGAATCGATAAAAGTTATATTGTTTAATTTCATAGTAATTATCTTTTGTCCATTCCAAATAATCTCAGGACACATATTATTTTTAAACAATTACTGCAGCACTAAATGATGATCATATCCCCGTCCATAATGACTAATAAAAATATGTTTTTCGCCCAACACACCTTCAATTAATTTGCCAAAAATCCATTCGCTAAAAATATGATTGGTATCCTCACCACCGTCAAATATTTTTTTATTTTAATATCTTGATCTTGAACGATAACCAAATTTGGTTGATAAATATTATCACTCTCTTTCACTAAGCAATCATAATCAAAATACCACAAGCAGCCTGCAAGTGGTCGAGGTACACCGTGTTTATTTCTTCTCATAGGATCATATTTCTGAATAAAACATCTGTGGTCGAACTCCTGATTTGTTTTACAGTAACTACAATATTTAGTAAAGCATATATGCTTTGGTTGTTTATGTTGATAACACACGCTGCAATATCGTAAATCTAGAAAAGTTGCATTTTCCAGATGTTTTTTAAAACATTGAGGTCCATAAAAATATTTCAAACAACAACTACATTGTTTTGTAGGCCACTGTAATGACATCTTCAATTCTTCACATTCGGTGCTGTTACAAGCTAAACAATTACGCATACACCTATGATGACCGGTAACACCTTTTAAACATAAAATACAAAACGTTCGAGCGCCATATAATGTCAATTGTCAATAAAAACAACAAAGTTATTGTGACTTTTATCCTTAATCCACGTTCTCACATTTTTTATATCTTTTCTTCACAGAAGTAACACCATTTGGCGCCCCTCCCCGTAGAGCATACATGTTTTCATAAGCGATAAACGTAACTTTCCATCAGTTAAATTAAATTTATTATTTGAATTTTGAATATTAACTATTGTATCCAGCAACAATTTTCCCATCAATCATTCACGATTTATAAACGCAATATTTTTTAACTCACTGTATTTTTTAACTTCTTAACTCAGCACTCTGTAAACAAAAACGCATATGTACATCTAGATATTTTACTTTCATTTCCTCGTTTTCTTCTTTTAAAGCAGCAAATTTATCAATTAAACAGTTGAAAATAGCTTCTATTTTTCGATTAAACTTTTCAGGTAAAATCTTTTGCAAATTTTGAAACATAACTTCCCCATTCATTTCATTAGTTTTAAAATTTTTGTTTGTTTTATGCTCATAATTAATATTCTTAAAATATTTATCACTAGCTGCTGCTGCTGTTGACGTCACCACCATGTTCCCACCTTCAGTGACAATGCCAAGTCCCTGATTATTATGAGCGGGAGGTTTTTTGCAAGTCACCGTCGCCTCATTCTCCTTACTTATTTTGTCACACATCTTTTTAACAACGCAAGTATGTATACTAATGACACAATTAATTATTTTATAACTAATATAGTTTTTTATTTATTGTCAAAAAATAATTAAAACAGTTTTATTTTATTTAATCTTTCACAAATTTTAGCACTTTATGTTCAGTAATGTATTCTTTTCCATCACTATAGTGATTCAATGTTTTACCAACTACTTCAAAATATAAACCTGAAGTAGGAGGTTTTGTTGGAACAACCTCTAAAACTGTTTGTGATATTAAGTATGCTGTACTTTCTAAAGAATTGCCAAAATGAGTAAACTCTTGTAATGGATGTATTGGTGATAAATTAAGGGGTGGTGGTGATGATGATGATGACGTTTAACTAGTAGAAGGTTGGTGGTATTCTTGCTGTTGTTGCTCTTGTTTCTGTTGGTGTTGATGGTAAGGGTGATGATGATAATGGCTATGATATTGTTGTTGTTGTCATTGTTGTTGTTGCCTATATTGATGATCCAAATTTTTTTTAGTAAAATCTTACAAAACTTAATAAAAAATATACACATATAATTTAAAACAAAAAAACATTTACCATATCCATTGAGTATAAGGGTCTAACAACAAGCTCCTTTGATACTGTTTTTTAGTAAAAAATAAAAAATTAATTCTTTTTTTATTTATAGAGAGATAAAAAAATACATACGCTGTTCACAAGCCAAGGCAAGATATTCTAAACCATTTGAAACAGGCACCGATGATGATGATGTCGCTGGGAATGCCACCAAAGGACTACCTCCCCTCTCTACACCAAAACAAGTTTGATCATATAACGACGGGTTAATTTGCGCCGTCTAGATATTTTTTAAGTAAAAATTATTTTAAACATTTAAAAAAAATATATTTTTTTATCTTTTATTTTTAAAAATAGAAAAAAATCTTAAGACACTTACCACTTCCATACTGTATGTAGCCGTTAAAACACTTGTCGATTCTTTTAAAAATGTTTTTAACCAAGTGGTGCAATTCAAATCTCTTCATATATATATATATACATTTTTAACTCAACTCCCATCTGTTTATATTCATCACCCAGTTCCCTCTCTCTTATTTCTTAACTTAACTATTGGTAATGAAAACATTCACACTACTTTTATTAAACAAAACACCCCCCTCTTACTATTTGAAAAGGCCTCACATTACAAATTGCTGCAATAACCAAGTACTTACTTTTTATTTTAAAAATAGTCTTAAAAAGTGTCTTAAAAATAGTGCGCAAGTAGTTAAGTAAGTTTGATCAATACAAAATACGTAATCTTGTTTTAATATTTTTTAAAAAACAATGAATACTGCAGACAACTTTCTTTCAAAACATACGGAACATTCTACCAACAATAACATACCAGATATCGAAATTATTAACGTACCGCCTTTACGCGATATCGACAAAAACATACTACACAACTTCCAAGATGTGTTTCAAACATTCAATTTTATTTTGGGATACTTAAAAGCGTGTTTAATAAAAGAATGTGCTACTTGTTTAAATTTTAACGCTAAACGGACCGCATTTTTAAATCTATTAAATCATCATTTCAAAATTGACAACAATATTATCAATGATAAAAAATATGGTAAGTAATTTTTATATAAAAAACTAACAAAATTTTAAATTAAAAACATTTTTTTTTCTTTTTTATTTAGTTTACGTATTAAACATGTCCAAATATATTAACGACGACACCCATTCCCAACCAACTTCCAATATGACACCAATTCAACCTGTTCGAATCGATTACACAACAGTTAATGTCGAAACAGCCACACCAAGTAAGTAAACTATTTAAAAAATAAAAAATTATTAATAATGAAATATTTTTTTATAAAATAATTTCTTTTTAATAGATTACCCACCACCAAGCAATCATCACGATGTTAACCAGCTTCTATCAAATCTTACCAACTACGTCAATTGCCCAAATCCTGTTAAAAAAAACATTTTAAACGCTTTCGTTAACGAAAAAGAATTAACAGAAAAATTATTCATGGCCGCTAGCAAAGGATATACTTATCCGCAATTTGCAATAGTTGTCGTATATTTTTTTATAATCGCAACCGTCGTGAAAGAAATGATTATTTGCAAGTGTACAGTGGGTTACGTCCATCCAGACAACGTCTTAATTCATATAAATAAAAAAATCCTGAAAATACAAAAAATAAAGAGCATTTTATTATTATTATGTTTATATATAGATATATTTTTAACTAACTAAATTTATTTCATAACATCACTTTGTAATATAATACATGCATTATTTTAAATGTATTTTATTTTATAACGATTAACCTCTGTTACAAACAAGGTTAATTAAAAATTGATAGCAACCCTTTTGAAAAATTATATAAACATAACTGTCTACACACACCCCCTCTTAAGATATTTTATTACATTCCTCAATTACTTTTTTTCTTTCCTTCTTCTCTCAAACACACGTGTGTAAACATGCACAAATTATATTGTCTCAAGGTCAAAAAACTCAGAACATGTGTGCCATTAAAACTGTAACTAATCGGGGCGGAGCCTGATTGGATTAATATTGACAAACACAGAGCGGCTATGTTTACGCTACGCATGCGCTACCCTTTTAACACACAACAGCTGGGAGCGCAATCGTACAGGGTTGCCTCATACAGTGTAACACAAAAAGAAGTTATGACGTCACTATGAGAGTTTAACATGGGGCATTTGTAACAGTAGGCTCTGCCCACTTTTTTACTTAGCCACACCCACCACCCAATCCTGCTCTCTGATTGCTCAGATTCAAATTTCATGCCCAAAAGCGCAACGCTGATTGGCCCAGCTTGTACCCTAACTACTGAAATAGTTAGGGCCTTTCTCGTCGATAACTTCTATATACTGCCAGCAACCCCTATTTACGATAACAATGTAAAAATAGACTTTACTAGTAAAAAAATGCATAGGGCCAATGACCTCGCGACCTTACACCGCAAATAGGGTCACCCGAGTGACTCTTTATTGAAAAAGATGATTGCCGACAATGCAATCACTGGATTACCTCATAAAGTTCATTTCAATACGTGTTTTTGTGGCATTGTGACGTTTTTGTGACAAGCCAACGACCGCAAAGAGCCCTAACATCGACCACAAACAAAGCACTCGGAAGTTGGAATTAGTCCACTCCGATTGCTAGGGCCCTTCACCCTGCAACGGCCTTAACAGCAAACGCTATATTGTGACATTTGTGGACGATTTTACGCGAAGGGCCCAAATTTATACATGTAAAAACAAAAGTGACATTGGCCCAATTGTGAAAAACTACATTCAATCCAACAAACGCGCAACCGGATTGAAATTACATGCATTCCGAATGGACAATGGCCTAGAATATTGCAATAAAGAACTGTCGGCATTTTTTAGCAATTTGGGCATTAGCCACCAACAAACTGAAACCTACAATCCCAAACAAAATGGAATTGCAGAACGGTTAAATAGGTCTCTAATTGAAAAAACAAGAGCCTATTGTTCGACAGTGGCCTAAGTGAGGAATTTTGGCCTGAAGCAGCGGACACCAGCTGCTATTTGTATAACCGAATTGGCCATCGTAAATTAAATGGACTTATGCCAATGGAACTTTGGACAGGAACCAAGCCGAGCATCAAATACTTGCAGACATTTGGATGTCTGGCTATGTCCATGTCCCTGCACAGAAAAGAAACAAGCTGGAGCCTAGAGCAATCGAAAATGTGATGGTGGGCTACGCTAGGAGTGCCCCTGGATACCGCATTTGGCTGCCCCAACAGAGTCGAGTCATCAAAAGTAAAAGTGTCACCTTCAATGAACGCGACTCACAGACAGAAGCCCCAAAACAGAACAAACTTCCACCAATTGAAGGGGAAAATGCAGTCACCATAGGGCCTCTACTACCAGCAGTAACTCACTAATTCACCTTTGGCGATGACGACAATGACAGCAGTGATGACGATGATGAATCCGATAGTGAACACCAAGAAGAATTCAGAAGTCAAACCGGAAGCGGCGCAAGTCGTGACAACGGCATTGGACCATCGGGACCAACAGAGACACCATCAACATCACAAGTGGGACCGACCCCTTTGCAAGTGCAAGTTCAACAATTTGAAAGTGAATCACCTTCATCTGAGTCTCCACCTCGATTGGAGACCATAACGGAAGTCGATGTAGACTTTGAACTGGAAATTCAACCGCAAAGAGCAATGACACCACCGCCTGAAGCAAAGAAAGGCCAATCCAGACGTGAACGAATCACCTCCTAGCAGTACCCTGAAAGAATTGGTAAAAGAAAATCCAAAAGACTGCAACAACAACAGGCAAAAGAACCCAAAACATCCGTTGGTAAAAGCAGCAAACCAAAGAAATCAACTAAAACTAAGACTGTTAGTGCAAATGATAATGTTACAATTGAAAATGTTGCAAGTGTACCTATGTCTAATGTCAAATTTCAATGTTCTAATGAAAATTTAGGTCGCAAAATAGATCATACAGCAAGTGCAAGTTCTGATGAAGACCAGGCCTTTGCAACGCTGTTTAAAAACCTGAGAACTGGTAAAGGCATTGCTGGTTCAACCTGACTAGTTGCTAAAGACGTTCCAGTACCTGAAACCTACAAAGAGACCATGGAGTCACCCTATGTTTACGAGTGCAAACGTGCCATGGACGAGGAAGTGGAAATGATGCTGGAACACAATGTCTTGGAGGTTGTGAAACCCAGACCACATCAAAAGCTGTTGCCGAATCGTTGGGTCTTTGCTATAAAAGCAGACCCACAAGGTTTTGTAACTCGTTTCCGGGCCCGCCTTGTTGCAGGTGGACATAGGCAAAGGGCCAGAATCGACTATGATGTTATGTATTCACCTGTTGTTAATTTCACTATTATAAGACTGTGTTTTTGTTTACTTGTAGGGTGATTTGGTTGGCGTCATCATCAGGTGGACATCACAGGAGCCTATTTATATGGAGACCTTCAACACGAAATTTTGATGAAGTCTCCAATGGGCTATGAAAGAGAGGTCACTGCATGCAGGTTGAAGAAGGCACTATACGGCCTTCATCAACCTGGGATGCAATGGTTCCACCATTTGGACCATGCCCTAACTAGCAATGGCTACTATATATGGCTGCAATAACTAGATGTTTAGACGGCTCCACATGAGTCTACATAAAACGGAATTACATTATTATGACCGTTTATGTGGATGACATTGGGGTCTTTGGAAAAACCTCTAAAGAAATTAGAGAAGCCATTAAGGACCTTACGTCCATATATAAAATTTGGTCATTTGGACAAATAACAGCCCTATTGAGCATTAATTTTGTGCATTTAGACGATTACATTGGTATACACCAATGTGATAAGATTAAAGCCTTACCAGCAAGTACCCTACTTTGGAAATAAGCGCCACTTCGCTGCCAATCGTCTTTGGGAGCATTGATGGACGCCCTAATGATGACCAACCAACTGAAGAGCCATACAAGAGTGTAATAAGGGCCTTGTTGTTTATAGCACAACAGACAAGGCCCAATATACTAATGGCAGTAATTTTTCTGGCCCAATTTGCAAGTGAACCCACAAATTTGAATTGGCGCCAGCTTGGTAAATTGGTAGCCTATTTGTATGGTACCAAAACATACGTTTTAAATTTGTTTATTAAAAGTTCAATGACTGATGTACCATACTTTAACACTAGAAAGACGGGAAAAATGAAATACATACAAAGACGAACTGAGGTCAAAATGACCGCTCATTGAATTTCAATGGGAAAATTCAAACACAACATATTTATAACTAAATATTCTCATTTAATTGCTTTGTTTTTTAAATTAACTTAAAAACCACTTGTTTTTATTTGTTTGGACAAAGTTTATTTAATCATTTTTGCTTTTATTCATTTGTTTTTTTTAGTTTGATTTAGTCTATTAGTTGAATCTTCTAAATTTGAAATACTTTGAAGTACTTTTCCTAAACTTTTCTAAAAGTAGTAGCAAAACACTCAGAAGAGTTTAGGAAAATTACCCAAATATATTATGTTACATCTTTAATTTACTGTATTTTAATATTTTTTATTTATTCTTTGAATCTGTCTCTGGTTAATATTTTTTGAATTCTTTGAAATATTTTTAGTCAGTGCTCTTTTAGCTTACAACAAAGCTGTGAGAGCTGCTAATTCTTCTTGCATGTGCTTATTCAGAAAAAAATTACCATTACCACCCTTATTATTACTGATTTACTACTATTGACCACAATTACCACTTATTTATTTTGTTTTATTATCCCTGATTTCAAATACACTTCTTGTTATTTGATTGTCAACTTCATCCTTATTTCATGAAGTTCACAATCAAATCTTACAGTTTTTATACTAAAAAATAAATAAAAACACTATAAACATAATAACTAAAAATTGTATGTTGATTACTGAGTTTTGGCGACCAACATAAATAAATCTAACCACTACAAAAGTACATGGACCTCTAGGAGTGGTTCCATGTGTTGGAGATTTGATGCAACATAAAAACAATTATTTGTTTTATATAATAATAATCAAAAAATAAATTAGTCATTTTACTATGTTGTTTCTTGTTATATTCTTGAATATAATTATCATAATCTGAAAGATTATCATCTGATCATTTAGATTCACTTTCTGGCAAATTTCTCAAATCAACAAAAATCTCATTATAAATTATTGAAATTATTGTTGAAAATGTAAAAAGAATCATAAATGAACTAAATGACTAGTTAGTTTTACTTCTAAATAATGCTTGAATATAATCAAACATGATCCTTATCTCACAAACATGTATTTCCGATTGATTTACATAGAAGATGAATAGCAGTCATTTTGACCGCTATGCGTCTTTATAGGTAGTTGTGTGAATAACTAAAAAACTAATAAAACTTTTTTTAAAAATTTTTTTTTAAATTGATTACTGGTAAAATTTAGGAAAAGTCAAGAAATTTTATACAAAAATGTTTGTAAACAAAAAAGTTATCAACTTTTAAAAATCGATTGCGGTCATTTTGACCGCCTCCGTCTTTCTAGTGTTAATTGTTTTACAGATGCCAGCTTTAATATTACAAAGGACCATAAGTCCTTTAGCGGCTACATCATCTCCTGTGATGGCGGAATGATCGCCTGGAGATCGAAAAAGCAGTCATGTATAGCCCATTCCACTATGGAATCGGAATATATGGCTATGTACATCTTGACAAAAGAATTGGTATGGTTAAATGGCATCACATCACGCTGGGACCTAGTCCAAATGGACATCCCAATCATACAATGTGATAACGAAGCGGCCCAAACCCTAACGGAATCTTGGATCAAAAACAAACGATCCAAGTCCATTGGGTTAAAATTTGATTACACTAGAGAAATGCTTGAACAAGGGGAATTTACCCTCCAGCATGTACCTTTTAAATTAAATTTGGCCGACCATTTAACTCAACCCATGAAGAAGTTAGGATTGTAATTTGCAATCGAGATTATGTTTCGAAAACTTTAAATAATTTTAAAAAATTATTAAATTCAAAATTGTATGAAATTTAGAATTGAAAATGTTTAAATTAATATGTTAATTTTAGTTAAAAAGGGCCCAAACCACTTCTTCCGTCAATTTGTTTATACTTTTCGTGTATTTGTTTTGTGACTGTGCTTTTTGTGTTGCCCTCTCGGTCATTGACCCAGAGAGAGCACAATTTGCTTCGTGAGCATGCGCAGTTGTCAACTTCACTATGGAAAGACGACCATATTACGTCTATGCTGCGCCGGAGCAAACAATATTGCAGCCCACATGCTAAACTATTTAACATGAACAGTTTTAAGCATATTTATTTAGGGCTTTTGCAAATATTGAAGTACATAATTTGAAATGTAATGAATGTTTAATGTTTGCATTGCAAACACGATAGTGTGCCTAAATTTGTACCTATACACTTTTATTAAAATTATAATTTTAATGATTTGTAATGTTGTTTTCAGTCATTGAACTTTCATACGTGATACATTATTTATTTTATTAACACTTTACTATTATTAATCACGATTACTAATGTATTGCTTGTATTTATTAGAATATAACGATAAAAGGCCTACCAGCCAACCGGTAATGGCCTCATGTACATGCCGCACTCGAGCAATGGATGACGGCACCCGATTGTAAGACGGAAACCAACGATCGGAACAGATGGACCGCCATATTAACTTAGAAAACCTAATTAAACTTAAATTTTAACTAAAAAGAAGGTCCATCCATCCGATCCTTGGTCCCCGCCACATCTTTTCACAACACTAAGAGTTCTCAAGCTGGGGCTAATTACATAACATTGTGAAAAGGGGAATTTGTTATGCGTATATTCCCTTGTTATGTAATCAGCCATCGGCCAAGCCTACCGCTGATTGACGGAAGCGAGGCTCAGCCTACTGGCAAGAGCTCCGATGGCTCAAAATGAGCCATCCATGTAATTTAAGAATGAAAACATGCATAAATTAAATAATGCTACCTGGCACTGCTCACCGGATATCGATCGGACAATTATCCGATCGATATTCAAGCCATAAATCCATAATGCGCATTTTATCACTCGCGACTGAAGCGGAGCCAACCGAGAGGCCCGCCATCTGAAAAGCGAATGGCTTACATAACATTACGCCAATACATATGACGTAATGTTTTGATTTAAACTTGTTTAAAATTAAAGTAACAATTTAAACTATTAAAGAATAATTAAATAAATATTATTTAATTATGCATAACTTGATCTAAAGCCGATGAATATTTAATTTGAGCAAATTAAATATCTAACGGCGAAATAGTCCCTTGTATTAATGTGCGTTATGTAATAGTGCATAGGGACTCATGTAATGGCAATGTTGCCAATTAACGGTGAACGCAAATAATTAACGATAATTATTTGCGTTATTTAGCAAATGTTTAAATTAATTATAGAATGTTTTAATAATATAACATTCAATTTAGAAATTGGTTTCTGAGCTAAATTAAAATTAAACGAATCGATGCGCACAAATGATGCGCGATCGGTAACTTGCTATGTACGCTTTGCAACGGCGATGTTGCCAAAGCGGTACATTTAGCAAGATGATTTAAATAAATAAAATAAATAAATTTAAATTAATCTAACGATGATTTATTATTTAAATCATTGATTAGATTAATATTTGATATTAATAAAGTAATAATAATGAATTTTGAAAATTGCCGTTGCTTGTTAACTTGCATACACTGTATGCTTACATGTGAGTCGTTCATAAGCAAAGTGAATCAAGTCACATAAAAGTGATTCCGAGATATCGAGAGGTAAAGTTGACGCGCTGTATTTACCGATCCAAATCAGATTTTTGTGTAGAAATTGTTTGTAAATTATTATTACACTTCAACTTAAATTGGTTGGTCATTTTAGTGATTATATTTTTACTAGTAATTAAATGGTGAGCATGCAAACTTGAAAATGTGGACTTAATTCATCTTGCCACGGAAATAAATTGTATTTTCACGTTGAGTCAAAGTGAATTCCACTTTCTATTATGAAATCGCGAATATTTGTTAAAATAATTAATAATTAAGATTAAAAATAATTAATTAAAAAATTAGCACAAAAATTGTTTAAACAAAGATGTCATGTTTTGGGTATTAATCATTGCAGTGTGAGGTTTTTTGTTGCTGTTAAAGTTTATTTAAATGTTGACCGAAATGGGGGAGCATTCCCCCAAAATTCCTAGTTTAAATTCCTAGTATGCAAAGTGTAAAATTGTGGTACTAATTTGGAATGGACTTTGTGTTGTGTAATGTTGTAATAGCATTATAGTTTGCTAATATGCAAATGATGTATATTGTTAACCCCCCAAAATGTGTATATAAAAAGGGCAAGACTGCTGTAAGAAAATACAGTCGTCTTCCTGAGCTCAACTAGACAAGATGGTCTAATAAAAGAAACAAGTTGTTTTAGTTAAGTTTTAAAAAATAGTTTCTTTTTTGCTTGGCTCTTTACTCTACAGTCGCCATCTGGATTCAGCCAAAGGAACCAATTAAACAATTTACAACAAAAGATTTGTAAAGAAAAGTAATTAATTTTAAAGAAAAATGATTAATTTGAAAGATAAGCAATTAATTTGAAGTAAGTGATGAATATTTGACAGAAAAGTGGTGAAATTAAAAGAAAATTGATGGATTTTGAAGAAAATTGATGGATTTTGAAGAAAATTGATGGAGTTTGAAGAAAATTGATTTTTTTTTAAAAAAGTAATATTTTGTTAAAAAAAAAGTGTTTTTTTTGTTCAAGAAAAAATTTTGTTTTCAAAGAAAAGGATTGAAGTTTAAAGAAAAATGATTAATTTGAAAGATAAGCAATTAATTTGAAATAAGTGATGAATATTTGAAAGAAAAGTGATGAGTTTTTTTAAAGAAAAATGATAGATTTAGAAAAAAAGTGATTTTTTTTAAGAAAAGTGATTTTTTTTAAGAAACGTGTTTTTTTTTAAGAAACGTGGTTTTTTTTTAAGAAACGTGGTTTTTTTTTTAAGAAAAGTGATTTTTTTAAGAAAAGTGATTTTTTTTAAGAAAAGTGATTTTTTTTTAAGAAAAGTGATTTTTTTAAGAAAATTGATTTTTTTTTTAAAAAAAAAAGTAATATTTTGTTTAAAAAAAGTAATATTTTGTTTAAAAAGAGTAATATTTTGTTTAAAAAAGTAATGTTGTAGATATTCTTTGATAGCGAAAACAATAAAATGCAATTGTAATATTAAATGTAGTTTTAATAACTCGACTTGTTAACATAAACTTTATGCACGCAGCAAACAAGGTAGAACACTCAGTAGTAGTTTCAGATATAATGTAAGGGACCTAAAAAGGTAGGTCGCAACTTAAATACCCCAAGAAATAAAAGGGGGAAAATATAGGTCAAGTTAAATAGAGAAGTGTAACGTCATTAAGGTAAAGAACAGGTTGAAATGCAAATAGAATACCAACACCCTCCCTCAAACTGAGATTTACTTAACATTAAGATTAACTAAAGACATATCAAAACTTTCAACGCAAAATTTATGCTTTGGTCCATGCAAAGCTTTAGTCAGCATATCCGCTTGCATTTGGTCCGTAGAAAAATAGTTGATTTTGATGTCCCCATTGGCAACAGCATCTCGTATGAAATGATGTCTGATGTCGATGTGTTTAGTACGGCTATGAAACAAATGATTTTTCGCAAGTTGACCAGCTCCTTGATTGTTGTTAAACATGTTCACAGGTCCATGGTCAACGTCCATTATTTCAGTAAACAGGCACTTCAAGTATAACGCTTCTTTAGTAGCCTCAGACATGGCAACAAATTCAGCTTCTGTACTTGATAACGCTACAGTTTGTTGTTTTCTGGCTTCCCAGGTGATGGCAGAATTTCCAAGGCAGAATACAAACCCGGTATACGATTTTCTATCCTTATGACATATGGCCCAGTGGGCATCTACAAATCCTTGAATTTTCAATTCACCTTAACGATAGCACAGTCCAAGATTCGAAGTTCCTTTCAAATATCGCAGAACTCGTTTGGCAGCAGCAAAATGAGTAGCACCGTAATTGCAATTAAATTGACTGAGGGCACTCACCGCATATGAAATGTCCGGCCTTGTAGCAATAGCTAGATACATTAATGCGCCAATTAAACTTTGGTATGGCAATCGTTTCATCTCCTTTTCATCAGCTTTCTCTGGCAGTTCAAGTTTGTGATTTGGGTCCATTGGAGTCGCCACTGGCTTACAGTCCTTCATTCCAAATCTTTCCAGAACATCACTGATGTACTTTGATTGCGTTAATGTAATTGATTTTCTTGCCTTGTCGTGGGTAATTCTAATGCCTAAGCAGAATTGAGCTTCTCCAAAATCCGAGACTTTAAACGAATTCCTTAGCATTTCCTTCACGTTTTCTAACTCTTCAATGTTGTTAGCAGCAAGCAAAATGTCATCTACGTAAATGGCAAATAAAGTTATATTATTACCATTTTTTAATACATATAAACATGGATCCGATCTTAATGGCTTGAATCCAATAGCAGTTAATTCCTGATCAAGTCACTTGTACCATTGACGTCCAGCTTGACGCAATCCATACAACGCCTTGTTTAGTCGACACGCTTTAGCTCCAGGAGATTTTAACGATCTCAACCATTCATTAGCACGCTTTACCACTTCAGGAAGAGACTTTGGGTCTTTAATAATTAGTTCCAG
This sequence comes from Helicorthomorpha holstii, assembly GCA_013389785.1. NCBI lineage: Eukaryota > Metazoa > Arthropoda > Diplopoda > Polydesmida > Paradoxosomatidae > Helicorthomorpha > Helicorthomorpha holstii. The sequence continues at coordinate 155,445 of JAAFCF010007137.1, read as the reverse complement.
ATGCAATTTTAAGTTGTCCGGAAGTTCCATGAAGATTTCTTCTTCCAATTTACCATTCAGAAAAGCGGTTTTGATGTCTACTTGATGTAACTGCAATTTTAACTTGGCGGAGAGAGCAGTAACCAGTCAAATTAAACTTAACCGAGTTACAGGTGCGTAGGTTTCATCAAAGTCCACACCATGACGTTGGGTGAATCCCTTTGCAACAAGACGAGCTTTTCGGCGATTGAGTTCTCCACTAGAATTGTATTTATTGCATAAAACCATATGACTACCTACAATATTTTTATTTGGTGGTCGATTAACGATGGTCCAAGAGTCATTTTCAATAATTGAAGTCAATTCTTCACGAATTGCACAGTTCCACTCTTCAGCATTCGATCCAGTAATAGCTTCACCAAACTCGACGGAGCATGCGGCAGCAATTTCAATTTGTTGATCAATCAATTCTTCATCTTGAATTGAAAAGTTATTATTATTGTTATTAGTTTCATTTGTTCTAACCTCAGTAGAGTTGTAGACTTTTCATGGTCTTCCTGGTTTTCCAGTTTTAACTTGCTTGGGACGTCCAGGAGCTCTCTTAGTTACGACTTCCGGTTCGCCAATATCTATAATTGCTGGAACATTATCAGAATTGTCAGGAACATTATTATCAGTTGATATAAACAGTTCGGTAGGCTTCTCCGACATCTGATCATCCATAATTGCAACTTCCGGTTGTTTTGACTGCTTAAACTTGTTAAAGAACTTAACATCTCGACTTACAATGACTTTGTGTTCATTTGGGAGATAAACGCGATACGCCTTGGATTCATCTGAATATCCAAGAAAAATACCGTCTTTAGCACGTGGATCAAACTTTCCCAATCGAGGATTCTTATCTAATACAGCAACGCAGCTACCAAATATCTGGAAATTAGAAGCTGATGGATTAGTTTTTATCCATAATTTAAACGGAATTTGCATGTTGATTGATCTGGAAGGGCAACGATTTCTTATGTAGTTTGCAGTAGCCACAGCTTCAGCCCAAAACTTCTCAGGCAAACTTGCTTGAAGTAATAAACATCTGGCCATTTCTTGCAACGTACGATTCTTCCTTTCAGCAATGCCATTTTGCCGAGGAGTATGTGGAACAGTTAAACGTCTTTTAATACCATTTTTCAGCAGGAACGAGTCCATTTGACGATTACAAAATTCAGTTCCGTTGTCACTTTGCAAAATCTTTAATTTACAGCCACTTTGAGTCTCCATCATGTTTTTAACAGCTACAAATGTCTCAAACAGTTTATCTTTGCTTGATAAAAATCGAACTTCACACCATCGTGAAAAATCATCAATAAAAACAGCAAAATACTTAGCATTGTTAATTGAATTGTTCTTCATTGGTCCGCACAGGTCTGCATGAAGAATCTGCATTGGTTGAGTTGTTTGTTGTTCATTTGAGGCACGAAAAGGCTTTTGTTGCATTTTCGCTACAGCACAAACATTACATGGACTTAATTGGACTTCAGATACTGCACCAATTCCTTCAATGTCCTTTGATTGAATCACTTTCTTCAGAGTCGTCTCGTTGAGATGTCCGAACTTGAAATGCAATTGGTCAAAACTTTTGGTGGGCATTTCAGATGTAAAAGCGCAATAGTCAATTGGAGCAAACATAGTTTTCGGCTGTTCAATAAAGTAAAGGCCATTCTTATAAACAGCATTCGCAACAACATCACCTTTTGAATTAATAATCAGCGCAATGTTTTGCTTGAAGACTACATCATATCCGTTTTGAGTAATCTTGGAGATAGACAGCAAATTTGTTTTCAAATCAGGCACTAACAGTACATCTTTCAAAGTCACATCTTTCAAAGGCAGTTATTTTTGTAGTGTGGCCATTGGCCAAATGAAGTAGACGACTTACTGGTTCTCGATTCTTGAACTGAGTTGATGAGTGGCATAAATGTGACGTTGCACTACTGTCTAGACACCAAGTCTGATTAGCAGCTACAGTTGAATCTTGTGCACTGAATGCAGCCTCTGTAGAGAGCGACGAAACTTCCGGTTTCTGTTTATTATTTTGATTATTATTTTGTCGATTATTTTTAGCTCTGCAGTCCTTAGCTATATGGCCAAATCGATGGCAGTAGTTACACTTTGGTCTTGGCTTAGATGGCTTATCAACAGACGGAGTAACTGGACTTGCAGGTTTAGTTTGTTGATGCGTTTTAAATGAATTTAGATTCTTGCTTTTAACGAAAAATGCATTTTGTTCAGTTTTAGACTTCCTAGAATCATATTCCTCAAGAATTTTTACTTTTAAGGATTCAGGATCTAGTAGTGTATCACGAGTTTCAATGGCACATCGAAAGTTCTCAAATGATTCTGGTAGACTGTACAATAATATGACTGTTAGAAGGTCATCTTGAATCTTCATGTCCATATTTTGTAATCTGTCCACAATATCGAAAACATTTTTCAAAAACTCACGGACATCATCAGTTTCAGCCATTTTAATTCAGGATCAGTTGTTTAAGCAAGTGGGCTTTTCTGGCTGGTCCTCTAGACTGGAAAATCGATTCTAACTTGAGCCAAATTTCTCGAGAAGTGTTGCATTTTGTAACTTGGGAAACTTCACTAGACCCAATGGCAAGAATTACATCTGACTGAGCTTTTAAATCAGCCTCCTCCCATGCAGCAGCAGCAGCAATCGTCTTGGAGTCACTCGGAATCACTTCCGGTTTAGGTCTAAGTCCACTTACATAATTCCAGTTTTCATTTTTAATTAGTAGAGCTTTAACCATGAACCTCCAAGTGTCATAATTGTCTTTGGAGAGGGCTTCGATGCGGTGAAAGTTATTCATTTTAGTTTTCGTTGATTTAACACTCACAAGCACGTGGTAATTGGAGTCGAAACGTGGTGTTCGGCACTTAATAACTTAATAATCCGTAGTCGTACGTGAAAGATCTTGTAGTCGATGGATTCGTAATAAAGTCCTCTTTAATTCGAATCCAGGTAGATTGCAATCCGATGAACAGTTTAAAAGTTATTAGCAAAAAACGTTTATCACGCTTTATCACTAAGGTCTTTGGACCTCGTGGTTGAAGATAAAACGAGTTAAATGAAGTACGAAAAATATCTAGTGCAGAGTTCAGTTGCGTAGCCTGGGCCCATAACCTGTTGTAGATATTCTTTGATAGCAAAAACAATAAAATGCAATTGTAATATTAAATGTAGTTTTAATAACTCGACTTGTTAACATAAACTTTATGCACGCAGCAAACAAGGTAGAACACTCAGTAGTAGTTTCAGATATAATGTAAGGGACCTAAAAAGGTAGGTCGCAACTTAAATACCCCAAGAAATGAAAGGGGGAAAATATAGGTCAAGTAAAATAGAGAAGTGTAACGTCATTAAGGTAAAGAACAGGTTGAAATGCAAATAGAATAACAACAAGTAATATTTTGTTTAAAAAAAGGAATATTTTGTTTAAAAAAGTAATATTTTGTTTAAAAAAAGTAATATTTTGTTAATAATTTAGTTTTATTACGCATGTTTATAAGGCTCATCTTGAGCCATTTCCATGCGGTAAGAGTCATCCACTTTAACAAACATATAGAAAAAATATAAACAAATATAAATGAATCAAATTAATTCCGATCTTAGCAATTTCACATACTTCTGAACAACTTTGCGAATATAAAACGTTACATACAATATCTCCCGCTTCAACTTTAACTCCATCAAACTCCTCATAGTAAAAGCAACGGGCAAAACATTGACATTCATAAGCAATTGGCATCTTTCTCTACTAAAAAATACACAGTTAATTAAAAAATGCTCATTTTTACAAGTTATTTGACAATCTGTGCCACACAGCTCGCAGAAATTTCCTGCCTCAGTGTAACTTCTCCCATATACCAAATTAATACAATTTAGTCGCAAATTAACAAAACATCGCACAGTATCCACATTGGAAAACATAACAAAATATTCCTCCATTAAACCATCTTTCTTAAGCATCTTATAAGATATCAAACTTTTAGACTGTTCGATGGCTTTCATATCCTCAACTACGCAAAAACTATTATAATTATCAACAAGCTCCAATACAAATCGTCTAGATCGCAAATTGTCAATATTCTCAACTAGCCGAAATTCGATATTATCAAGCAACATTTGCACCTCTGACAACCACGTTTTTCGCACCGGCGCATGTTGCAATTGTTCCAGCTGTCGGATTAAACACAATTTTGACAACCTATCATCAGATAAACACAATGTACGGGAAATCCAATTCAACTTTTGCTTAATGAAGACAACCTCTAAGGGGTGTCGGCCTGTCTCAAGCCTCATGGCTGCATTTTTTGAACCAGGAGGCAAATGAAGTAATTTTCTTAAAAACTTAGTTTGTATAACTTCCGCCTGCTTTACATTTCTGTCATACCAAAAAGCACTTGCATATACTACAATGGACCTACAGCATGCATCAAATAAAAACACCTGGTGATAAAAATTCGCTACTCTACCCTTAATTAACTTTCTCCATAACTGCAAAATTGCAACATTAACCTTCCCAGTCACATACTTTAAATGCTCCTGAAAATATCCATCGCTAGAGAATACCACTCCTAGATACTTAAACTTTTTGACTACCTCAATTTCTCTACCCTCCCAAAACCATCTACATCTTCGCAGTTTAAGGGATGTCCGTCCAAAACACAAGATTTTTGTCTTGCCAATATTAATTTCAATCTCATTTAACTTAAAATACTGCGCTAACAAATTCATTTTTGCCTGCAATGATCCAGGTGTGTCCGCCAATAAAACCAAATCGTCAGCAAACGCTAAATAATGAATATAATTGTTAATATCAACCTTAATATCATCTGATCGTCCTACAAAAATAGAGTCCAAATCCGAGATAAAAAGATTAAACAAAATTGGGCTCAGGGGATCCCCCTGTAACACTCCTCGATTAACCTCAACAGGTTCCAAGCATCTACCATTTATACGCATCACAACACGGGCATTCTTATAATAATTATATAAAAGTAAGATAAAATCCCTTGGGATACCTATGAGCAAAAGAGTTTCCCATAGTATCCCATGAGGAACTCGATCAAAGGCTGCCTTTAAATCGATAAAAGCACAATACAAATTTTGTTTTTTAAATTTATAATCGTCAACTATGTGCAAGAATCCACAACCACTAAGTTAAAATTATAATAAATTTTTTTAAAAGTTCTTTAAAATTTCGTTTTATAGTTTGATTGACATTGACTTTGTTTTTGATTAAATTGAATCAACTTTTAACTGAAATAAGTTTTACATAAATTTCTTTTTCAAGTTTTTCTAACCAGTATTTAAAGATAAAAAAATCTTGAAACGTTTTTCTCAACTTAAAAAGGCTTTTATTTTGAAATTTTAGTAAAATATTGATTAAACCTACAACCAATATAAAAATAATTTAATCAGAATTTACAAATTCATTTTTTTGAGCTTTTTTTTTAAAGTATGTCAGGATAAATGTTTTTATTAGCTTTTGTGAATATTACAACTAAGATTTATGACATCAATTTGTTTTAATTAAAACGATGTTTATATAATCAAACTAAGTGTCTGTAATTAAGAAAATAAGTGAATTAGCTAAATGATAAGTTACTAATAGGTGATTAGTCAAAATTCTTTATCAATTATTTAAAAATTATTAGTTTGATGGTTATTTGCCAAATAATATTAAATTAGTTAAATAATCAGTTGGTTTAATTTTTTATGAGCTTTGAAAATAACCATACAAATTTCAGTTTTTTTAGATTTTGGTTATTTTTTAGCATTTAAATTAAGGTTAACTATCAGTTTGTCTTTAATCTTTTTCATTTGAATTGTTTTATATTAAAAATGGAATCTAAATTTGTTAATTGATAGTTTTGTTCAATCAGAAGTTTGGTTTTGATGTTTGTAATTTGAGTATGAAGTTCATTAAACTTATAACCAATATTAATAACAATAAAGTCTGATTAAAAAAGTTAAAACATTTTTGGATTTAAAAAGTTTTGATATAGAAACTTATTTAAGCTGTTTTCACTTAATACATTCATATTGTTTTTTTTTAATGGTAAATTTATAAATGGATTATTTTTAATTATTGGTAATTAATTACCCAATGAATTATTTTAAACGAAAATTAATTATTAAATTATATAATTTAAAAAGGGGGAAGAAAAGTCGACTATAATTTTTTAGTTGTCAATGAACAATAAAATACATTAAAAAATAATAATTACCATAACTATTTATGATGTTGCCGATGAAATTGATTAAAAATTTTATTAACAGATTTAAAAAATTTAAGGATTTTTAGTTAAATTTAACTTTCAATAAATGTTGAATTTTATTTAAGTTTCAAACTGAATTAATTCACTTTAGTTGTCTATGAACAGTAAAAACAATTTCATAAGAAAACTAATCTTGTGCATTGTTGAAAATTAAATTAATTTAGAACTTGATTAAGTGATTTAAATCATTATTTATTTATTTTTAGTTAAATTTAATTTTAATTTCTAATCAATGTTAAATTTGATTTGTTTAAGTTATAAACTGAATTAGTTGACTTTAGTTGTCTATGAACTAAGAGTATAAAAAATTTCGAAATAAAAGTAACCATATATTTTCCTGCTAATAAAGTTAATTAAAAACTTGATTAACTGATTTTAAACAATTATTAATTTATTTTTAGTTAAATTTAATTTCTAATCAACGTTAAATTTTAAAAAATTTTAAAATTAGTTTACTTTCACTTGAATGTATCATTAAATTAACTAGTTTTCGTAAATATCAAAACACACTTTTGTTTTTTATTGAAAGTTTTTGTTTCAATGGTTTTATTGAGTTATGGATTTCATTATCCAATTTTGTTTTGGAAATTAATAGAAAATTGTAATTTTAAATGTATTAAAAAGCGTCTGATTTGCATTTCTTATACCATTGATATTAATTACTGTATTTTAACTTCTAGTTTTGGTTTTTTCATCTCTGTTTTATCAAATGTTTAATTATTGTGTTAAATAATAAAATTTAGTTAATTAATTGTTGCAAAACTATAAGCAAAGCTTAAAAATTCAACATTTCTTTTTTTTGATTCTCCAATTGATGAAACATTATTTTGATTTGAACTAATAATTTTAAAAATACTAAAAATTAATTAAAATGGTTTAATCCATCGATTTTTTTTGTGTTGAAATTTATTGTATAAACATTTTTTTAAGTTTAGGAAATTAGCATTACTGTTGTAAATTGCTGAAGAAATTTAATTTAGAGTTTTTTTAAAGAAATACACTAGAGTTTGTTTTGTAAATTAAGTTGATTTAGCCAATGTGATTTAGGGTTAACATAATCAACATTTTAATTAATTTTAATTCAATTTCGGTATTTGGTTGTAAGTTATCATAACAATTATTGGTATGAATACATTTTTTTAATTTTACACATAAATCACACAAAAAACATTTAATGAATTCTGTTGGTATTATTCGGCGATTGACAAGGGCCAATGGTCCTTTGTCAATATATCTGTATAATACCGCAGTGGTTGTCCAGTAGCACCATATAATCCGTAGGCAATCCAAACTTGAAATTTCACTCGAAACTTAATTTAATATTCAAAAGTAAATAAACCGGAAGTCAATCAGTTTATTATTAAATATTTATTTTAATTCTAATAAACAAAACTAAAACAACTATTTAAACATATATATATTGAAAGGATAACATACAAAACTTAACACATAAGTAAAATATAATAACGACCTTTCGATGTAAAAGTAAAAGAAGAAGTGAAGGGCCCTTTGGTAAAAGTTAGCAAAGGGCAACAAGTTTATTTAGGTCACATAACATAAATCATATAGTAGATTCAAAATATCATATTCAATGTTTAGGGAAAATTATAAATATAATTTTCCCTACTAAGGATAACGTTTCTTTTATTTATCTAATTTATTTTATAATTTTATTTTAATTTATTCTTAATGAATTATTCATTCTTATTACTTCTAGGGATTTTGACTTATAACGTTGTCCCTAGGCAATGGGCAACAATGGGGTAGTTAAACAGGTGTTTAACTACCGATAGCACCTCTGGACACAGGTAGTATGTTTGCTAATTCATCATTATTGTTTATGTCTAAATATACATGTTCTAGGGCCAAATATGGGCTCAGCCCCATACGGCGCAATACGCCGTGGGCGATCCCATATTGGCCTTACATAAGTGGGTGGCAAGGGAACCAAATACTAACAAATTCCACATTGTTTAAATATACATTTAATATAATCATCATTATTAAAGCTACTTCTCAAAAGTCAAAAAAATATTCAAAAAAATAAATCTCAAAAATAAATTTATCAAAAAAATAAATCTAAAAAATAATATTTAAAAAAAAAATAAATCTAAAAAAAAAACTTATCAAAAGTTATTTTGATGATAAATATATTTTATATTGTCTAAACAAAAAGTTACAGATAATCTTAGTCAATACATGATATTAGCAAAAAAAGTAGTAATACAATGTGTTTATAGTTTTTTTAATACAAAAATAATTTTTATTTGACATATTGATAAGAAAAACTTTAAAATCTATCAGCTAAAATTTTTCCAAAAATTTATTTTAGTAATTAAAATGTACAGTTTAATTTTTATAAACAGAAAATGCTTGAAAATAGGTTTTTTATCCGTAATTTTATTTTAGTTAGTTACTCTTTGGTTATTTTATTTTAATTATTGTAATTTTTAATTGCTTCTTTTATTGTGGGTTCATTAACATTTTCTTTTTAATCTTATGTATGCTAATGTGTTTATTTAAGATTGTAAATCAAAACTGTTGCCAATAAACTTAAAAGAAAGTGATTAAACAAATTGATTATAAAAAAATAATTAAGTAATTTAAATAAAATTGATTTTATATTTTTATTTTGTGTTTACACAACAATTTGTTTAACTTTTTTTTAAATATTTGAATAATGTTTTTGTAAAATTATTAAAAAGTAATGTTTTTATACCAAAAAACTCAAATTATCTACTAAAATAAATTTATTTTGCATTTTAAAAAATTTAGTTTTAAGGGAATCATTTTAGTTTGATTTGTGGGAAAAAATGTTTGTTTAAAAAAAGTTCATTTATTTTATTTGAATTTACAACATTAGCAAGTTGTTCAATATTCATCTCTAAATCTGAGCTTTAATCAGATAATTACACCAGATACTTAGTTTAATCAGATAATTACATCAGATAACTAGTTTTTAGTGACATTGTTTTTTAAAAATTAGTTTAATGACATTGGTTTTTTTAAAATTAGTTTAGTGACATTTTTTTAAATTTGCTTGGGGACATTGTTTTTTTTAATTAGTTTCTGAATTGTCATCAAAATTAATATGAAACAAAAACTTAAATGGATTTTGCTTTTGTTAAACCTTTCAGTTATTTTAGTAATCTTTAGTGTACAGTTTTATTTTTATGAGCTAAAAATGCTTGAAAATAAGTTTTTTTTAAGTAATTTAATTTTAGGCTATTATTCACGAATAATTTCATTTTAGTTGAATTCATGTCATTTGTAACTGGTTTTTCTTGTTGTTGGTTCAATAACATTTTCTGTTTAATCTTATGTATATTAATGTGTCTAACTTATTTAAGATGTTTAAATTATTTGTTATTGATAAACTTAAAAGAAAGTGATTTAACAAATTCATTATAAAAATATAATTAAGTAATTAAAAAAAATTATTTAATTTTTTTATTTTGTGTTTACATGAAACAATTTTATTTAACTTTGTTTTTGAATTTTTTAAACCAAAAAACTCAAATTATCTACTAAAATAGATTTAATTTGCGTTTAAAAAATTAGTTATAAAGTTTTAATGGACTTAGTGGATTTTAGTTTGATTTGTGGTGAAAAACGTTTGTTTAAAAAAAAGTTGGTTTATTTTATTTGAATTAACAATATTTTTAATTGTTTCAATATTCATCTTTAAATCTAAGATTAAATCTTAAATCATTAAATTAAATCTGATATCTAATTAGTTTTTAGTGACATTGTTTTTTTTTAAATTAGTTGTCTGAATTGTCATTGAAATTAATACTTTTAAGACTAAAAAAACCTAAAACTTTTAATGGATTTTGCTTTTGTTTAACTAGTCAGTTATTTTAGTAATCTTTAATGAACAGTTATATTTTTATGAACTAAAAATGCTTGAAAATAAGTTTTTCTTTCCAGTAATTTTATTTTAGTTTAATTAATTGTAATTTTTAATTTTTTTGTTGTTGGTTCAATAACATCTGAACATCTAACATGTCTGTGTAAATCTTGTGTATGATAACGTGTTTATTTAAGATGGTTAATTATATTATGGTATATTATTTAATTTATAAGTGATTAAACAAATTGATTATAAAAATAAGTAATTTTAAAAAAATTTATTTTAAATTTTTATTTAACTTTGTTTTTAACTTTTTGAATAATTTCTGTAAAATTATTAAAAAAAAAAGTTGTTTTTATACCAAAAGAAATCTCAAATTATCTTCTAAAATAAATTTAATTTGTATTTAAAAATAATTAGTTTTTTGAAGGTTTTAATGGAATTGTTTTAGTTTAATTTGTGGGGAAAAAAAACGTTTGTTTAAAAAAAAATTAATTTATTTTATTTAAAATTACTGTATATCAAGTTTTTCAATATTCATCTCTAAATCTGAGCTACAGTGGTGGCCAGATAAATAGCACAAAACGAAAAATCGACATAATTTCAAAATAAACAATTTATTTTTAAAAATCAAAACTATGATAATTTTTTAACATTATAAATTAACTTTCTGTAATCTCAAAATAAAAATAAAAACAATAATTTTTTAATTGCTTCAAAAAAACAAAAAGTGGTTGGTCACATAAATAGCACAGTCGTGAAAACATCTAAATTTTCATTAGTTAGTTAACAAGTAATTAATATTAAGTTATAAATGATTAATATTAAGTGTATTTAAGCTATTTATTAGTTGAAATTAATATGGTTATAGGTTAAATCATGAGTAGGGCCAAATATTGTACCCCTGAGCTAAGGCACGTGATTTTCAATAATAAACAGCAAAATTTGTCATTATTAATTCCAGATAAAAACTTAAAGTGTTCTAGACACATGATTTATGATACAATCCACCACATTCAGAAAGAAAATACCTTTAAAATCAAAATTGGAAAGTGTAGTTCACGAAAAACTACAGCAAGAGAAGAACAAATTATTACAAAAATTAGTAAAAAAGCCATTTATGATGTCTAATAAATTTGCAAACAAGTATTAATTAATTATTACATGACAGGGTATTCCAGAACTATAAGAAAACATTTTAATAATTTTATTTACATGGTTGTGAAGCTAGCAAAAAGCCACTTGTCTCAGAAAGCAAAATCGAAAAATGTTTTTAGTGTTTGCAAGGAAGCACATTAGAATATCAATTAAATTTCGGTGGGGAAATGATATGGAGTGACAAGTCCAAGCTTAATTTGTTTAGTTCTAATCAAAAAGTTCATGTTTATCATCAATTAAGCAGTGTAACAAATGCTCATTACACACTTAAAACTGTCAAGCATTGAGGTGTGATGGGTGGATCAATTTCCTGGCAGGGTACTGGTCCCTTGAATAAAATTTTAAGAAGAAGGGACCTAAGACATTTTCAAAAACACCATGGAACCTTATTGTGATGATTATTTGGCCATTACATAGACATTTGTACAAGACAACAACTCAAAGCATCAAGTCAAATGAGTTATAAATTGGTTTAATTAGTAAACTATTAAAGTTTTTGATTGACCATCACAAAGTCCTAATGTAAATCCTCTAAAGAATTTATAAATAGATGTAAAAAGTGCAATATATTCAAAAATACATCGAATTTAAAGGATTTGATGGCCATGGTTAAAACTGCTTGACAAAGTGCTTTAGTTGAACTTTGTCAACATTTAATTAAAAGAATGGACCAAAGAATGAAAAAGGTGATAAATAATTATAGTTATCCAACGAAATATTAATGTTTTAGGCATTTTTTATGGTTTTTGTTAAAGTGTGCTATTTATGTGACCAACCACTTTTTGTTTTTTTGAAGCAATTAAAAAATTATTGTTTTTATTTTTATTTTGAGATTATAGAAAGTTAATTTATAATGTTAAAAAATTATCATAGTTTTGATTTTTAAAAATAAATTGTTTATTTTGAAATTATGTCAATTTTCCGTTTTGTGCTATTTATCTGGCCACCACTGTATAATCATATAATTAAATCAGTTAATTAGTTTTTAGTGACATTGTTTATTTTAATAAGTTTAGTGACATTGTTTTTTTTAAATTAGTTTAGTGAATTAAGTGATCGAAATAAATGCGAAACAAAAATTATGACAAACACAAACTTTAATTAAAAAATTTTGTGTTTGTTAATTTATTATTTAAAATTGGTGGAAAATTGTTATGTCGATGTCAGTCTAGTAGTTGGCAGCAGCTTTTATTTTTCCTCCTCTGCCAAGCTCTCTAATCATGCAGTCAATGTAGTGTCTTTAAACTGCCATAGTATTATTATCCTATTATTATCATCGCTGTCAGTACCAATAAATATTTTATCTCCTTCTATTCTTTTACTAGGCCACCCACTGGCCCATAACCATTGTTAATTTATGCAGCCCAATAAAACCGGAGACAAAATAATTTAAGAAATCAGTATTACTATTTAATACTTAAGACAAAAAGTACAGACTGACATAATAACAGTCTGTATTACATCTGGACAAATTACAAGCAGTCGTCGCCGTATTTATATCGGACAACTGTCATTTCTGTTTCATACGATGATCAGAGTTCACTTTTGTGACTCCGTAAAATTACACAATTTACATCTTAATAAACGCAAATTAAACATCACGATATTTCTAATAATGTACTTTGATTATCCTAACAAATTTAAATACAGTTACAGTAGTTGTCAATTTTATTAGTTTATTTTATCAAAAATTCAATGTAATTGCGAATATTGAACTCAATTTTTTTTATTTAAACTTTAATTAAAAATTTTTTTTTGAATTCAAAATACTACATTGATGATACATCTAACTTTGAAATTGCATTATCAATAAAACTTCGTGTTCAATTTTACTTATTTTAAAATAAATGTTCGGCTGTTAACCTGTTGAATGTTGTATTGTTTGATTATGATCTGATTATTTTATATTTAAATGAAATTTGCTTTGCTAGTTTTTTAGTTTAGTTTTTCTCCCCCTAGATGTTTCAAATCTCATTGGATACAAGAATTGTTGTACTTAATTGCAGTTATTGGGCTAAAAGAGTAATTTTTCTTCTTTGAAACTTTTTTTACATCTAACTTTTAAATTGCATTATCAAAACATAATTTTGTTTTGAATTTTACTTAATGTTTTCTAAGTGAAAAAATATATCTTGACTTTTCTCATGTTTTTTTATCAATGTTACAATGTACAGTTTTACAGTTAAAAAAGTGATGGAAGGCAAATTTATTTAGTTACCAATTTCACTGTATTTTTCTCAAATCTATTTTCAAAAAAGTTTAAAATTACATTTGATTTAATAATCATCTTTAAGAAAATTAAGATACATCAAATGTTTAATTACATGAATGAAAAAAATTAGTTAATTACAACAATCTTCACTTGTAAATCTAAATTTTATTTTATTTAGTCTTTTTTTATTTATTTCTTTGTAATTGCAGTTATTGGGCTAAAATAGTAATTTTTCTTCTTTAAAGTTTATTAAGAAATTATTTTTAGTTTTGATTTACTTAAAATACACTTTTTGTACATCCAACTTTGAAATTGCATTATCAAAACATAATTTAGTGTTGAATTTTACTTATTTTAAAATATTCATTAATCTGTTGCTGTATTGTTTGAATATGATCTGATTATTTTAAATTTAATTCAAATTTGTCTAACTTAGATTCTGTTAGCATTCTATATTACGCGCATTGCATAATTAACTATATATTGTTTAATATTGATTGCCATAGACCACCTGATTGATTGCGTAATCAATCAGAGGTTATTAATTGTCATAACCAACTTGATTTAGTTAGTTCTCCTGATTCTCTCGTACTACTCTTGTCTGACCGTTAACAACATGTAGCAGCTAAAATCACCGTCTGTAATCGTCGCACTTGGTATTGTTGTTGAACCAGGACTTAACGTAGCTAACATGGTTAGTACAACCACTGTCAAGTATCCAACGGTCATCGTTTCCACTCTCAGTATTCAGCAAGAGTGTTTCTCTCGGATGATTGGATTTAGCGCTATGCAGTTGTTGTTTCTTGCTTTTGCAATCCTTGGCCATATGTCCACGTTTTCCGCAGTTGTAGCAGTTAAAATCAAATCGTTTAGTGGATTTAACAGCTGGTTTTGGCTTTTGCTGTTTGCCACGAAATGCGTAAAGTTCTTCTGCTGGTTGTTCAGAACCTTATTCAACTTTGTCAGTTCTTAGCTTGCGACGTTCGTATTCAATCGTCAATAAATCAGCTATACTAGTCGATGTTAGACGGACGTCATTAAGACCAATAAACTGTGCGACAATGTAATCATACGAATCAGGTAGACCCGATAGCATGGAAAAAGCGATCTTTTTGTCTGGAATTTTATTTCCAGTGGCTTCCATCTGGTCAGCGCAAATAGTAATTCGATTTAAATAGTCGGTCATGGGTTCATTGTCTTTCAGCTTGATTGCAACAAATTGTTTTCTCAGCTGTAAAACGCGAACGACTGATTTAGGTTTGAAGTGGTCTTCTAACGCTGTCCAAGCCTCATGAGCTGTATAAGATTTTCGAGTAATTTCTTGCTGTGCTGGATTGATGTGTAAAACAATCGTAGTCAAAGCACGTCGCTTACGCTGGCGAAATTCTCGTAGAATTTTCTCGTCGGTGGTAATAGGTTCAATCTCTGTGTTTTCTACGAAGCCCCATAAATCTCGGTCTTCTAGAATCATTTGGAGATTATATTTCCAACTTCTGTAGTTTTTGCCGTTTAATTTTTCAAGGCTAGTAATAATGCTGTTGTTATTGCTGCCTGCTGTTGCCATCTTTGTAGTTGATATGTAGTAAGAAATTTGGAATTGTCGTTGACTCAACAAAATTCTGATTATTCAAATTTGTAATTGACTTTAAATTTGAAAACTGAAAATTGAGAGTTGTAGCTGTTGTCCATATTCTTGTCAAGAAAATTGTAGGCATTGTTGTAATATCGGCAAAATGAAATTTGAATCGTAGTAGAGAAAATTTACAAAATGAACTTTCAGTTTTTGTTGTGAAATTCAGATTGAAAAATCTCAGTAGATTGGCTTGCAGTAGTTAAATTGAATTTACGTTGCAAAATGTTCAAAATTATAGCAGCCAAATTGCCTTATCTGTAGACAAAATCTAATTTTAAATTTTGCAGTTTTGTTAACGGCAATTTTCTGTTCAAAATGTCTGGCAGTCTTCTTGCTGTCACGTTGTTCAAAGTTCTCTCCCTTCTCCCCAGCCAATTGTTTTTCAACCATGTAGACTTTGTAGCTCTGCTACCAATTGTAGAGTTTATTTTACGCAGTGGAATTATGGTTGATTGTAATAAACTGTTTTATTGACTTACAGTTTATTTTGCCTAATTGGCAATAACTTAAAATGGTGGAGATAAAGAATTGTTGTCGTTATGAAGCAGTCTTGCTTCACCGGTTACATAATTTGGTAGACGTCTGGCCAAACTGTTGATATCTACAACTTGTAGATACGACGAACAGAACAGAAGTAACACAAATACCTAGGTGTTTTTCTCGCTAATTAACCACCTATGGCAAACAATATGTGACAATATGTTAATGCGCGCAAATACAGCTATGGAATACCAACAATTTTTAAATGCGCACAAGATTTAAAAGGTGGGAATTTGTTAGCATTCTGGATTGTGCGCATTGCATAATTAACTATATATTGTTTAATATTGATTGCCATAGACCACCTGATTGTTTGCGTCATCAATCAGAGGTTATTAATTGTCGTAACCAACTTGATTTAGTTTGTTCTCCTGATTCTCTCGTACTACTTTTGTCTGACCGTTAACAACATGTAGCAAAAATCACTGTCTGTAATCGTCGCAAACAACATCACCACTCAGCATTATTGTACATTATTATTGTAAGAGTTTAATCTGAAAGATCTACATTTTATTTAACTATTTTAACCACGTTTCCAAATTAAAACCACAATTAAACTCTACAGATTCTTAGTTATTTTACTTTTTTACTTTAAAAATGTTTCAAATCTCATTGAATACAAGAATTATCTTTAAGAAGTTTAAAAGTGTAAAAATCTTTTATTGATGTGGTTAAGTCTCAAATTACCATGTACAATTTTTATTTAGATGATTGAAAAAAATTAATTTAAATTTTCAATTAAAATTATCAAATATTTTCTTCAACTTTTGAGTTTTTTTCAATTTATTTCTTTGTATTTGCAGTTATTGGACTGAAAGAGCAATTTTTCTTTTCAAAACTTTATTAAGAAATTATTTTTTGAATTTATTTTTAGTTTTGATCAACTCTATACTATTTTTTGTAAGTCTAACTAATTATCAAAACATAATTTACTGTTGAATTTTACTTTATTTATAATTTTAAATTAAATGCGACTGTTTGAATTTAATCTGATTGTTTTCAATGCTTTATTTTTCCCAGATTTACTTTCAAAATGTTTAAAATCTCATTTGCTTGTTATTTTCAACAAGAAACTTAAAAATACAATCAAATACATTTTTAATTTTACATGATCGACAATTTCAATTTTTTTTTAAAGTTTTTTTTTCATTTATTTTTTTAATTACAGTTGTTGGACTAAAAATAAATCGGTTGAGTAAATTTTATTCTCGAAACTATTACAAAATATTGTTTGAATTTATTTTTAGTTTTGATTAACTCAAAATACACTTTTTGTATATTGAAATTTGCAAAATTTCATTATCAAAACATAATTTGATGTTGATTTTTACTTAATGGTTTTATAATTTTAAAATGTTGTATTTGGCTTTTATTTTTTCTTTATCACTTTCACATAATTTATGGTTTGTTGTACGAGGGTGATTCAAACGGTAGCAGTCGTTTTATTATAAAAATTTAATTATGAACTCAAAAATCTTTTGGTTAACAGCATTAAATAGATTGATGTCTCCTGAACATATACATATAAAATACATGGAAATCGACACATTTTTGGTGACACAGGACCATTTTCTGTGACCCTCTGCACAAATATTTGCCTCCGAGGAAGTTAAACATCAAATAATTGTCATTTTTAAACAGTTTTAAACGGTTAATGTCAATTTTGATGTGTGGCAACACTAATTAACTTTTTTACATAGTCACTATTCTGGGTAACATGTTTTTGATAACGGTTAATCAATTTCCGCAACCCCTCTGCATAGATGTTTAGTGTGTGAGGAAGACTGGCTACCAGACAGGGAGTGGTCATAATCATACTG
>JAAFCF010007137.1:98919-127905 GCA_013389785.1 Helicorthomorpha holstii | reverse complement strand
GTTGATTCCTGGAAAGTTGATTGCAGCAAAAGTAGAAGGTCATCTAAAGGGTAAGCTTTATCTTATTTATTCATTATAAGTCCCGTCTGGACAAAAGAATAAAATAGGCCTAACCGCGTGCGAGGCCCGATGTTACTAAGCCCCTCAAGAAGTGCTGACTCTATAAAATATATAAGTGAAGTCAAACGATTAAGCCCTTACTGACCTACTACTTGCATAGACTAAAATTAACAGCTGCTTCTAATTATAATACAACGGAGACACCATTTAAATAACAAAGAACCTGCGAAAGTCGACTAGTGGTAACCCTAACCACGTGGGACCCGAAGGCACATGGTAAACAGGTTAGTGACCCAGTTACTGTCACTACCTGCCCTAGGACTTGGGAAGAGATTTAGGGTCGTTGACCTACATAACATTAGGTGACATCACCGGAAGTCCTTACCAGTGCTCCATTAACTAGAAATAACTTTAAAACTTAGTTTATTCAGCCTTCCACCACTGGGGTCCAAAAGTCGATCTTACAAGTGGCTGGAATTGGAACCAGTAGACAGCAGCAGTCGCGAGTACACATACCCATGCCAACTGCATTAGAACAACATCATTTAAAAATGACAATTATTTGATGTTTAACTTCCTCGGAGGCAAATATTTGTGCAGAGGGTCACGGAAAATGGTCCTGTGTCACCAAAAATGTGTCGCTTTCCATGTATTTTATGTGTAAATGTTCAGGAGATTTCAATCTATTTAATGCTGTTAACCAAAAGGTTTTTGAGTTCATAATTAAATTTTTATAATAAAATGACTGCTACTTTTTGAATCACCCTCGTATTATTTCAATATAATCTGATTATTTTCAATTTAAATAAATGTTTTTAAAAATTAGTTAATTACAAAAAATCTTATAATATAAATCCAAATTTTCGATTTTTTCTTGAATTTTTATTTTTTTTTTGTATTTGCAGTTATTGGACTCAGAGTAATTTTTCTTGTCTAAACTTTATTAAAAAAAAGTTTTTTAAATTTATTTTTATATTTTTTTTGATTAACAAAAACTATCTTTTTTGTACATGCAAAATCTAAAAAAAAATTGTTTTTTTAAATGTATTATAAACATAATTCAGTGTTGAATTTTACTTAGAATATTTGACTGTGGGTTGTTGTACTGTTTGAATATACAGTAATCTGATTATTTTCAATTTAAATAATCTGAATTAATCCTTCAACTAATCCTTTCATCATTGTTTAGCTATTTTACTGTAATTTTCACTGATTTACTTTTAAAATGTTTAAAATCTCAATTGCTTGTTTAATTTTTGACAACAAACTTAAGTTAAATAAAATACAGTTTTAATTTCAGTGTGTGAAAAAATTATATAATTCAAAAATTCTTCAATTATGAATTCAAATTTTTAATTTTTTCTTGAATTTTTAGTCTTTTCTTTTATTTCTTTGTAATTTCAGTTATTTGACTAAGACTCATTTTTCTTGTCTAAACTTAAAAAATAATTTTTTTGGATTTTTAGTTTTGAATTTAACTCAAAATACTTTTTTTGCACATCCAACTTTAAAATTGCATTACCAACAACAAACTTAAGTTACAATAAAATCGAATTTTAATTTCAATGAGTGAAAAACTAATTTTAATTAACATTATTAGAAAAATTTTAATTAACATCATTGAAAAATTTAATTATCAATGAAAAAAAATAGTTAATTACATTGTTTTTTCTTGAAATTTTAGTCTCTTTTCATTTAATTTTTGTAATTGCAGTATTTGGACTTTTGTGGTCTTAAAACTCAAAAAATCAATTTTTTGTTTTTATTTTTAGTTTTGATTAACTCAAAATATTTTTTTGTACATCCAAGTTTTAAATTGCATTATGAACTTTATTTTGTGATTAATTTTACTTAATGTTTTACAATTAAAAAATATATTGTATTTTTTAAATTATGTAATTAAATTTCATTTGCATCATTCGTTACTTATTTTTACTGTATTTTTTTATATTTACTAAGAGCTTCTAAAATCTCATTTGTTAACAATAATTATCTTGAACATGAAACTTAAGCTAAAATAAAACACAATTTTAATTACCATTATTGAAAAAAAATAATTACAACAATCTTCAATTTATAGTTTCTGTTTAGTTTTTTGATTTACCAATTATCAACCAGGAAAATCTTTTCACAAAGTTAACAGAAATCATTCAACTTAATTACATAAATTGGATTTTTTTTGCGTGTTTTTTAAATTTTTTAACTTAACAACTTTAAAGTTTAATGATTAAGTCTAAAGTTTAATGAAAAAGATACTATTAAGATGCTTGAATCTTGTTTAATCATTTCTTATGGTATTTGTTTATCTTAATTTGTTTTTAATTTTAATGAATTATTTTACCGACCAAAACATTTCAAATGTTTTCATAATATGATTTATTTTGTATTCATACTAAAATTTCAAACTGTGATTTCCAAAACACTTTACACAATTAAATCTTCTTTCTTTTTCACAACGTCTTCATTTTCAATTGATGTCAAAAACTGATTATTTTAATTATAATTAATGTTAATTGTTGCTGTAGCAGTTTTAGTTTGACAAGTTGAAATTTTAGTAATATGAAAACATGATTTCTGATTTCTGGATTTTTAATTTTGCATTAATTGACATTCAAAAGCTGTCTATAGTCTTTATTATTATTGTTTGTAGATTTTACTTCGCTTCTTTTCCTTTAAGAAACAAGTTATTAATTACCAAAATGTTCATAAACAAACACAAGTTCAATTTACTCAGTTTTTTAAGTTGTATTATTCATTTGAAATAAATTTTTAAAACCATTTGATGAAATGAAAATAGATTTCAATTTTTGCAAAACCAAAAGTAAAATGTCATTATTGCAGGTGTTTATGTTGGAACAAATGTCTTTTTACTAAAAACAAATGGGCAAGTTTTCATAAGAAATGTGTTGAATTTTTTATTTAAAGATTTCATAATCTAAATATTGTAAAAACTTTTAATGTGAAATCAATTTATTGAAACATTTTAACCGAAATAACATTTAAATTTTTTATTTATTCAAACTGTTTTACAATTTAATTCCTGAATTAGTTGTATTTTGTTGAAAAATCTTGGAAATTTCACTTTGAAAATATTAAATTTATTGTGAATTATGTGGTTTCCTTGATTAATTAATTGGCTTAATTTGTTAATTGAAATTTATTTAACATGTTTTAATTGCTAATAAGATTTTTTATTGTCAGTATTGTTTTAAGAAATTACGATTTTAAGTGACAAATCTGCTATTGAATGTGTTTCGAAATATTTAATATTGAAATAAACATTAATTTTTTTTGGTTTAAAAACTAGTCACTTTTTACACAAGTAAAGCTCCTTTCTTTGGTTAAAATGTCTTAACTTTTTCGTTTTAACTTTTTTTGGTTAATTAAGATTGTGATTATTAAATATTGTATGGTCTAATAATCTAATTAGTAATATGGAAACATTATTTCTGATTTCTGGATTTTTAATTTTGCATTAATTGACATTAAAAAATGTCAGTCTTCATTATTACTGTTTGTATTTTTTTACTTTGCTACTTTTCCTTTAGAAATCAATTGATCAATTACCAAAAGCAAATTTAAATTTTTTTTGGTTTTGTTTATAAAGAAACACAAGTTCAATTTACTAATTTTTTAAATTTTATTCATTTAAATTAAAAAAATTACTTCAACTATTTGATGAAATGGAAACAAATTTAAATTTTTTAAACTAAAAATATTTATCTGCTTAAATTGTCGTTATTGCAGATGTTGATCTGGATTTAAATTTCTTTATCTTAAAAATGGGCGTGTATTCATAAGAACTGTTGATTTTGTTAATGATTTGATAGTCTAAATATTTTTTAAAAAAATATTTTAACAGAAATAACATTTAACTTTTTTATTTATTCAAAGCAATTGAATTCCTGAATTACTTTTTTTTATTATAATAATTTTCATTGCAAAATTTCACTTTTATATTTTACTTATATAAATATTAAGTTTGTTTATTGTATAGTGAATATCTAGGTTTATTTGCTGTTATAATTGGACATAGTTGTTAAATTGACATTTGTTTTTTTTAAGTTTGAAGTGCTAATAACAAATATTTTGATTTTTGTCAGTGTTTTAAGAAATTGCATTTTTAGGAGACAAATCTGCTATTGAATGTCAGTGGAAATATTAAATATTGACAACAATTTTTTTAGTTTAATTTTTTGGATTTGTTACATTTAATTGATTAATTGAAACTTTTTACACAATTAAAGCTTCTTTCTTTTGTTAAAATGCTTAATTTGATTATTTTAATTAATGTTAACTAACTTTTTTTGTCAATTGAAATGTTGATTATTAAGTATTATTTGGTCAAAGTAGCAAAATGGAAACATTATTTCTGATTTCTGGATTTTTAATTTTGCATTAATTGACATTAAAAAGTTGTCTATATTCTTCATTATTGTTTGTAGATTTTGCTTTGTGTCTTTTCCATTAAGAAACAAGTTATTAATTACAACAAAATGTTCATAAACAAACACAAGTTCAATTTACTTAATTTTTTAAGTTTTAGTATTTATTTGAATTAAAAATGTCTGATGAAATGGAAACAATTTTCAATTTTTGTAAATCCAAAAGTAAAATGTCATTATTGCAGGTTTTTATGTTGGAACAAATGTCTTTTTAGTAAAAAATTGGCAATTGGGCAAAAAAAATGTTGAATTTCATTTTAAAGTTTTGAAAGTCTAAATATTGTAAAAACTTTTAATGTAAAATCATTTTATTACTGTTAATTACTATTAATCATTTTATTAGTCTTCATTACTGTTTGTAGTTTTTACTTTGCTTCTTTTTCTTTAAGAATCAAGTTATTAGTTACCAAAAGCTATTTCAAATTTGTGTTGTTGTTTATAAACAAACACAAGTTCAATTTACTAAATGATTTAAAATTTTATTCATTTCAATTAAGTTTTCTTGAACAATTTGATGAACAAATTTCAATTTTTTAATCGAAAAGTAATGACAAAAGAAACGGGAGTAAATTACATTGATTACCGTAGATATTTGTCTCTTGCATAAATTGTCATATTGCAGATGTTTATGATTGTAAACATGTATTTGTTATTAAAAATGGGAATGTTTTCATAAGAATTTACTTTTTTTTAAAGATTTGATTGTCTAAATATTGTAAAAAACTTTATTGTGAAATCTTTTAACAGAATAAACTGTTAAGATTTAAATTTTTTATGTATTCAAAATTTTTTACAATTCAATTCCTGAATTATTTTTTTTTATGATAAAATTCTTCATTGAAAATTTCTTCATGAAATATGGAAATAGACATCAAATTTTTGGTTTCATTTTTTGGGTTTGTTACATTTCATTGATTAATTGAAAGTTATCATTGAGAAAAACTACTTTAAAAAGTTATTTACTAAGATTATTATAGTAGATTATTATAGATTATTCAATATTCAGTCCATTATTACATTAATTTAATAAAACTTCATTCGCTTAATCAAATAAGTTGATTATTGACATTTTTTTATTAAAAAGTTTATTTTTGAATTACAATGGATTCTCGTTAACACGAACTCGACGGGACCGAGATTTTTGTTCGTGTTAACGAGTACTAATGTGTAGCCTATTCTGTAGTTTGGGACCGCAAAGTTGCTTCGTGTTAACACGTAATTCGTGTTAATGGGGTTTGTGTTAACGAGAATCCACTGTATGTGAAGTTTGTTATAAAGTCTCGTTTAGTTTAAATTTAATTTTTATTTTTTAAAAATGTTGGTTTTTTTTCTCTTTTTTAAATACAGTGGATTCTTGTTAACACGAACCCCGTTAACACTAATTACGCGTTAACACGAAGCAACTTTGCGGTCCTGAACTACAGAATAGGCTACACATTAGTACTCATTAACACAAAACCCTGTTAACAGGAACAAAAATTAACGAGAATCCACTGTATTTTATTTTAAAAATTTTTATTGGTTTTACTTTTAACCAAATGGGTAAAAATTAGTTTTACAAATGTAATAATGTTTTTTTTTTAAGATGAAATTTTTTTTATTAATTTTATTCAAAAAGGAAAACAAATTGATTTCAATTTTAATTGCTCACAATTACAAACATTGCTCACAATTAATTTTTCGTTTCTTTCACTAGTTGTTAAATGACTTTTGAATTTATTGATTTTAAAATATTTCAATTCCCAAAATAATATTAAGATATTACTTAGTTTTCAGTGATTTAACTGATTATTTTATCAAACTTTAAGCTGTTTATTAACAAGAATCATTTTGGTTGTTAATTAAGTTAATGAACACAAGTTTAGGTCTTAATTTGTATGAAAAGAAAGAATAATTTCTTCTTTTTTTTTAAAAATATTTAAAGAAAATATAAACTTTTTACTGGATAGTTTGCATTTTAACAAAATTAATTTATTGCTTATTTTTTAATATTAAAAAAATAATTTTGTTCAAGAATAATGTCTTTAAAAATATTAAATATTGAAATATTAAATATTGTTTTTTATATTTGTTGTTTTTGGTCAATTAATTGAAGCGACTTTAAAAGTTATTTGTTAAGATTATTAAAGTTGAAATAGTCCATTTTTACATTATTGAGAAAAACTATTATTAGAAGTAATAAAAAGTGAAATCTAACAATTATTTTTTATTTAATAAAACTTCATTTGCTTATTTAAATAAGTTCATAATTAACATTTTTTCATTATAAGTTTATTTTTAAATTTTGTGAAGTTTGTTATAAAATCTTGTTTATTTAAAATTTGAATTTTATTTTTAAAAAAAGTTGATTTTCTTTTTAAAAAGTTTAATTTTTTTAAAAAGTTGATTTTTTGTTAAAAAGTTGATTTTTTGTTAAAAAGTTGATTTTCTTTTTAAAACAATTGATATTCTTTTAATAAAGTTGATTTGTTTTTAAATATTTTATGTAAAAACATTACATTTGTCTTTTAACCAATTTTACAATTAGTTTTACAATTGTTTTCGTTTTTTTTTGAAATTGAAAATGTTAATTTTATTCGCAAAAAAATAAATTTATTTTATATTTTAATTGCTCACAATTATAAACTTTGCTTGATATTTTTTTTACTAATTACTTTTCCATTAATTATTTTACAAATATGGTAAATTACAAATTTCACCTCTTCTTATTGGTTAACTGACTTTTGAATTCATTGATATTAAAATAAGTTTTGAATTCTCAAAACAATGTAATATATTCTTCAAAATTGTCATTGATTATTTATCAAATTTTCAACTGTTTATTAACATTCAAATTTTTTAATTGTTATTTAAGTTAATAAAAACGATCTTGAGGCTTCTTGTATGAAAAGACTATTAATGACTACACATTTCTTATTTTCTTAAAAATATTAAAGAAAATATCAACTTTTTACTGAATAGTTTGCATTTTAATGAAATTAATTTATTAATTTTTTATATTAAAAAAATAACATAATTTTACTTAATTAAAATCAATATGATTGCAATTTTAAGGGGAAAATCTGCTATTGAATGTCAATTTTTTTGTTTTTATTTTGGGTTTGTTATATTTCTGTGATTAATTAAAACTTATCATTGAGAAAAGCTACTTGAAGAATTATTTACTAAGATTATTAAGATCGTTTTTACTTTATTGTGAAAGACTATTATTAGAAAATGATAAAAATGAAAGCTATCAATTATTTTTCATTCAATAAAACACTTTGATTTACTTAATTAAATTATAACTTTTTTTCATTAAAAGTTTATTTTTGATTTTATTGTAGTTGATCATCAAGCCTCTCATTGTCAAGCCAATTTGAAAATTTAAAAAAACTTAATTTTATTTTTAAAAAGAAACTAAATGTTATTTAAAAAAAACAGAATTTTATTTTTAAAAAAACTGAATTTTTAATTTTTTAAGCATTTTATTTAAAAACATTACATTTGACTTTTTAACCAAATGTGTAAAAATTAGTTTTACATTTTATAAGATGGTGGTTGTCTTGAAATAAAAAATTTTCTTATTAATTTTATTCAAAAAAAATTTAATTAATTTTTAATTACTTACAGTTATAGACTTTGATATTTTTCTTTACTAATTAATTTTCCATTAATTATTTTACAAATTTACTTGCTCCTACTCTGCTCTTATTGGTTGTTAACTGACTTTTGAATTTATTGACTTTAAAATAAGTTTCGAATTCTCAAAATAGTATAAAATAGTCTTCAGTTTTCATTTATTTAATATCTTATTTGTCAAACTTTCAGCTGTTTAATAATGTTCAAAAGGTTGTGGTTGCCATTCAAGTTTATAAATAGAAATTTGTATCAAAAGACTAAGATTATGATTCATTGCACTTTCTAAGGTTTCAACTTTTTTTTATCCCAAGAAATAGTATTCAAAAATATAACTTACATTTCCATTGATTGTTGTACATTTCCATTGATTATTTTACGTTTCCGTTGATATTTTACATTTCCATCGATTATTTTACATTTTCATCAATTATTTTACATTTCCATCGATTATTTTACATTTCCATCGATTATGTTGCATTTCCATTGATTGTTTTACATTTCCATTGATTATTTTACAAATATAGTAATTACAAATTTCGCCTTTTCTTATTGGTTTACTGACTTTTGAATTTATAGATTTTAAAACATTTCAATTCACAAAATAATGTAAAATATTTTTTTTAGTTTTCAATGATTATTTATCAATGGTATTTGATTGCCATTTAAATTTAAAAATAGTTTTTTAATACAAATAATAGCCAAATTTGTGAGATCAATGACTTGACATTTCTCCTTTCTCATTCTCTAAGAAATACTCAAAAATATAATTTTCAAATTATCAATTTTTTACAGTATAGTTTACAATTTAATGAAATTAATTTATTGATTATTATTAAAAATGACAATTTTGGTTAAATATTAAAACACTTTGATTGCTATTGGTAAAAATTAATTGTCCAAACTAAATATGAAAGTTTAAAAATTTAAAAAATCATTTATAATTACAAATTTCATATGAAAAATTGAATTACATTTACATTGAAAGTTTAAAATGTTGACTTTTGATTTGTTAATTTAGATGAAAAATGACATTGTAAAGCTTTTCCAAGTTTAAATATGCACTTGGCCGATGTATTTACTTTGTCTCTACATGTTTTTTATTTTTTAATTACAAATGATTAAATATTTGAAATAATGTCTTATTTTTATTTAACGAGTTTTTGTTTTAATTTATTGAGAAATGGTAAAATAATCTTGGCAAATAACATCACTTTTTAAAGAAGTATTTCTCACATTAATTACATGATAATCTTTAGTAAATTGGGGAAGTTCTGTTAATGAACATTTTAGTTTATCGACTTATTTCCTGTATGAACTTAGTTGAATTATTATTTGGATCTCATTGTATGGCATGCAAAACAATAGTATTGTAAACAATTATTTGTGTTGAAATGGTTTCCATTTAAATATTAACTATGATGTAAGTGTTTACGGTATTTTATTTCTAAAATGTTTTTAAAATTTTCTTTTAATATAGAAATCTAAACAAAATCAACGATAAAGTCTTATTGATTAAAATTAGCTTTACTTTTTAGTTTTTATAACTAAATATTCCACTAATTAGTTTTACTGGTTAAAGAAAGTTTATTGGTTAAAAAAGTTTATTTAAAAAAAAATTTATTGGTTAAAAAAAGTTTATTTAAAAAAAGTTTATTGGTTAAAAAAAGTTTATTGGTTAAAAAAAAGTTTATTGGTTAAAAAAAAGTTTATTGGTTAAAAAAAATTTTATTGGTTAAAAAAAAGTTTATTGGTTAAAAAAAAGTTTATTGGTTAAAAAAAAGTTTATTGGTTAAAAAAATAAAGTTTATTGGTTTAAAAAAAGTTTATTGGGTTAAAAATTTATTTAAAAAAAGTTTATTGGGTTAAAAAAATTTATTTAAAAGAAAGTTTATTGGTTAAAAAGAAGTTTATTATTTAAAAAAAGTTTATTATTTAAAAAAAAGTTTATTGGTTAAAAAAAAGTTTATTGGTTAAAAAAAAGTTTATTGGTTAAAATAAGTTTATTGGTTAAAAAAAGTTTATTGGTTAAAAAAAAGTTTATTGGTTAAAATAAGTTTATTGGTTTAAAAAAATTTATTGGTTAAAAAAAGTTTATTAATTATTTTTTAAGCAAATTATCTGATCATTTTGTATTGATGGCGTTAAGTGATTACTTGTCAAAATTTTAATTTCCCTAAATTGCAATAATGAAATTAAATACGATTAATGACATCAATTGTTCATATTTTCTTTAGGTCGTTGTTAGGTAGTTTTTTTGTTACAAAATTCTCGATCAATTAACTAAATTGATTAATTTTTTAAAATAGTTTTGAAACACTTTGTTTTGGTAGTTACAGAAAATAACTAATTTTGTGTTTTAATGAGTTCAATTATATGAAAATTGAATTGGTATAATGATTCAATGAGTTGAACTTTTTTGCTTTTTTTAAAAAAAATTATTAGACTTAATTTTTTGTTATTTCAAGATTTATCAAAGAGATTTTAAAAAAGAAGTTTAATAAGTCGCTATATTTAAATTTTAATACAATTTAATAAATTTTTAAAATGAAATTTATTACAATTGTTTATAATTATAGTTGCTTTACTTTTAGTCTTTAATTAACATTATTAAGAATTAAAAATCATTTATAACACAACATGCGCTTTAAGGTAATTTGTCAAACAATTATGTTGGTATTCCATAGCTGTATTTGCGCGCATTAACTATTAGATTAACATATTGTGTTATATGGTTTGCCATAGGTGGTTAATTAGCGAGATTAACACCTAGGTATTTGCGTTACTTCTGTTCTGTTCGTCATATCTACAAGTTGTAGATATAAACAGTCTGGCCAGACGTTTAACCAAAGTTATGTAACCGGAGAAGCGAGATTGCTTCATATCAACAACTGTATTTCTTTATCTCCACCATTTTATGTTATTGCCAATTAGGCAAAATAAACTGTAAGTTAATAAAACAGTTTATAACAATCAACCATAATTCCACTGCGTAAAATAAACTCTACAATTGGTAGCAGAGCGTCAAAGTCTACAAAGTAATATATGGTTGAAAAAAATGGCTGGGGAGAAGGGAGAGAACTTTGAACAACGTGACAGCAAGAAGACTGCCAGACATTTTGAAAAGAAAATCGCCGTTAACAAATCTGCAAATTTTTGAATTTGATTTTGTCTACAGTTTATACAAATTGGCTGCAATAATTTTGAACATTTTACAACGTCAATTCCATTTTATTACTGCAAGCCAATCTGCTGAGATTTTTCAATCTGAGTTTCACAAAATAACAACTGAAATTTCATTTTGTAAATTTTCTTTATTACGATTCAAATTTCATTTTGCCACCACGCCTACATTTCTTTTAATAAGAATATGGACAACAGCTACAACTCTCAATTTTCGGTTTTCAAGTTTAAAGTCAATAACAAATTTGAATAATCGGAATTTTGTTGAGCCAAAGACAATTCCTAATTTCTTACTACGTATCAACAGGAAAGATGGCAACAGCAGGCAGCAATAACAACAACATTATTACTAGCCTTGAAAAATTAAATGGCAAAAACTACAGAAGTTGGAAATATAATCTCCAAATGATTATATTAGAAGACCGAGATTTATGGGGCTTTGTAGAAAACACCGAAATTGAACCTGTTACCACCGACGAGAAAATTGTACGAGAATTTCGCCAGCGTAAGCGACGTGCTTTAATTACGATTGTTTTACACATCAATCCAGCACAGCAAGAAATTACTCGTAAATCTCATACAGCTCATGAGGCTTGGACAGCGTTAGAAGACCACTTTGAACCTAAATCAGTCGTTCGCGTTCTACAGCTGAAAAAACAATTTGTTGCAATCAAGCTGAAAGACAATGAACCCATGACCGACTATTTAAATCGAATTACTATTTGCGCTGACCAGATGGAAGCTGCTGGAAATAAAATTCCAGACAAAGAGATCACTTTTTCCATGTTATCAGGTCTACCTGATTCGTACGATTACATCGTTGCACAGTTTATTGGTCTTAATGACGTCCGATTAACTTTGACCATCATAGCTGACCTACTGACGATTGAATACGAACGCCGCAAGCTAAGAACTGACGAAGTTGAGGAAAGTTCTGAACAACCAGCAGAAGAACTTTATGCATTTCGTGGCAAACAGCAAAAGCCAAAACCCGCTGTTAAATCCACTAAACGATTCGACTTCAACTGCTACAACTGTGGAAAACGTGGACATATGGCAAAAGGATTGCAAAAGCAAGAAACAGCAACTGCATAGCGCTAAATCCAATCATCCGAGAGAAACTAATGCTAAATACTGAGAGTGGAAATGATGACCATTGGATACTTGACAGTGGTTGTACTAACCATGTTAGCTATGTTAAGTCCTGGGTCAACGACATTACCAAATTCCAGACTAACGATGTTTTGACTGTTGACGCAAATAGCAAACTAAAAATTGCAGGCAGAGGCTCAATAGTCATTATGACAACGTGCAAAAGATCTGGGAAAGAAGTTACTACGGAAGTCGAGTTGACTAACGTATATTATATCCTGAATCTTCGACGAAACCTATTGTCCGTTTCAACAATTGAACGATTGGGGAACCAAATAACTTTCTCCAATGGACAATGCCGTATCTTCAATAAGAAGAACCAACTCTTTGCAATCGCAAACCGTATCAATGGATTATACATTTTGAATAGCAAACAGCTCAAACCAGAGCTGATGGAGGCAGAAAGTCCTAAAACCATGCCTCAAAGCGCCTTATGGCATCAACGTTTCTCGCATGTAAACCACCAGTACATTAAGTGGACTGCAGAGAAGAAACTAGTCTGCGGAATAGAAGATGTCAAATTGACAGACAAGACAGATTGTTTGAGCTGCAAACTTGCAAAAAGTACAAAACAACCTTGCAAAGCAACTAAGAGCACGACTAGAGCAAAATACCCGCTGCAGCTTGTTCACTCAGACCTGTGTGGACCATTACAAGTCACGGGACACAACGGATATCGCTACATGTTGGCATTCCTTGATGATCACACAAGGAAAACATTTCTCTACCTCTTGAAGAAAAAGAGCGAAGTAGTAGAATACATGAAACGATTCCTAGCGATGGCCGAACCACAAGCCAACAGTAAGCTCCAGAGTATTCGCACAGACAACGGGCTCGAATACTGTAACAAAGAGCTTGAGACACTATTCTCGAATCTTGGTATCATCCACCAGCGAACCAACGCATTCACACCACAAATGAATGGAGCAGCTGAAAGGCTGAACCGCAAGATTCTTGACCTGACGAGAACTTCATTGAACGCCATGGACGTACCCAAACACTTTTGGGGAGAAGCAGCACACACCGCTGTTTATATCCTGAACCGTTCATACACCAGAGCATTGGGAAACCAAGTTCCAGAAGAACTTTGGACGACAACTAAACCCAGCGTTAAACACCTCAGAACATTTGGATGTACCGCTTACGTGCACATTCCAAAAGAGAAAAGACATAGTAAGCTGGAAAACCGAGCTAAGCGCTGCATGCTACTGGGGTATGCATCTGGAAGAACTAGGGAATATCGCCTTTGGAGTTTTGAGAGTAAGAAAATTATATTCTCAAAACACGTCACTTTCAATGAAACATTACCAGCACACACATCCAGTAAAACACCAACAAGTACAGTGACACTGGAAGACGTAACCAACGAGCAACAGAGCGACGACGCATCTGAATACGAAAGTGCAGATGAGGTCAAGCCTGACAATGGTATTGGAAAGACCATGTTCGACTCGTTAGACCAAACCAAGGTTGAAACATCTCCACCAGTTGTAAGCGAATCACAAGAACCAGTGGACAACTCACCATGACGTGGAAGACCTTGCAAGATAAAGCTTGTACCGAATCCTTATGGACGTAAGGGGAAACCAAAGGAAGAACCTGTATAGTCCTAGGAACCGCCAAATGTTGAAGAGGAGGAAGTCTGCGAAATAGTTGAACTTCTTCACATCGACTTAGGTGAACCGTTGACGATTGAAGACGCTCTAGATGCTGAAGACTCAGAAGAGTGGTCCAAAGCAATTACACACGAATTAGACACTCTTAACGACCGTGGAACCTGGATGATTCCAGAACAAGTTCCTGACAACATGAAACCTGTGGGATCTAGGTGGGTTTTCAAGAAGAAAACCGACGTGAATGGCAACGTAAAGTGTTACCGCGCCAGATTAGTTGCACAGGGATTTACGCAAAAGTATGGCACCAATTATTTTCATACTTATGTGCCAGTAATCAACTTTGTGATTTTGCGACTTTTATTCGCAATTGCCTTTGTGTTAAAGTGGAAGTCGCAACACATTGACATCACGTGCGCGTATCTCTACGGCAATTTGACTGAAGAGATCTACATGAAAGTACCAACTAATTGTTGTTTGCAAAATGGAAACGCAAACATTGTAAGACTGCTGAGACCAATTTACGGACTTAAGCAGAGTGGATGAAACTGGTACGAGTGTTTGCATGAGACACTCACTACCCTGAAACTTACAAGATTATCAGCATGTAACTGTGTGTATAAATACAACAATAGCGCATACATCGCAGTATATGTTGATGACCTCATTATATTTGGTAAAGACGACCAAACTATAAGTGACATTGTTCGTGAGTTGGAGAAGCATTTCACGTTGAAAAACCTTGGAAGTGCTTCATATATCTTAGGAGTGCAAATCCACCAGGCAGTGGATTCCATCTCCATGTCCCAAACAAACTATATTCAACAAGTGTTGAAAAGATTTGCAATGGGAAATTGCAAAAGTATTAGTACGCCGATGGAGACTAACAAGAGACTGGAACCGAATGAACTATCCAGTTGCAGTACTCTTCAAACAATTTACCGACAGGCTATTGGGTGTTTGAGCCAATTAGCTACGCACACCCGACCTGATATTTTGTTCGCCGTAACCAAACTCGCGCAGTTCAGTAATAACCCAAGTGAGGTACATTGGACTCAAGTCAAGCGAATTTTGAGATACCTGAGTGGAACTCAAAACTACCAACTGAACTTGACCGCGCGAAACCGGACTCTTAAATTCTATTCAGACGCCGACTGGGCATCATCTTTTGTGGACCGACATTCAACGACCGGTATAATCGCTTTCTTCGGAAACATTCCAATTTTGTGGCGATCAATCAAGCAGCGTTGTATCGCGTTATCTACGATGGAAGCCGAATAGCTCGCGATGTCGGAAACTGCCAAAGAAATCATCTGGATGCAGAACTTGTGTCGTGAGTTATTACCAACAACAAACTTCGATACGGTGACTCTAAATTGTGATAACCAAAGTGCTATTCACTTTGCGGAAAATCGTATTGAAAACCGACGCAGTAAGCATATCGAAATTTGTTCGCATTACATTCGTGAATTAATTGAGAAAAAATTAATCAAACTCAGTTTTATAGCTTCAGAAAAGAATGTTGCTGATATTTTCACCAAACCGTTAAATGTTAAGTCGCATAATTATTTTTGTAAATTTTTGTTTAGATGCGCACAAATTCTAAAGAAGGGGGAATTTGTTGGTATTCCATAGCTGTATTTGCGCGCATTAACTATTAGATTAACATATTGTGTTATATGGTTTGCCATAGGTGGTTAATTAGCGAGATTAACACCTAGGTATTTGCGTTACTTCTGTTCTGTTCGTCGTATCTACAAGTTGTAGATATAAACAGTCTGGCCAGACGTTTAACCAAAGTTATGTAACCGGAGAAGCGAGATTGGTTCATATCGACAACTGTATTTCTTTATCTCCACCATTTTATGTTATTGCCTATTAGGCAAAATAAACTGTAAGTTAATAAAACAGTTTATAACAATCAACCATAATTCCACTGCGTAAATGTGACAGGTTAAACTTTTTTAATCACTTTTAATTAACTCACAAAATTGTAATATTGAAAATTAAAGATTTTATATTGATCTTAATTTGTTATTAATGACATTTAAAAATGAATTGATAAATATTTTATAATTTTGAATCCTAAAATCCGAAATTGATTGTTTTATCTGAAAATTGATTTGTAGTTAAATATCTGAAGAAATTTAAGTGTAGATATTTATGTACTGGGCCCAAAACCAATGTTGATTTTATTTGAAATAAGTTATTAATAATTGTTTTAATTTAATTAAAAATCATCAGTTTTAAATTTTTTTATTTGAGAAAGACAATATTTTTAAATCTATAAAACTAATAAATCTAATTATTTGTTTAAAATTTTTAATTTAATGAAATCCACCAGTTTTAAATTTTTTAAAAGACAATATTTTTAAATCTTAATATTTATTAGTAATTGACTGATTAACTGTAATTTTTAATTGGATTTAATGTATTACTAATAACAATTAACAGTTATTGAAATTTATTTTACTGAAAGTCTCAAAAACCGATTTTTTAACCTGTTAATGTAAAGATATTAAATTTTTATTGTATTGATTTGTCTTTTTTTTAGTTCAGCATTAGTTTGATTACAATGACATTGTTTTTGATAAAAATTAGTAAAATTGCTTGATTATGAAACAACATTAAAATTAAATTTAAATTAATTTAGTTTTAAGTTTTTGTAATTTTTCTAGATAAATTTTCTAATTAATTTTTACTTAATAGGGCAATGGTAATTAAGTTGCCATTATTATAAAGAAAATGTTGGAATCAATTTTTATTTTCTTTGGCAAAATAATATTCAATTACCTCAACAAGTTGATTGATTTCTGAAAATTGCAATTATAATTAACCGGTTTTTTTTGTACATTAAAATTTAGTAAAACAAAGTCATCTCATTTTATTTTGTTTCATTTTATACAAAAAAAATCAAATCTAAAATTCATTTTGCTGAACATGAATTTTTCTTTGAAACTTGAGTTGATACAATTAATAAAAACTATTAATTTTAATTACATTAAAGCGCATTAAGTCTTTTTGCAAGTTTTAAAATTTCTTAAGTTAGGATTAAATTTCATTTTTAGGAATTAAATTTAATTCACCAAATGAAATTTATTTTTGTTTGGTGAATTAAAATGAATTACTTAAAAAACAACAATATTGTTAAAAATTATAATAAATAACACAAAAATTATAATAATAATTTTAAGAAACCTAACCACACAATTTTAAATTTTATATTAAATTTTAACTAGTTCTTGGCGTTGAAATGATGTTAATAAATCTGCGGTAATTGAAATTTATTTTATTACAATTGAAAATTTATTTTGTAATTGGTTATTGTAAAGATGTTACAAATTTATACAATAAAAATTATTGAATGTTTCCTTTTGTTTAACTTTAGTTTAATTACAGTGACATTGATTTTGATTAAATTACTAAAATTGCTTAATAATGAAATAACATTTAAATGAAATTTAAAGTGAATTTAGTTTTAAGTTTTGTAGATTTTTCAAGATAAAGTTTCTAATTAATTTTTTTCAAGTTGATTGTACATTTTAAAATGCACTTGTTTAGTTTAATTATAAACTAATTATTTTTAATTAAGACTATTACTTAATAGGTTAGTGGAAATTTGAAAGTAAGTGTTTGAATGAATTTTAATTTTTATTGAAAAAATAATATCAAATTACCTCAACAAGTTGTTGGATTTCTGAGAATTGCAATTTTAAATTTTTACCAAAAAAACCTGCTTAAATTTATATTATAACTTCTTACCATTAAAATTTAAAGATGTAGTGGAATTTTTATTTTTGATATTTATTTCATTTTTTTGCATAATTTTATATGAAAAAACACAATCAAAAATATTACAAAATGATTTTTCAACATGCAATTTAATGTTTTTGTTAAATTTGAGTAATTGAATACAATGTACAAAAAACTATTAATTATAATAATACTTAAAAACCTTTTAAGTTAGAATTGATAGATTTTCTTGGCAAACTAATATTAAATTACGATGACAAATTAATTAATTAGAATTGCCATTAGAATTTTAAGCGGTGTTTTGAGTAAAAATTCAATTATAAGTTTTAACATTACAATTAATTCATCTGTTTGACTGCTGATTTGATTTTGAAATGAAATATAAAATTATTTTGCTCAACATGAAATTTTATTTCTTTTTTTGAAATTTGAGTAATTGAATACAATTAAAAATAACTATTAATTTTAATTACATTAAAGCGCAATGTATGTCAGCTTACAAATCTTAAAATTTCTTAAGTTGGGTTTGGTATTGATTTTGAATATTTGCATTAAGAATTCCATTAAAGTTTAACAACTTTTAAAAGTAAAATAAATTTCAATAACCACACATTTATTAAATTTTATTTAATTTTAGTGTCAAACACAGATTTTTAATCAGTTAATGTAAAAATATTCAATTTTTATTGTATGGATTTGTCATTTTTTTGTTCAATTTTAGTTTGATTACAATGACGTCGATTTTGATAGAAATTAGTAAAATTGGTTGATAATGAAATGTTTGGATAGTTTCAATTAATATAATTTAAGTTTTTATAATCATTTTTTCTACTTAAATTTTCTACTTCATTTTTAAGTTGCTATTGCATTTTAAAATCCACTTTTTTAATTTAATTATAAACCAATTATTTTTTAAATACTTAATAGGGTAATTTGTGTTTCAACCGATTTTTATTTTCATTGGCAAACTAATATTTAATTTTCTCAACAAGTTGATTGATTTCTGAGAATTTCAATTATAAATTGCAGCGGTTTTTTTGGTAGAAATTTATAATTTTTTTAATATTAAAATTTAGTTAAACAAAGCAATCTCATTTAATATTTTACATTTTATTTTATTTGATAAAAAAATTGAATTTTAACATTTATTTTGTTCAACATGAAATTTTATTTTAGAAATTTGAGTATTATAAAATTAAAAAAAAATTACTAATTAATACAATTAAAAAAACCAATTAATTACATTAAATCGCAATGTATGTTTGCTTACAAATCTTAAAATGTCATAGGTTAGGAATGATATTGATTTTTTTGGAAAACTTAAAATGAATTAATTAAAAACCACAATTTTGCTAACAATTATAATAAATCCAATTATTTCATGTCATTAAGAAATTTTAACACAATTTTTAATAATTTCATTAAATTTGAATAACAGCTTAACGTTAAAAAATTTACAGTTATTGAAATTTATTTTATTTTAGTGTCAAAAATTAATTTTTTAACCGGTTATTGTAAAGAATTTCCAATTTGATTTTTTTTGTTCAACTTTCGTTTGATTACAAGGAGATAATGATGGTTGATAATGAAATATATTTAAATTAATTTAAATTTTTGTAATCATTGTAATTTCTAATCAATTTGTAAGTTGATAGTACAATTTAAAAAGCACTTGTTTAATTTAATTGCAAAGTAATAATTTTTTAATGAAGATAAATACTTAATTGAAACACTTAAATTACTCTTTTTTTGATTTTTTTTTCATTGGCAAACTAATATTTAATTATCTCAATAAACGTGAAATTAAAAACCAAATTGCTAATTAAAAACCAAATTGCTAATTAAAAATTAAAAACAATTGCAATTAAAAACAAAATTGCTAAAAATTATAATAAATACAACCATTTAATGTTTTTAAGAAATTTTAACACAATTTTTAATAATTTTAGTTATTAAAATTTATTTTATTTTAGAGTTGAAACCTATTTTTTAACCGGTTATTGTAAAGAATTTCAAATTCGATTACATAGATTTGATTTATTTTTGTTCAACTGCCGTTTGATTACAAGGAGATAATGATGGTTGATAATGAAATATGTTTAAATTAATTTAGTTTAAATTTTTGTAATCATTCCCATTTGTTGCAATTTCTAATCAATTTTGAAGTTGATAGTACAATTTAAAATGCACTTGTTTAATTTAATTATAAACTAATTATTTTTTAATGAAGATAAATATTTTAAGTGTTTCAATCGATTTGTTTTCATTGGCAAACTAATATAAAATTATTTTAATAAACTTGATTGATTTTTGAGAATCGCAATTGTAAATTGCAGCGGTTTTTTTGGTAGAAATTTATAATTTTTTAACATGAAAATTTAGTTAAACAAAGTAATCTCATTTTATTTTATTTGATAAAAAAATTAAATCTTAACATTTATTTTGCTGAACATGAAATTAATTTTTTTTTGTTGAAATTTGAGTAATTGAAAACAATTAAAAAAAAATTAATTTTAATTACATTAACGCACAGTGTATGTTTGCTTACAAATCTTATAATTTCATAGGTTTGGATTGATATTGATTTTTTTTTGGAAAACTAATATTAATTAATTAAAAACAAAATTGCTAAAAATTATAATAAATACAATTATTTAATGTTTTGAAGAAATTTTAACACAATTTTTAATAATTTCATTAAATTTTAATAACAGCCTAACGTTAAAAAATTTAAAAGTTATTGAAATTTATTTTATTTTAGTGTCAAAAACCTATTTTTTAACCGGTTATTGTAGAGAATTTCAAATTCGATTACATAGATTTGATTTATTTTTGTTAAACTTCCGTTTGATTACAAGGAGATAATGATAGTTGACAATTAAAAAATTTTAAATTAATTTAGTTTAAATTTTTGTAATCATTTCCTCTTGTTGCAATTTCTAATCAATTTTTAAGTTGATAGTACAATTTAAAATGCACCTGTTTAATTTATTTATAACCCAATTATTTTTTTAAATGAAGATTAACATTTTAAGTGTTTTAATCGATTTTTTTTCATTGGTAAACTAATATTTAGTTATCTCAACAAATTGATTCATTTCTGAGAATTGCAATTATAAATTGCAGCGGTTTTTTTGGTAGAAATTTATAATTTTTTAACATGAAAATTTAATTAAACTAAAGTAATCTCATTTCATATTTTACAGTTCATTTTATTTGATAAAAAATTGAATCAATTAAATTAACATTTATTTTGTTCAACATGAAATTTTATTTTATTTTAGAAATTTAAGTAATTGGATACAATCAAAAAAGGATTAATTTTAACTATATTAAAATGACGATGTTACAACAACGTTGCAAATCTTAAAATTTCTTAAGTTAGAATTGATATACATTTTTTTAAGTGTTTTTTTAACAATATTACTGAAAATTGCAATAATAAATAAAATCTAATGTTTAAAGACATTTTAACACATTTTTAGTAATTGCTTTTAATTTTAATGTCTTTACATTACAATTTATTACGGTGAATTTTTAGTTGTGACATTAATATTGCTATTGTATAATCTTATATTGAAAAAAAAATCCTAAAATTAGAATCCTAAAATCCTAAAATGATTTTATTCAACCTAGAATTTTATTTTTTTTATATTTGAATAAGTAATTGATTACAATTTAAAAACATACTATGAAATGTTGTGGGTAGAGTTTTTACTTTAGAAATTTTTTAGTTTGATTAAATTAAATTTGAAAAGAAATAATTTTTAAATAAAATTTAAAAGTAATTTTGAAAAGTTTTTAAGCTTTTTTTAAGTTTTGCTAATCAGTGTTGTCCATCTTAATGTTTTAGTTTATAATTAAATATTCTGTTAATTTGATATGTAAATCTTTAATTAATTATTTATTTTAATTAAATCAAGTTAAAAATAAAGTCAGTAAGACTATTTATTGCACTTGGTTATGAATTTTGTGATTGATTCTGATTTTAATTTGGAAAATAAGTGTGTTTATTACTAGGACGCATAATCACATGACTAATTTAGGTTTTTTTTCTTAGAAATACCAAATTAAATGAAAAAGTTTAATTTTTTTACTATCAATGTTTTTTTATTCATTATTTTGTATTAAAAAATTGAATCTTAAAATAATATTTTGCAATAATATAATTTTACGACAATCTGGTTTTATCAATAATTTTTTTAGCATTAAAAATGAAAAGTAATTTATTTGCTCAATTAACTGATTTAAAACAACAAAAAGTGTTGAATTTGAGTTAATTGTTAACTTGGGATTCATAATTAATTGACTAATTTACTTTTTTTTTGTAGAAATACAAAATTACATGGAAAATGTAGTGAAGTAAATCTTCATTTGAGTTTTTTTTACTATTTTGTTTTTTCTGCATTATTGTTAGCATTATTGTATTGTGCGCATTGCATAACTGAGTAATATTGTTTAGTATTAATCGCCATAGACCACCTGATTGATTGCGTCATCAATCAGAGGTTATTAATTGTCGTAACCAACTTTGGTTAGTTAGTTCTCCTGATTCTCTCGTATTACTCTTGTCTGACCCTTAACAACATGTAGCAGCTAAAATCACCGTCTGTAATCGTCACAAACTACATCGCCAGTCAGCATTAATGTACATTGTTATTGTAAGAGTTTAACCTTAAAGATCTACATTTTATATAACTATTTTTACCACGCTTCCAAACAGGGCCGGCGCGACATTTTGCGGGGCCGGGTTCAAAAATAAAAAAAAAATGTTTTTTAAAAAATTTTCTAAAAAAATTTTTTTTGTTTCTGAAATTATTTTAAAAACATTTTTTCTTAAAAAAAAATATTTCCTAAAAAAAAAAGTCATTTCGTAGACCGCGGGGCCTCTCCAAGCGCGGGGCTGGGTTTGGGGGAACCCTTAGAACCCGCGTTGCGCTGGTCCTGCTTCCAAATTAAACCACAATTAAACTCTACAAATGGTAGCAGAGCATTTAACATTTTGAACATTTTGCTGACATTTTGGCAACATTTTTGTTGAATGAACTGGACTTTCAACAACACTACGACGACGAAATTTTTGATAGCGACGATCCGGCTAGACAGACTGGCTACATTTCTGAATCTTTAACAACGACAATACTACGACGTTACAAAATTGAATTCATAACGGTTTCAGAATAAAAAGAGGGGAGAATTGGACCAGATTGACAATGATAAAAAGATTTTTGTACAATTCTAATTTTGATTTTGCGACGCAACGACAATTACAACTGGCAGATCAAATTCCATTGCACGGCAGAACTCAAGGAGACATTTATATGGCAGCAGTTAATTGATTATCCCAAGATTTATGAAATTTCAACAACATTTTGCAACAAATATAAATTCATTCTACTACAATAACGACAATGAGCAGTTTGAATAGCAGCATTGTTACTACGATTGAAAAGCTTGATGGGAAAAATTATCGATACTGGAAATACAATCTTGAGATGCTTTTGAAAGATCGGAACTTATGGGGATTTATCACAAATACTGAGAGAGAGCCCAATACAACCGATGAGAAAATTTTGTCTGAATTTGAACATCGCAAGCAACAAGTATTGACTACCTTGATATTACACATCAGTCCAATGCAGCAGGAAATTACACGTCAATACACTACAGCGAAGGACGTTTGAGACGCATTAGAGAAACATTTTGAGCCCAAATCTCTTGTTCATGTACTCCAATTGAAGAAACAGTTTCCTTGCATCAAATTGAAAGACAACGAGACAATGACCGACTACTTGAACTGTATTACAGTATGCGCTGACCAATTGAAAGCGGCTGGTACACCGATACCCGATAAAGAGATAGCCTTCTCCATGCTGAACGATTTACCAGATTCATACGATTACGTTATATCACAATTCGTTGGACTTGATGACATACGCCTTACGTCAACCAACATGGCCGAGCTTCTTACTGTTGAATTTGAACGCCGTAAGCTGCGACAAGCTGAAGCCGAGACCATTTCTTAACCATTGCCGGAAGAACTGTTTACAACGCGAAAGAAATCGCAACCGCCTAAGGCTACCCAGCGAGCCAAATCAACTAAACCTGACTTCAAATGTTACAACTGCGGAAAGCCTGGACAGATGGCGAGAGACTGCAGAAGCAGAAAGCGACAACAACCCAATGACCAAAGCAGCCTTTATCTAGAAACACTTCTTCTGAATACCGAAGTGGGAGCTGATGAACGTTGGATACTGGACAGCAGCTGCACAAATCATGTTAGCTACGTTAAACCATGGTTTGAGAATCTTACCAGCGTGAAACACGATGACATTTTGACTGCGGATGCCAACAGCAGATTAAAAATCGCGGGTAAAGGTACCATTAACATTATGACTACATGCACCAGAAGTAAACAATCGGTTACCACTGACATTGAGTTAAATAACGTTCTCTACATTCCAAATTTGAGATGCAACTTATTATCCGTTTCTACAATTGAGAAGATGGGAAATAAAGTTAACTTCTCAAATGAACAATGCCATATCTTCAATAAGATGAACCATTTCTTCGCAATAGCCAACCGAGTGAATGGTTTATACATCCTTGACAGTACTCCATTGAAGCCTGAGCTGATGGAAGCTGAGAAGCCAACCGTCATTCCACAGAACATCTTGTGGCACCAACGATTTTTTCACGTCAACAGCCAATACGTGAAATGGACAGCTGAGAAAGATCTTGTTTGGGGTTTGGAGGACGCTAAGCTTCACGATAAAATATATTGTCAAAGCTGCAAACTTGGAAAAAGCACCAAGCAACCGTGTAAAGCGTCAACAACGACAATGACACGATCAAAGTTTCCACTACAACTTGTACACTCCGATTTATGTGGTCCATTACAAGTGACAGGCCACAGTGGACATCGATATATTTTGACATTTCTTGATGACTACACCAGAAAAACATTTATTTACCTATTGAAATTTAAAAGTGAAGTCACTGATTAAGTGAAGAGATTCTTAGCGATGGCAGAGCGTCAAGCAAACCGTAAACTCCAGAATATTCAAACCGACAACGATCTCGAATACCGCAATCAAGAACTAGTAAATTTCTTTGCAGATTTGGGGATTAACCATCAACGGAGCAATGCTTTTACTCCTCAAATGAACGGAGCAGCTGAGCGCCTTAACCGGAAGATTTTGGACCTTGTTAGAACATCCTTGAACACTATAAATGTGCCAAAACACTTCTGGGGAGAGGCCGCACATGCAGCTGTATATATCCTGAACCGATACTACTGCAAATCTCTAGACAACAAAGTTCCTGAGGAATTGTGGACTTCTACCAAGCCAAGTGTCAAACACCTTAGAACGTTTGGATGCACTGCCTATGTGCATATTCCGAAGGAGAAGCGTCATAGCAAATTAGAAAATCGAGCTGAGCGATGCATGCTACTTGGATATGCATCAGGTAGAACCAGAGGATACCGACTGTGGAGTTTCACAGACAAGAAAATTATTTTTTCCAAACACGTAACTTTCAATGAATCTCTACCAGCTTACATTCCTAACACAACAACACATAACAGTATAACGCTGGACAACACTGATGAGACGGAGCAGTTGAGTAACATCACATCTGATGATGAGAGCACGGATGAGTTAGAGCCTGATAGCGGAATTGGACAATCCATGCTGGATACTTTGCATGATACAACAACCTTGCCCACCACAGAGACACCAGCAGTACAACAACCTGAAATTCCTGTGGGCATACCAAAACGTGGCAGACCATGCAAGATTAAGCTGGTTCCAAATCCTTATGGCCGTAAAGGAAAGCCTAAGGAGACACCAGGTGCCGCCAAGCCTCCTAAAGTTGATGAGAAAAAAGAATGCGAAATTGTAGAACTACTACACACCAACTTGGGAGAGCCAATCACTATTGAAGATGCCTTGAATTCCTCTGAATCAGAGGAATGGACAAAAGCCATTAACCATGAGCTCGACACCTTGAACGACCGTGAGACCTGAATGATTCCAAAGGAGATTCCTGTTGACATCAAACCCGTTGGATGCAGATGGGTCTTTAAATGAAAAACCAATGAAAGTGGTGAAATAACTTGTCATCATGCTCAACTTGTAGCCCAGGGGTTTTCTCAAAAACATCAGAAAAACTATTTCCACACCTACGCACCAGTGATCAACTTCGTCATTTTAAGACTGTTATTTGCAATTGCATTTCTAATAAAATGGAAAGTGCAACATATTGACATAATGTGCGCTTACCTCTATTGGCACCTAAAAGAGGAAGTTTACATGAAAGTGCCAACCGGATGCAGAGTGGACTGAAATACTGTTGGACTTTCCAGTAGATGGCGCTGTAATTCGAATCAAGTGATGTCATAAGATTATGACAAGTTGTAATTTTAAGTTGTAATATTAAGAGAGTGTCTCTTCTGTACTGGATTTTGTGGAGGAAGGAGTGGGAAAATTCACTCCATTAGTTTTATTTTGGCTAAAACATTTTTTGTTATTTTCATGCAACATGCTGTAAGATTTTTATTATCAAGAATTTAGTTGGTAATTAAATTTTTGTTTAAATTGTTGATTTGACTCTGTCAAATGGTTATGGGCCTCTGCAACACTATACTGTGGAGAGAATCAGCAACAACAACAAAGGTTTTTTTTACAACAAAGAGACAGACTCCATCTTGGAAAAGTACAGCTTGAGTCTTTGTTTGAAATACTGATTGGGAAATCAGTCATCAGAGCCAATCCAGTTACAATCCTTCTTCTATTCATTTTTACCTGGGCAGGAAGATTATTGTACAAGGTAGTACATATTTTGAAGGGAGATTTTCTGCAATATTTTTGAGAAGAAGTTTTCTTGAAGAAGTCTGTCAGCCATTTTGGAGAGTCAACCATTTTTCAATACATTTTGGATCTGGACAACCATTTTCTCCAGCAGATATTTTTCAACCATTTTCTTCAGCCATTCCCACCAGCCATTTTCTACAACATTTTTTGAATTTGGTCAGCTTTTTTTTCAACAAGTTTTCTAATCATTTTCCACACTATTTTTGGAATTTTGATCAGCCATTTTCCCCAGCCATATTTGCTAATTATTTTCCACACCATTTTTGGAAATTTGACAACC
Source organism: Helicorthomorpha holstii (assembly GCA_013389785.1). NCBI lineage: Eukaryota > Metazoa > Arthropoda > Diplopoda > Polydesmida > Paradoxosomatidae > Helicorthomorpha > Helicorthomorpha holstii. The sequence continues at coordinate 100,925 of JAAFCF010007137.1, read as the reverse complement.
ATTTTCTGCAACAATTTTTGCAAGCCTTTTCACACCATTTTTGAAACTGGACAGCCATTTTTGCAGTAATATTGTCACTCACTATTCACAACATTTTTGTAACCTGCCAGCCAATCTCAGCATTTTCTTCATAACTAGTCTTTTGGGAATTCTGAAGTTTTTTTGCCAAATTTGGAAACCGGCTTCTTCAATTTTTGGAGTCTACTGCATATTTCCTGCGCCATTTTAAATGTCTACTAAGATTATCTACTCAGTTGTCTACTATTAACTGCAACCTACTACCATTTTTGCTGTTTTCAACATGGCAGCTGATCGGCCATCGATTCCGGGTTTCAATTTGTTGAATAACACCAACTGGGTAGGGTTTTGCTGATGGATAGGAATTCTTGGAGTTTTATCAAAGGAACCGAACCGGATTTTGATTCTGCAACTATGACATGTCGAGAAATCACTGACTACAACTTACGAAAGAATCGAGCTTTTAGGACTCTCTATAACACCATTGAACCTCAATACCGATCTCTAATCGTACATACAATGGACGGAAAAGAGGCCTGGGACATCTTGCTAAAACAATTTGAACCAACTTCCCGGGCACGCTTAGTTCAGCTATTAGACGAATTCTTCGGTATACGCTTTGATGATGGGAACGAAACCATTTGAGTATTTTGCTCGAGAATTCGACAGAGCATTAAACGACTTAAAAATGCTGGGCATACTGTCACTGATGTTTATCAGGGATTTCAAGCAATTCGTAGTTTACCTGAAAGGTTTCAGGGGATAGTTCAGATAATTTATCGTTGGGAAGACCAAAAGTTTACACTTGACAATATCAAAGTTGAACTTATCGCTGAGGAGGGTCAACAAACTCAAATGGCCAGAGACTTGAATGGGTCGTCAACGATTTCCCTTCATGTCCAGGGTGGTCAACCTGCCGTCCCAGTTACTTCAGTTAGTCAACCTAAAGCAAAGAAAGATGTTGAGTGTTTTAAATGTCATCGCCGTGGACATTACGCTTCTAATTGTCGTTCCAAAGTCTTAGCTACTAAAGACAAAACAGGCAATGACAAACCAAAGAAGACAACCAGTGTAACTATTAGCTCAATTGGTACCGAGTGCAACTTCACTAGCCAGTCAAAAACTACACAGCAGAATGTTGAGGATTGGGTATTCAACAGTGGAGCTACTGGTCATTTTTGTAGAGACCGCAGACTGTACAACACTTTCAAAGAAATGGAAGGAAAAGTTCGTCTTGCCACTACTGACTGTAAAGAGGCCAATAGCGGTATCAAAGGAACAGACGAAGTCAAGTTCCAGACACCCATTAATGAAAAGACTACAACAGTGACCCGTAGAAATGTCTATTATGTTCCTAGTCTTAGACACAATTTGATGGGAGGAACATTGCTTGACAAAGGTGGATACACTTTCCATGGTGGAGGCCAAAAACTCAATATTTTTGATCCAACCGGTAAACTAGTTATATCCAGAAAGTTGAAGGAGGATGACCTTTACCACATCCAAGGCAAACCGTTTTTTGGAGAAACCACAAAACCAGTGAAAAATCCATCAAAGCCACATAATGCTACCAAACCAGTACATAGCCAACGTCCTGAAGTTAACCAGACGGCTAATGCTGAAGAGCAATCTACGTGGCATCGACGTTTTGGACACATTAACTGTGGAGACTTAATAAAGACAAGTAAAACTGGGAATGTGAGAGGTTTACCCATATTTACTCACAGTAACCAAGACTGCTCGATTTGTAAATTGGCAAAATCTAGACACATTTTGCACCCTTTGAGCACCTCGCAGCAGACAACTAAACCGTTGCAGTTGGTACACACTGATGTTTGCGGCCCACTGCCGGTGCCTGCTATGAATGGAGCTCGATACTTCGTTACTTTCATTGACGACTTCTCGCGGAAAGCCGTAGTTTATACTATGAAACAGAAGTCAGAGGTTTTTGATAAGTTTAAGCTTTTTCGATCCAGAGCTGAGAGATT
>JAAFCF010007137.1:0-69851 GCA_013389785.1 Helicorthomorpha holstii | reverse complement strand
AAACATCTGCATGAATTATTGGTGTATAACATGTAGATTTATACACTGAAAGTAAAAAAATGTAAAAGTTGCCAAATCTACTGTTAATCTTGGTGGAAGCCACATATATTTTTATCTGGTAGATATGGACACACAGAATCTACATAGACTCCAATTTTTGTGCTGCCTGGGTAATTATTTAAACAAATAATTGCAATTTTATAATAGAAAGTGGACTTCATCCACTTTGACTCAACGTGAAAATACCATTTATTTTCGTGGCAAGATGAATTAAGTCCACATTTTTAAGTTTGCATGCTCACCATTTAAGTACTAGTGAAATTATAATCACAAAAATTACCAACAAAGTTAAGTTGAAGTGTAATAATAATTTACAAACAAATTCTAGACAAAAATTTAATTTGGATTGGAAAATACAGCGCGCGTCAACTTTACTTCTCGATATCTCGGAATCACTTTTGTGTGACTTTATCCACTTTGCTTATGAACGACTCATATGTCATCGAGTTCAAGTGGCAGCTTGTGATTGGCTGTTGTGATGATCACGTGATAAACACACTTTAAATCCAATTAAAATTTGCATACTAAAATTTTAAACAGCTAATTTTTGTAGGGAAAAGATTCTTGTTAAATTAAGGAAATTTTCGTTCACATTTTTTGATAAATGTTTTAACAAAATTTGTCGTTGAGGTTGAGAAAAAAAATGGAAAATGACGTCATCGAGTCCAAGTGGAAGATTGTGATTGGCTGTTGTGTAACTGGTGACAGTTTGAACTTTGTTACCATATTTATTTTAATTGTTTACAATATTTAAATTTGATAAATTTTAAAAATTGGTTTTCATTGTCTAATGGAGAAATTTGAGAAATGATAAAAAATTGACTGATTTTTTATTAATTTTTTTAGCAGGAAAAGGAAATAATGTGATAAAAAATCCTATTGATCCATGGAATCTTCATACTAAAGGTAGGGCTGCTTATTTGAATTACTAATTACTATTTTTCGATTAGTTAATTATGTTTCAACTGTTGCTTCGTAAATCTTTAAATTAAGATTAATTGAATTATATTGAAAATAAAATTATTTTTTGAAGGTTAATTGAATGCTATATAATTATTTATAATTTATTGGTAGTTTTTTTAAGAGAAATATTCTTAAGAATTTTAAAGACATTTTTGATTATTGGTTACTGTTAATTACATTATTATATTAAATAAATAAAGTTTTGTTGACTATTTAATTTGTTATAAAATTTAGTATATAAATTAATATTTTAAATTACTTCAGTAAAGAAATTCGCAATTAAAAATTTTGAATTTTAATTAAAAAAAAAGTATTTTTGCACACATTTTCTTGACAATTTGACATTTTGAACATTTAAGTTTTTTTTTTGAGTCCACTTTGTTTAATTTTGACTAAGTTCAAAATTTAACAATTTATTATTCAAGTAATCAGTAAAGTTATAAAGTGATTGATTCCAATTAAAACGATTAACAATCGTTATTCTTTTTGGTTATTTTTGGTATGAAAACTAATTATTTTCCTAAATCTGTTTGCGTTTAAGGATTCAACAATCCATCAGTTATTTATTAGTTCACAAATTGCAAAATTTCTGTTTTGCTAATCTTTAAAAAATATTGTTTATAATGGCATTTGAAAACGTTTAATTTAACAAATTTCATTAAACAAGTTTTAATGAAATTTAAATTAATTTTTGAAAATAATTAGAAACATTTAAAAAATATTTTTAGTTTTCTAGTCTTTACATAAATTTTGTTATTAGTTTTTGAGTTAGTATTGGTATTGATATCGGCTATTTAAACTTGCTACTTTAAAATTTTTATTTGTGTATTTGGATCTCATTTTTTTGTGATTGATTTTGTTTTTCAATTTCCTGAAAATTAGTAATAATAATTTGAACTAAACAATAAATTGAACATTTAAATTTTTTTGGTTTTATTTCTTAAAGTTTAATGAAGTAGCTTGATTGTTGCTGCCCATAATTTTATACATAATTTAAAATTGTGAAATTGGTTTTGCTCAAACTGAAATTTTATTTTTGTCTTTGAAATTTGAATATGTAATTGATTACAATAAAAAAATATAAAATGTAATTATTAAAACTGTCTGACTGAAAAGGGTTTTCATCTTTGAAGTATTTGGTTATGAATTTTGTGATTGAATTTCATATTTTGCTTTTGTTTACTGAGAATTGTCTTTAATTACTGGGAATTTTCTTTTAATTACTTTTAATGTGGTTTTTCTCTCAACAATGAGTTTTATTTTTATTCTTGAAAGTAATTAATTAGAATTTTAAAAAAAATAAATTGGATTTGACTAGAATTTTAATGTTAAACTTGATTACCTGCAACCATAAACTGATTGAATTGGAAATCCTGAAAAAATGCTTACAATTGATCGAAATTATTAAAGAAATTGTTTTTATTTATAATTTTTAATTTGAAAAAATAATTGATTAAAATTTAAAAAAAATGAATTTGATTTGATTAGAATTTTAATAATAAACTTAATTACCTGCAAACATAAACTAATTAAATTGGAAATCCTGAAAGAAAATGCTTTCAATTTAATGGTAATTATTAAAGAAAAGTTTTTATTTATAATTCTTAATTTGAAAAAGTAATTGATGAAAATTAAAAATAACATTAAAATTCGAAACAAATCAAATTTATTTTTTTTAAATGTTAAACTTGATTACCTGCAACCATAAACTAATTGAATTGGAAATCCTGAAAGAAAATGCTAACAATTTGTCGAAATTATTAAAGAAATTTTTTTACTTATAATTTTTAATTTGAAAAAGTAATTAATTAGAATTTAAAAAAAAATTGGATTTGACTAGAATTTTAATGTTGAACTTGATTATCTGCAACCATAAACTGATTGAATTGGAAATCCTGAAAGAAAATGCTAACAATTTGTCGAAATTATTAAAGAAATTTTTTTATTTCTAATTTTTAATTTGAAAGTAATTAATAAGAATTTAAAAAAAAAATAAATTTGATTTGACTAGAATTTTTGTAGAGTTTAAATGTAGTTTTAATTTGGAAGCGTGATTAAAATAGTTAAATGTGGAATTAAACTCTTACAATAACAATGTACAGTAATGCTGACTGGTGATGTAGTTTGTGACGATTACAGACGGTGTTTTTAGCAGCTACGTGTGATTAACGGTCAGACAAGAGTAAGAGAACTAACAATATCAAGTTGGTTACGACAATTAATAACCTCTGATTGATGACGTAATCAATCAGGTGGTCTATGGCAATCAATATTAAACAATACTAGTGAGTTATGCAAAGTTATGAATGCGCACAATACAGTATTCTAACAAATTCCCGCCTTTTAAATCTTGTGTGCATTTAAAAATAATTTACAACAAATCTTAATATGCAAAAACTTAATTAACGCTTTCGTGAATATGTCAGCTAAATTATTTTCGGAATTAACAAAAATTAATTTAATCACTTTGCGCTCGATCAGCTCGCAAATGTAGTGAGATCGTAACTCGATGTGTTTACTGCGCTTATTCTCGATCCGGTTCTTTGCAAAATGGATTGCACTCTGGTTATCACACTTTAGAGTTACCGTATCGAAACTTGTGGTTGGTAAAAGTTCTTGGCACAGGTTCTGCATCCACACAATCTCTTTCACTGCTTCAGACATGGCCAAGTATTCCACTTCCATAGTAGATAACACGATACAATGTTGTTTTAATGTACGCCACAAAATTGGAACTTCACCAAAGACAGCGATTATACCTGTTGTTGAATGCCTATCAGCAAAGTTTGAGGCCCAATCGGCGTCGGAATAGAAGTTTAATGTCTGGTTTGTCGCCGACAGGTTCAGTCTCAGATTTTTGGTTCTGTTCAGGTAGCGAAGAACTCTCTTAACTTGAATCCAATGCTCCTGGCTGGGATTTGTACTGAACTGGGCAAGTTTTGTAACCGAAAATAAAATGTCCGGTCGTGTATGAGTTGCAAGTTGGCTTAGGCACCCAATGTCTTGTTGATACAATGTCTGGAGAGTACTGGAACTCAGGTTCTCGTTCTTTGTCAGGTGTTTATTACTCTCCATGGGCGTTTGGATGTTTTTACAGCCTACCATCGCAAACGTTTGAGCACCTGCTCAATGTATGTAGTCTGCGATATGGAGTTAGAATCCTCGTTGTGGATTTGTACTCCCAGGATGTATGTCGCCCTTCCTAAGTTCTTAAGGTTGAAGTGCTTCACCAACTTGGAAACTATGTCTGCGATGATTTGATTGTTTTTGCCAAATATAATCAAGTCATCTACATATATGGCAATATAGGCATCATTGTTGTTATGCTTATAAACACAGTTGCATGCTGCCAGACGTGTTAGGTGCAAATTGGTAAGTGTTTGATGCAGGCACTCGTACCAATTTCTGCCACTCTGCTTCAACACATAAATTGGTCTCAGGAGTTTAACTATGGATGTATTTCGGTCCACTCTGCATCCGGTTGGCACTATCATGTAAATTCCCTCTTTCAGGTGTCCATAGAGGTAAGCGCACATTATGTCAATGTGCTGCACTTTCCATTTTAGTAGAAATGCAATTGCAAATAACAGTCTCAATATAACAAAATTAATCACCGGTGCGTAGGTGTGGAAATAGTTCTTCTCATATTTTTGAGAAAACCCCTGCGCTACGAGTCGTGCACGATGACAAGTTATTTCACCGTTTTCGTTGGTTTTTCGTTTAAAGACCCATCGACAACCAACGGGTTTGATGTCATCTGGAATCTCCTTAGGAATTATCCAGGTCTCACGATCGTTCAAGGTGTCGAGCTCGTGGTTAATGGCTTTTGTCCATTCATCTGATTCGGTGGAATTCAAGGCGTCTTCGATGGTGATCGGCTCTCCCAAGTTGGTGTGTAGTAATTCTATGATCTCGCATTCTTCTTCTTCATCAACTTTAGGAGGCTCTGCAGTGTCTTGTGTCTCCTTAGGCTTTCCTTTATGGCCATAAGGATTTGGAACAAGTTTAATCTTGCATGGTCTGCCACGCTTTGGTATGTCCACAGGATTTTTAGGTTGTTGTACTGCTGTTGTCTCTGTGGTGGGCAAGGTTGTTGTATCATGCAAAGTATCCAGCATGGATTGTCCAATTCCGCTATCAGACTCTAACTCATCTGTGCTCTCATCATCAGATGCGATGTTGGTCGACTGCTCCTTCTCATCGGTGTTATCCAGCGTTACAATGTTCTGTGTTGTCGTGTTAGGAACGTAAGCTGGTAGAGACTTGTTGAAAGTTACGTGTTTGGAGAAAATGATCTTTTTGTCTGCGAAACTCCACAGTCTATATCCTCTGGTTCTACCTAATGCATATCCTAGTAGCATGCATCGCTCAGCTCGATTTTCTAGTTTGCTGTGACGCTTCTCCTTTGGAATATGCACATATGCAGTGCATCCAAACGTTCTAAGGTGTTTGACGCTTGGCTTTGTAAAAGTCTACAATTCCTCAGGAAATTTGTCGTCAAGAGCTTTGCAGTAGGATCGGTTCAGGGTGTATACAGCAGCATGGGCGGCCTTACCCCAAAAGTGTTTTGGCACGTTCATAGCGTTCAAAGATGTTCTAACAAGGTCCAAAATCTTCCGGTTAAAACGCTCAGCTGCTCCGTTCATTTGAGGAGTAAAAGCATTGCTGCGTTGATGGTTAATCCCCAAGTCCGCAAAGAATTTTCCTAGTTTTTGATTGCAGTATTCGAGACCATTGTCGGTTCGAATATTCTGGAGTTTCCGGTTAGCTTGTCGCTCTGCCATCGCTAAGAATCTCTTCACGTAATCGGTGACTTCACTTTTCAGTTTCAATAGATAAATGAATGTCTTTCTAGTGTAGTCATCAAGAAATGTCAAAATATATCAATGTCCACTGTGGCCTGTCACTTGTAATGGACCATACAAATCGGAGTGTACAAGTTGTAGTGGAAACTTCGATCGTATCGTTGTCGTTGTTGACGTTCTACACGGTTGCTTGGTGCTTTTTCCAAGTTTGCAGCTTTGACAATATATTTTATCGTGTAGCTTAGCATCTTCCAAGCCTCGAACAAGTTGTTTCTCAGCCGTCCATTTCACGTATTGGCTGTAGACGTGAAAAAATCGTTGGTGCCACAAGATGTTCTGTGGAATTACGGTTGGCTTCTCAGCTTCCATCAGCTCAGTCTTCAACGGTGTACTGTCAAGGATGTATAGACCGTTTACTCGGTTGGCTATTGCGAAGAGTTGGTTCTTCTTGTTGAAGATGCGGCATTGTCCTTTGAGAAGTTGACTTTGTTTCCCATCCTCTCAATAGTAGAAACGGATAATAAGTTGCGTCTCAAATTCGGAATGTAAAGGACGTTGTTCAGTTCAATGTCGGTGGTAACTGATTGCTTACTTCTGGTGCACGTAGTCATAATGTTAAAATTACCTTGCAGTTGAGAAATTGCAGTTAATTTTATTAATTAAAGCAGTGTCTTAATATGGTTATGAAATTTTTAAATTACATTCAGTACTTGTGATTGATTTTGATTTGCAAATTAATAGTTAATTAGCAAAACAATAAATTGATTGATTACAGGGAATTACAATATTAAATGGAAACAATTGGCTTTGTAGAAATTTAAATTCATTTTTTAGTTATTTTTTAAAATTAAAATTTACTGGAGGACATCATTTGATCATCTTTTTATTAACTTTTCATTTGTTTTTGTTGCATCATTTGATATTAAAAGTTAAATCTTGAAATTGCTATTTTATGATTCTGCTCAATTTGGAGTTTTAATTTTCATGTAATTGATGATTAAGTAATTGACTACAATTTTAAAAAAAATGTGATTAATTTGGTTAAATCAGTATTTTAGTAAATTAATTTTACTTGCGTAATTAGTAAATTAATTTTACTTGCCTAATTAGTAAATTAATTTTACTTGCCTAATTAGTAAATTAATTTTACTTGCCTGATTAATAAAGTAATTTTATTTGCCTGATTTATAATTTAATGTTCTTACCCAATTAGTAAATTAATTTTACTTGCCTAATTAATAAATTAATCAAAGTTTAAATTCAATGTTTAAAATTTGTTCAAAAATTAATTATTTGAAATAAAAATTAAGATTAGTTTTGAAACCGTCAAAATGTTTGGTCAATTCTTGACAATAATTTCAGTTCCTAGTAACAAAACAAGTTAAAAAAACAACCAAAGGAACATTGTATGTTGTTGTAAATAAAAATGTTCAATTAAATAATTTTTATCACCAATATAGATTGAAATGGTTAAATCTTTTATTGATTTTCAAATATGCATTTCCATATTGTATTTTTAAGCTTTATTACAAATTAAATTGCAGTTAGGTTTTCATCTAGTTTACTTTCTCATGTTTTTTGGGTATCTTTGTAAAGCATTATATTCTTGAATTTTAAGATTTATAAACTAACAATCTTAAATCCCTGTTGACATAAACTTATCTTGTAAATTTTTCTTTGAATTTATATCACATGAAATACTGATAATTTTTCTCATCTGTAAATTTTGAATTTTATTTTAAGTGTTTATTTCCATTTTCAGCTCTTCATTTTAATTAATTTATGTTGGGATTCCATAGTGTATTTGCGCGCATTAACATATTGCCTTATATTGCTTGCCATAGGTGTTCAATTAGTGTGATTAACACCTAGGTATTTGTGTTACTTCTGCTTCGTTCGTTGTATCTACAAGTTGTAGATATCAGCTGTCTGGCCAGATGTCTCTAACAAATTATGTAACCACCGATGAAGCAAGACTGCTTCATAAAGACAATTTACTTTGTATCTCTACCATTTTATGTTATTGCCAATTAGGCAAATAAACTGTAAGTCAATAAAACAGTTTATAACAACAACCACAATTCCACTGCGTAAAATAAACTCTACAATTGGTAGCAGAGCGTTTCACATGGTTGTAGACTACAATTGCTACAATTGGTAGCAGAGCTACAAAGTCTACATGGTTGAAAAAAATTGGCTGGGGAGAAGGGAGAGAACCTTGAACAACGTGACAGCAAAAAGACTGCTAGACATTTTGAAAAGAAAATCGCCGTTACAAATCTGCAAATTTTTGAATTTGATTTTGTCAACAGTTTTGACAAATTGGCTGCAATTATTTTGAACATTTTACAACGTATATTCAATTTGACTACTGCAAGCCAATCTGCTGAGATTTTTCAATCTGAATTTCACAACAAAAATCTGAAATTTCATTTTGTAAATTTTTCTCTACTACGATTCAAATTTCATTTTGCCACCACGCCTACATTTCTTTTGATAAGAATATGGACAACAGCTACAACTCTCAATTTTTGGTTTTCAAGTTTAAAGTCAATAATACATTTGAATAATCGGAATTTTGTTGAGCCAAAGACAATTCCAAATTTCTTACTACGTATCAACAACAGAAAAAAATGGCAACAGCAGGCAGCAGTAACAACAGTATTATTACTAGCCTTGAGAAATTAAACGGCAAGAACTACAGGAGTTAGAAGTATAATCTCCAAATGATTCTAGAAGACCGAGATTTATGGGGCTTCGTAGAAAACACCGAGATTGAACCTGTTACTACCGATGAGAAAATTTTACGAGAATTTCGCCAACGTAAGCGACTTGCTTTAACTACGATTGTTTTACACATCAATCCAGCACAGCAAGAAATTACTCGCAAATCTCGTACAGCTCATGAAGCCTGGACAGCGTTAGAAGACCACTTCGAACCTAAATCAGTCGTTCGCGTTCTACAGCTGCGAAAGCAATTTGTTGCAATCAAGCTGAAAGACAATGAACCCATGACCGACTATTTGAATCAAATCACTATTTGCGCTGACCAGATGGAAGCAGCTGGAAATAAAATTCCAGACAAAGAGATCGCTTTTTCCATGCTATCGGGTCTACCTGATTCGTACGATTACATCGTTGCACAGTTTATTGGTCTTAATGACGTCCGTCTAACATCGACCAGCATAGCTGATTTACTGACGATCGAGTACGAACGCCGCAAGCTCAGAACTGATGAAGTTGAAGAAAGTTCAGAAAGTTCTGAACAACCAGCAGAAGAACTTTACGCATATCGTGGCAAACAGCAAAAGTCAAAACCTGCTGTTAAATCCACTAAACGATTTGACTTCAACTGCTACAACTGCAGAAAACGTGGACATATGGCAAAGGATTGCAGAAGCAAGAAACAGCAACTGCATAGCGCTAAATCCAATCATCCGAGAGAAACTCTCTTGCTAAATACCGAGAGTGGAAACGATGACCGTTGGATACTCGACAGTGGTTGTACGAACCATGTTAGCTACGTTAAGTCCTGGTTTAACGACATTACAAAAGTCCAGACTAACGATGTTTTGACAGCCGACGCAAACAGCAAACTAAAGATTGCAGGCAGGGGCTCAATTGACATTATGACACCTTGCAAAAGATCAGGGAAAGAAGTTACTACGGAAGTCGAGTTGACTAACGTATTATACATCCCGAATCTTCGATGAAACCTATTGTCCGTTTCAACAATTGAACGATTGGGGAACCAGATAACTTTCTCCAATGGACAATGTCGTATCTTCAATAAGAAGAACCAACTATTTGCAATCGCAAACCGTATCAATGGATTATACGTTTTGGATAGCAAACAGCTCAAGCCAGAGCTGATGGAGGCCGAAAGTCCTAAAACCATTCCTCAGAGCGCCTTATGGCATCAACGTTTCTCGCACGTCATCCACCAGTACATTAAGTGGACTGCAGAGAAGAAACTAGTCTGCGGAATGGAAGATGTCAAATTGACAGACGAGATGGATTGTTCGAGCTGCAAACTTGCTAAAAGTACGAAACAACCTTGCAAGGCAACCAAGAACAAGACTAGAGCTAAGTACCCACTGCAGCTTGTTCATTCTGACCTGTGTGGACCATTACAAGTCACGGGACACAACGGATATCGCTACATGTTGACATTCTTTGATGATTATACAAGGAAAACATTTCTCTACCTCTTGAAGAAAAAGAGCGAAGTAGTAGACTACATGAAACGATTCCTAGCAATGGCCGAAAGACAAGCCAACTGTAAGCTCCAGAGTATTCGCACAGACAACGGGCTCGAATACTGTAACAAAGAGCTTGAGACATTATTCTCGAATCTTGGTATCATCCACCAGCGAACCAACGCATTCACACCACAGATGAATAGAGCAGCTGAAAGGCTGAACCGCAAGATTCTTGACCTGACGAGAACTTCATTGAACGCCATGGACGTACCCAAACACTTTTGGGGAGAAGCAGCACACACCGCTGTTTATATCCTGAACCGTTCATACACCAGAGCATTGGGAAACCAAGTTCCAGAAGAACTTTGGACAACGACCAAACCCAGCGTTAAACACCTGAGAACATTTGGATGTACCGCCTACGTGCACATTCCAAAAGAGAAGACACAGTAAGCTGGAAAACCGAGCTGAACGCTGCATGCTACTGGGGTATGCATCTGGAAGAACTAGAGGATATCGCCTTTGGAGTTTCGAGAGTAAGAAAATTATATTCTCGAAACACGTCACCTTCAATGAAACTTTACCAGCACACACATCCAGTAAAACACCAACAAGTACAGTGACACTGGAAGACGTAACCAACGAGCAACAGGACGACGACTCATCTGAATACGAAAGTGCAGATGAGGTCGAGCCTGACAGTGGTATTGAAAGGACCATGTTCGACTCGTTGGACCAAACCAAGGTTGAAACACCTCCACCAGTTGTAAGCGAACCACAAGAACCAGTGGACAACGCACCACTACGTGGAAGACCTTGTAAGATTAAGCTTGTACCGAATCTTTATGGACGTAAGGGGAAACCAAAGGAAGAACCTGTACAGTCCGAGGAATTGCCAAATGTTGAGGAGGAGGAAGTCTGCGAAATAGTTGAACTTCTTCATACCGATTTGGGCGAACCACTAACGATTGAAGACGCGTTAGATGCTGAAGACTCAGAAGAGTGGTCCAAAGCAATTACACACGAACTTGACACTCTTAACAACCGTGGAACCTGGATGATTCCAGAACAAGTTCCTGACACTATGAAACCTGTGGGATCTAGGTGGGTTTTCAAGAAGAAAACCGGCGTAAATGGCGACGTAAAGTGCTACCGCGCCAGATTAGTTGCACAGGGATTTACGCAAAAGTATGGCACCAACTACTTTCATACTTATGCGCCAGTGATCAATTTTGTGATTTTGCGACTATTATTCGCAATTGCCTTTGTGTTGAAGTGGAAGTCACAACACATCGACATCACGTGCGCATATCTCTACGGAAATTTGACTGAAGAGATCTACATGAAAGTGCCAACTAATTGTCGTTTGCAAAATGGAAACGCAAACATTGTCAGACTGCTGAGACCAATTTACGGACTCAAACAGAGTGGCCGAAACTGGTACAAGTGTTTGCATGAGACACTCACCACCCTGAAACTTACAAGATTATCAGCATGTAACTGTGTGTATAAATACAACAATAGCGCATACATCGCAGTATATGTTGATGACCTCATTATATTTGGTAAAGATGACCAAATTATAAGTGACATTGTATGCGAGCTGGAGAAGCATTTCACGCTGAAAAACCTTGGAAGTGCTTCGTATATCTTAGGAGTGCAAATCCACCAGACAGTGGATTCCATCTCCATGTCCCAGCAGAACTACATTCAACAAGTGTTGAAGAGATTTGCAATGGGAAATTGCAAACGCATTAATACGCCGATGGAGACAAATAAGAGACTGGAACCGAATGAACTATCCAGTTGCAGTACTCTTCAAACAATTTACCGACAGGCTATTGGGTGTTTGAGCCAATTAGCTACGCACACCCGACCTGATATTTTGTTCTCCGTAACCAAACTCGCGCAGTTCAGTAATAACCCAAGTGAGGAACATTGGACTCAAGTCAAGCGAATTTTGAGATACCTGAGTGGAACTCAAAATTACCAACTGAACTTGACCGCGCGAAACCGGACTTTAAAATTTTATTCAGACGCCGACTGGGCATCATCTTTTGTTGACCGACATTCAACGACCGGTATAATCGCTTTCTTTGGAAACATTCCAATTTTGTGGCGATCAATCAAGCAGCGTTGTATCGCGTTATCTACGATGGAAGCTGAGTACCTCGCGATGTTGGAAACTGCCAAAGAAATCATCTGGATGCAGAACTTGTGTCGTGAGTTATTACAAACAACTAACTTCGATACGGTGACTCTAAATTGTGATAACCAGAGTGCTATTCACTTTGCGGAAAATCGTATCGAGAACCGACGCAGTAAGCATATCGAAATTCGTTCGCATTATATTCGTGAAATGATTGAAAAGAAATTAATCAAACTTAGTTTTATAGCATCAGAAAAGAATGTTGCTGATATTTTCACGAAACCGTTAAATGTTAAGTCGCATAATTATTTTTGTAAATTTTTGTTTAGATGCGCACAAATTCTAAAGAAGGGGGAATTTGTTGGGATTCCATAGTGTATTTGCGCGCATTAACATATTGCCTTATATTGCTTGCCATAGGTGTTCAATTAGTGTGATTAACACCTAGGTATTTGTGTTACTTCTGCTTCGTTCGTTGTATCTACAAGTTGTAGATATCAGCTGTCTGGCCAGACGTCTCTAACAAATTATGTAACCACCGATGAAGCAAGACTGCTTCATAAAGACAATTTACTTTGTATCTCCACCATTTTATGTTATTGCCAATTAGGCAAATAAACTGTAAGTCAATAAAACAGTTTATAACAACAACCACAATTCCACTGCGTAAAATAAACTCTACAATTTATAAAATTACTTCTGAAAATCTTTTTATGGCAATGAATTGCTTTTAATTGCCTTAATTTGTATATTAAAAGTTTTTGAGTGAACTATTTTATTAATTGGTTTGATTCTACAACCATCCACTTTTGTAGTGAATGATATCTTGAATTTCATGTATTTTTGGTTTTTATTTAAGAATTTCATGAATTTAATTGGATTTGTATTTGCACATCAAGAAATCCATTTGAAATTGTCAAACTATTAATTTTGATAAGTTTTTAGTTTAAATCGTTTTACAAAATTTCTTATATTGATCTCTTAAATCTAAGCTTTAATCCAACATCACCAAACAAAATGAAATAGCTTTTAATGATATTTTTTAATTAATTTTCGACCTAAATTAACTTTTATTTAACTGATTGTATAACTAAGCTTATGAAACAAATTTTTGAGACAACAAATTAATTAAACGTAAACTTTTGAATGTTTATGATGGATTTTTTTAAAAACGATTATTTTCAAACTAGAATTTTATTTTTGCAAATACGTTGATGGTTTTTTTTAAGATTTCTGTTTCCCAAGAAAAATTGTGAATGTCTTTTTTTCATTATTGCAATTGTTTATGTAAATCTTAAATATGAGTGACATATAACTCAGAATATTAACAAATTAAGTACAGTGAATTCTCGTTAACACGAACTCGACGGGACCGAGATTTTTCTTCGTGTTAACGGGGTTTTGTGTTAACGAACACATGCAAAATCTAATATATAATGGCCAAAATGACATTTTTTAGAGTATATCACATTTAAACTCACTATTTACATCATATTTGAATCATTATTTACATCATGAGTGGCACCAAAATTAAATTTCAAAATATTATGCATTTTGTGCATTCATATGCATGTATGCATTTCAGAAAAAACAACGAAATTTTAAATTTTTTTCATAAAAACAAACAAAAAATGTATTGAATTTGTATTTGTTTTTATAAAAACATTAAAACTTATCAAAATTTTGATTTTCTATACATTTTCGCCGACGATATATGAAATTTTTCATTTGGAGAAGCAAAATTTGTTCGTGCAAACGGGGTTTTACTTCGTGTTAACGAACAAAAAATGTATGGGAAAGCCTATACTGTAGTTCGGGACCGCAATGTTGCTTCGTGTTAACGAGAAATTCGTGGTAACGGGGTTCGTGTTAACGAGAATCCACTGTAGTTTTAAATTTTTAATTATTATTAGTTTGTTAATTATTTGTTTATTGATAATTTTTAGATTGTTAATTATTTGTTTATTAATAATTTTTAGATTGTTAATTATTTGTTTATTGATAATTTTTAGTTTGTTAATTATTTGTTTATTGATAATTTCCAGTTTGTTAATTATTTGTTAATTTTTAGTTTGTTAATCAATCTCAAACGTTTTAATGATCAATTAAGTTTGTATTTTCTATGTTGGGACATTAATATTTGTGTTTCTTTAAAAAAACAGAATTAAACTTTTATATTAAAATTGATACTTTAGTTAAAGCTTTCATTAATATTTGCATTGCTTTTTGAAATTAAAAAATGAGTTTCTTGTTACAACTTTTAATTTTGTTGTAATTACAACTTCTAATTTTTTGTAATGATAATTTTAATGCAATTGATGTTGAAATTAATTTTAATAATTTTTATTTTTTTGGGTAAATTTAAGCAATTTAGTTTTAACTTTTAATTTTAAAAACTGTTTCTTCAACATTAAACTGAGACTATAAACTAGAAAATGCCAATCTTAAAAATAACAATGTGATATAATTTTTTTTTAGCCAATATTTTACCAAAATTACATCTTGTAATGTTTTTCTTAACCTAAACATACATTTAATTTTCTTTTTATCATCTTAACAATCCTAAATTTAAAGATTTATTTGAATTATTGAAGTCAGTCTCTACAGTAAATCTAAAACGTAATAAGTATTTTTTTGATTTTGGTTTATTTGATTAAATTTTAATTTTTAATTGAAATCAGCTTTGAAATTAATGTTAAACATAAAATTAAGTGAAAGTTTACTTTCAAATTGATTTCAGCAAAACGTTTCATAATATTTGCATTTTAAAACAAAATTTCAAATGAATAATTACATAACATGTAAAAAATTGAAAAGTTTGAAATTTAAAGTTATTTTCTGTGAATTTTTTTATGTTAATGTTTAGTTTGAATTCCTTTAATTTATTGATCTGATTCATAACCTATGAACATAAACTTGTCTACAAGTTAATTAAACTTATTGAAACAATTATTGATTGCTATAAATAATTACTAAATCAACTACAAATTATAATTAAGATTTACAATAATAAAAATTGTTGTTTCATAATGTTAGGTAATGGTTTTTTGAATTGTCTGTTGAATCTGATTTTTTTTACAATTTTTAATGAATTGGCTTTTTAATTATTTTATAGAAATCAAATTTAATCATTTAATTTTTTTCCCAAACATTTAAAAGTTTTTTACTTTCTTTCATATAAATACATTCAATGATTTAATATTGTAAAGTAGTTAACATCATTTAATTCATATTAGAAAAAATTTAATGATAATTTTAAATTTGTGAAGTGGTTCATTTGCATTTAGTCATCAGACTAAGATTTATTCAATAAACTTTTGATTTTGTAGTTGAGTTACAATGTTTTGATTATAGTTTAATCAGTTGTAATTAATCATTCAAATTGATCTAATTATTTTTTAAAAATTATATCCATTTTTAGATTCACAGCTTTTATATGTATTGCATTTCCATTTTTAAATCAAAAGATTTACCAGGCAGATTAATTTTTTTTAAATCTTAAATGAAGTAGAGTTAATTGGGGTTTGTGAAATGTGACTGTTTTATCTTAAGAAATGTGACGCTTTGTACAATATGCTTCTAAGTGTATTAAATTACTTACAATTTTTTGCTTTAACTTTAGTTTGATAACTTAATTGCATGACAACATGAAAATGCTGAATGTTTTTTACTTATAAAAAACTTGATTTAAATTACAGTGGTGCCTCACACAACGAACGCCTCGTACAGCGAACGCTGCACACAACAAACTTTTTTTCGTTCATTTCATGACTCATACAACGAACTTCGCTTCACACAACAAACTTCCTTTTCGTTCATTTCATGATTCATACAATGAATCATAAAATGAACATGGCAATCGTTCTTCATTACGGTGTCGTATTTTTAAGTTAAACTCAATATTTATTTTATAGCATGGCTTTTAAAAAAAGCAGGAAGGTGATTTCTGTTGAAATGAAACAGAAAATAATTAGAAGGAGTGAATGTGGGGTAAAACAGTGTGACCTCGTCAAAGAGTTTGGCGTAAGCAAGACCACCATTTTCACCATTTTGACAAAATAAGGATGCAATCAAATCAACCTCTACTTAGTCTGTCTTAAAATTAAAAAAACGTATGTTTTTAGATGTATTTAAATAAAAATAATAACAAAAAAATTTTTTTTAATGTTATTTTAGCATATTTTATGCTACAGAACGAATTATTTTTTTTAACATGTATTGTTATGGAAAAGCGCGTTTCACCTAACAAACTTTTCGCATAACAAACTTGCTCCTGGAACGAATTAAGTTCGTTGTGTGAGGCACCACTGTAAATCCAAAATTTTGCATATTTTCATATTTTACATTGAGCATTTTCTTGCCTCTTTTTGGCTGAATTTTATTTGTTACTCATAAATTGTTTTTTCTTGTGAATTTGAGCACTTTTCCTTTATGTAATCAACATTTTATATTCTTGGTAATTTATTTTAAGTTTAATGATCATTAGCAATTTTTAATAATGTTTGTTTATTTTTAATATATAATCATGTTTAGATTCGCAGCTTTTATATGTATTGCAATTCCATTTTTAAATCAAAAGATTTACAAGGAAGATTGATGTTTTTACTAATCTTAAATCAAGTTGAGTTAATTGAGGTTTGTGAAGTGACTGTTTTATCTTAAGAAATGAGATGTTTTTCAAAATTTGATTTAAGTTTATTAAATTACCTGCGTTTTATTGCTTTACCTTTAGTTTTTTTTTATTTTACACCATATCAGGTAAAAAATAAAACATAAGCCAAACCATATTTCGAGATCTATGGCCAACCACCACTATAAAAACATAAAAATGTCGTATAATAAACTTTTTGACAAAGCCTTAAAATGTCTGCAAGTGACAAAATCAAAACAACAATTCAAAGTCAAAATTTTCAATCAATTTGGAAACTCATTCCATATTTTCGCCATAACATTCTGAGGGCGCCAGTGTTTTTTTGATATTATTTCCTCCTTCATTGCCAATTTTTCTCAAGAACGAGTATACATAGACATCTCAGAATTATCCACAAATTGAAATCTTTCAAAATTTTTTCTTATCTTTACATGAATTCCATTTCTCAATTTATAATTAATTATTGCATTAGTTTGATAACTTAGCTGCATCATTTTTCTTTAAATTTTTTTTACTTAAAAAAAACTTAATTGAAATTAAAACTTCAGATTTTCACATTTTTCATATCTCCAATTAAGCCAATTTTTAATAAGGCCAATTTTTAGCTGAATTTTATTTGTCTTTAGTTTTTTCTCATGAATTTCAGTTTATTATCCATTTGTCTTTATGTAATCAACATTTAAATTTTTGACAATTTATTTTAATTAATTCATTCATTAAACTTATTTCGATTAAAGTAGTTCAATAGTTTTATCTTAAATTAGGTTCCTAGATGATAAAATTAATTAAGAAATACTTGTGACTCAACACATTTTTTCATTTTAAACAATCATTTCAATTCGTATAGATTTTTTAGGATGAATAATCTGTATTTCTTAAATTTGTGAGATATAATTAAATCGATTTTAGATTTAATTAAATTATGTTTAACTTTTGAGTTATTAAATGTTTTAAAAATGTAATTAATTGGTGTTGACAAAGGTCAACATTTAAAAGCTTTCATAATTTTCCGTTTACTCTTTTATTTAACTTAAAATTTGGATTTCAAACTACAACTTTCTCAGACAACTTTTAGAAAATTGAAGATCATTTATAACGTTGTGTTTTATTTTGCATTCACTAAAAAGGAATAACTTTGAATTAGCAAAATCAATTTTTCAAATTTTATTTTTGAATATCTAATTTTTATTTTAATTACATTGAAAATATTTAATCATTAATTTTCTTTTTTCTTAGATTAGGTTACATTTTTTCGTTAATCATTAGCAAAGTTACCTAAATTTGTTGTTCTTTTATCTTGAACTTAAAAGATTGGATTATTTTTTTATAATAACTGCAAAATTGTTTTTTTTAATTATTTTTGATTATCAGTCAATATTATCTACATATTTTTCCAACTTTCCAATTTCTTTATTTTTAAAAAAAAATTTTATTTTTAAAAAAATCTTTATTTTTAAAAACATCTGTATTTTAAAAAAAATTTTATTTTTAAAAACATCTTTATTTTTTAAAACATCTAATTTTTAAAAAAATGTTTTTTCAGCGTTGCTTTAGAAATCTTTGTTTTTTTATTACATTTTATTACATTTTTTTAAAAATATTTTAAGCAATTTAATTGTTAATTTATTTATTATTTTCAGGATCATTTTGAAACTTAATTGACATTATTGTACTTTATACTTTGATTTTAATTTGACATTGTGGTTTTAAATTTTGCAATTTGAATGAGAAAACCTTGCGATAATTTTGCTATTTAAGTATACGAATAGTATTCATTGAAATAGACAGTTAATTATTTTAAATTGGAGATTTATTGCATTTCATTAATTTACTTAAAACACATTGAGACAAGCATTTTGAATCTTTTGATATACAATTAAAGTTTATTTAGATAATTTAATTACAATGATGAAAAAGTGTTAAAAGGTACAATTTAATTACATTTTTAATTTATTTATGCATCGACTTCATTCCCTTGTTTAATTTAAAGATTCAATTTTTGATTTTTCTGTAATCTGGTCATCAAATCTTCTAAATATTGAAAGATTAGTCTTTAACTGTTTTTTTACACGTTTTCTTCCACTCTTTTGAATATGTTGAACATACTTGAGAAAATGTCAGATGCCTCAATATTCATCATTTATTAATGAAAAATATTCATTAACTTTATTGAAAAGAAATAAAATCTTATTTTAAACTGAAATTGCTTTAAAATATAAATTTTGTCTAAAACTTTTTGTTTACTTTTTCCTATTCTAGTTTTAATTGACTTGAAGAATTTCAATATTTTCTTTAGTACAAATAATTTTAAAAAAGGTTTTTTAAAAGTAAGTTGGAATTTTGTTGACTTAAAAAAAAGGTTTTTACAATATTGCAAATAATAACTGAAACCCTCTGGTAATTTGATGAATATTTTGGTTGTCAAATAAGTTTTAAAAGTAATAAGTTGTAAATCAATCTTATTAATTGAATTACACTTTATTTTGATTTTTCTGGGTTTGTTGATGTACAGTATTTCTTATTAAAAATTCTTGAATTTGTATATTAAGATCTGCAAAATTCTTTAAAATTTAGTTTATATTTTTAAGTTTAAAAAATGTTTCAATTTGGTTTCAATTATTTGCTAACATTTACACCAGCATATGAACTTTTTTATATTTGGACATGAAGTTTATTTTTGTGGTTTCTAATTTTAAATCCAAGATAAGTTCAATTTTTGGTCGGGGCTCATCAGTTTAAACACAAATTTCTAAACAATTTTGTAACTTTTACTTCAATATTTCATTTGAAAGTGATTGTAAGTATTTGTAAAGTAAAATTCATTGCTGTGTTTATCACTATTTTTTTATTTTTTGAAAAAAGTCATTTGATTCATGATTTCATTTGTTTTTTAATTTTCTTGTTAATTATGACAAATTAATATTTGAATTATGCAATTTTGATTGAAGCACATTTACAGTCTTGTTATCTTTCATAAATATACTTTGTTACCTAATTTTAATGTGATTGAAACATTTCATTTTCTTTTTATAAAGTGGAAATCAATATGTGAATGTTTGAATGGAAAAATGGCAATTAAAATTTGATTTATTAAATTTAATGATTTGATTGTAATTTTATATTTAAAAATTTAAAATTGATTTTGGATCAAAATATTTTTTTTTGACATTAAAATTTAAATGTTTTTAATACTATCATGATTAATCTTCATATTTAATTGCTTTCATTGATTTATTTAAAATAGTTTTGTTTCATTTTGGTTTTATGAACATTTTGCTGCTTATTTAATGGAATTTATTACTCATTATTTGAAGTAAACAAAACTTTTGAACTAAATATAAATTATTGGTATTTTTTAATGATTTTCAATTAGTTTTAGTGTTAATAAGTACAGAATTTTAGTATTGAGTTTATTTAATCTACAATTTCAGTGAATAACATGTTTGCATTGTAAAATGCTGTGGCTGTGAAGTTAATTATTTGATTAAAGTTTTCATTACAAAAATATTTAAATGTTAATAGTCTTACTGGAACTATCAACTACGAGCTACAGTAATTAATGCATGAATTTGAGTTATTAAAGACACAAAGTTTTCAAGACTCCTTTTTTAATTCCTTAATTAATTTTAATTACATAATGAAACGAAAATTCAGTTAAAGCTATTTAGGAGTTAAGGGTTTTTTAAGATTTAATAACCAGCTTATAATTAACATTGTAAAATGGAATTTGATTTTCTCAATATAATTTTATAGAAATATCGTTGATGAATGTTTCAGTAAATTTAGTATCAGTTTGAATTTTAGTTCATTTAATTTTCTGAATATATTGTGTAATTTGGTCAATAAAATAGTAATGGAGTTCAAACCTAATCATTTTTAATTTATAAAACTGTCATATCGACATTAATGCTTTATTAACCAAATTAGGCATTTTTACTCTTTGAAGTCATATTTTTTATATAAATCAACAGCTGCAATTTGACTGTAATTAAAAATCTTAAATATAAAAAAAAAATATACTCCTGTTTTTGTAATTTTCGATTTACATTTCTTTTGTATTTAATCTGAAAGTTTAGATTTAATTGTAGAATATTTTTTGGTCCATTGTGTGTAGCCTGTATTGAAAATTGTTATTTGCTTAATATTTTAATAAAAATTTGTTTTTGATTACAAAGTTAATTGCTTAGCATTAACATTTATATTTCAATATTGTTAATTTAATTAGATTGTTATTTGTTAATATTTCCTTTATATTTTTGATGTTTGCTTTTTATTTTGATTGGTTGAAAAACTATTTGGCTATTTGGCTTTCAGGCATTTTAATCGATTTAATTAAAATTGCACTTGATAAATAGCTAATTTAATTTTTTTAAACATTTGTTAACATAGTTTTCTTTGGAATCTTTAAATCAAATTTTTAATTAAGTTAATTGTAAAGTAGCAATGAAAAAAGTGGTTTTTATAATTAAGTCCATTATAATTAAGTAAATTATAGTTAAGTCAATTTAAGTCCATTATAATTAAGTCCATTATAATTATATGTATTTGCTTTATTTTGATCTATTCAAATTGTGTTGCATTTAAAATTTAATAATTGAATGTTTAGTTAGGTCAAATATCAGTCATTTGGGATTTAAATTGAATTATTGAATTTTTATACACAAATTATATATGAAAATTACACGATATAAAATTCTATTATTATGTAATTTAACAAAATATTAAAATTATAAATAATTTACTGGTTAGTTAGGCAGTCGAATAGCCCAGTCGGTTAAAGCGTGGACTGGGAGTCGGAGATTCAGAGTTCGAATCCCGACCACTGCCTACACGTGGAATGGATGATGGGTTTCTTTCATCCTTTCCTCCCCGACTCATCCAGAGGATGGAAATGGTCGAGCCTTTGCTGACTTAAAATAATAATAAGAATAATTAAAAAAGATATAATAGGTATTATTAATGTAGGGGTGGAGATGCAGGCGAGTGCTTGGAAGCTCTATAACCCCACTGTTAAAGGTTGAATTACCAAACAGTTAAAAAGAATATTATACTGGTTAGTTTGAATTTTAATAAGTTTACTTTTGAATAAAGATTTTGGTTTAGCTTTTCCCGAAGATTGTTTATTTTGCTTGAAATTATTATAAAAGGTGCTTTGCGATTATTATAATTACATAGCCCTGGTTAAATGTTCAATACATTCAATATTATTACTTTGGAAGTTTTTATAATTTTTAATAGTAAACAGGTCTTTGATCTGTTCTCAAGCTATTCAATAACCCAAGTTTTTGTTTTTTTTTGTTTAATGAAAATGTATAATTATTAATTTAACAAAAATTAAAATTGTTAGATTTTTCACAATAATCGTAATTCATTATTACTTAAATTGAATTCATTATTACTTAAATTGAATTCATTATTACTTAACATGGAGTAGTTTTGTTTTTATTATTGAATATTTATAATTATTAATTTAACAATAAATGAAAACATTCGTTTGATTTTCCTGATAATCAAATGTTCATTATGAATTTCATTAAAATAAATCATTCTAATTAAACAAATCTTGGATTACAAAAATTGTTTGATTTTCATTTTTTTCATTTAATGAACATTTATAATTAATTATTAATTTAACAATAATTAAACATTTATCAGATTTTGTTGATTATCCAAATTTATTATTAATTTAATTGAAATACATCAAATCTTAAGATTACAAAAATAATATTGAACATTTTTTTCCCAACATAAAAATTTAAACAAGTTAATTAGTTAATCATTGTAACAATACAAAGATAATTTTTAAGTAATAAAATGCCTAATTTGAATGTAATTATAAAATTTATCTCTTTAAGATATTGACTTTATTAGTTACTTTTACTTTGTTGAGTTTTATTTAAGATTTAATTTTCTTTATTGGTTTCTCAAATGCAGTTAAAATTAAATTTTTTTAAATTAAATACAATCAGTTATTTCAGCTATTCATTCAATGTTGTATATTATTGATTTGATTATATTTTGCAATTCAGTCATCATGTAAAGACTTTGTTTTACTTAAACTGATTAATTTAGTTATTTTGGTTTATTGATCAATTAAAGTTGATTAAATTAATTTTAAGAAAATGGGATACAAGATTAGTATGCTGTTTTGATGTCTTATTTTAAGCTATCAAGTTTTGGCTTTTTAAATAATTTCAATCTAAACAAAATAAACTACAGAATTTTGTGAAGTCTAATTTAGGAAAACTAAGTTACTATAAACCAACATTAATTATAAACAATATCATAGTAAGCTGTTAATTGCTTTTAATATAAATAGAATTTCAGTTTAGTTATTTTTTCAAACAAGTTATTTTTGCTCATTAAGTTTCAGGACTTGGTTAAAGGAGTTGCCATATGAGATGGAATCAATGTTAATCAGTTATATTTTGAAAATTTGTTGAATAATGTTTGAAGGTTAAAAATGTGTACTTTTTGAAATGTTGGCTTTTGATTAGTATTCAATTAATAACCAATTGATAATGAGAGTAAAGTGTTGATGTTCAGTTGCTTCAATACATTTATTTAAAATAATTGAATTTATCATTTTGTTAATTTTGAATTAAGTAATTTTTTAAAAATTTTAGTTTCAGAAATTGTTGTTTTTGACAAAAGTGAAAAATGTTAAAATAGTCTTAGATTAAATTTTGTTAATGACATTAAACTGATTAATTAAATCTCATGTAATTTAGAGTGTGTATTGGTTTTTATTTTCAAAAGTAACAATCAAATTTACCAGGATTTTCCTTTTTATTGAATGATTGATTGAATCTATTTTTGTACTTTAACTTTTAGGATTGGTCTTTTTATTGTAAAATTAGTGTTTAAGAGCATTTCTAATTTTAAAAAAATGTCAATGTAGTTGTTTTAAGAGTAGTATTTTTTTCTCCATGTATTTTTTATTGTTTGAATTTAAGAGAATTTCACATTTTTAAATTTTTTATCTGTAAAACGCCTTTTGGACCTAAATATCATTTACTATTAACTATTTTATAACCAAACTGTAAATCAAAAGAAATTGTCAAATTTGAGTCTTGTCATATATTTGTGATTTATAATTTGTGATCTTAAGTTTTTAATATTATTACATCATTGAAATAATTAAAACAAAATAAAATTACAAAGTATTTGTTTTTATTAGATATAATTTAGCATTAAGAATTTCCTATGTAACTATTTCTTTTTTGCTGTGTGAAAGCCTATTTTTACTTTTTTTAAAACAAGTTTTCTTGTTTTTTGGTTAATGTTAACTCTCATTAGCAATTGGATTGCATTAGTTAAAGTAATCAAGTTATAAAAAGTAATTCTTTTTAGTTACAAACTTTTAGTTAAATTAGGTAGATTAGTTTTTGCCATAGCCATGTTAAATGTTGAGTTGTTTCAATACATAGACTACCACTTTGAATATTTTTAAAAATTTATAATTATCTTGTAACAGTAATTGAACATTTATCAGATTTTCTTTACAATGAAATTTGTTTATAGATGTGATTAAAATATATTTAAATTAAAATTTATTAATTGCACTTTCTTCTAATTAGTTATTTTTTCTTAACATACAAGTTTTACAGATCCAATAATTTTTAGGTATTAAAATGCTTAATTTGAATTTATTCATTATAGATTTTATCATGTTTTTTAGGTTTGTGAATAATTTGTGTTTTTATTGAAAATTAATTTTTCCATGGGTGTTATTTGCTCATTAGAATTTTTGGACTTTTATTTCAACTGTTCAATGATTAAAATATGTGGGAAGTCTTTTCCAATTTTCCGTGGTGCAGTAACAATAAATAAAGCAGTTTTAAAGGTAACGTAGTTTAATGTAGTTAATGAAGTCGTTATTAAAAGGTATGATGTTACATTTGAGAGAGGTGTTTACAAGGTGACAGCTGGACAATGACTGAATGCAATTAACGATTACAATGATTAGGTGTTGCATTGTCCGCCAGGGGATCACGTGATTAACAATATTAAATGCAAATTAGTAATGCGCAAAATATCAAATTCCAACAAATTCCCGCCTCTAAAATTTGTGCGCATTCAAAAACAATTTCAAACAAATCTTAACATGTAACAATTTTGTTAAAGCCTTAGTAAATATATCAGCATTATTATTTTCTGAACTAACAAAATTTAACTTAATTAATTTGCGCTCGATCAGCTCACGTATGTAATGAGATCGCAGTTCTATGTGTTTGCTGCGCCGGTTCTCAACTCGGTTCTCTGCAAAATGAATGGCGCTTTGGTTGTCACAATTTAGCGTCACTGTGTCAAAGTTGATAGTTGGTAATAGTTCACGGCACAAGCTCTGAAGCCAGACGATCTCCTTGGCTGTCTCGGACATGGCCAGGTACTCTGCTTCCATGGTTGATAGCGCAATACAATGTTGTTTCAATGTGCACCACAATATTGGAACATCACCAAAGAAAGCAATAATACCTGTAGTCAAATGTCGATCTGCGAAATTTGAAGCCCAATCGGCGTCAGAGTAGAACTTCAGTGTCCGGTTTCTTGCTGTTAGGTTCAGCCTCAGGTCCTTGGTTCCATTAAGGTATCGAAAAATGTTTTTCACCTAGACCCAATGTTCTTGACTTGGATTGGTGCTGAACTGAGCTAATTTGGTCACTGAAAATATTATGTCCGGTCATGTATCAGTTGCAAGTTGGCTTAGGCATCCAATTGCTAGTCTGTAAATGGTTTGGAGAGTACTGGAACTTAAGTTTTTATTCTTTACAAGATGTTTGTTGCTCTCCATGGGCGTTTGGATCCTCTTGCAATTTGTCATGGCAAAACGTTTGAGCACCTGCTCAATATAAGCGGTCTGCGAGATGGAGAAGGAGTCTTTGTTGTTGTGTATCTGCACTCCAAGAATATAGGTTGCATTTCCTAGGTCTTTTAAGTTGAAATGCTTCTCTAACTCAGAAATGATGTTTTCAATGGTTTGATCATCTTTGCCAAAAATGATAAGGTCATCCACTTAAGCGGCTATGTATGCGTCACTGTTGTACTTATAAACACAATTACATGCAGTCAATCGCATTAAGTTTAAATTGGTAAGCGTTTCGTGTAGACATTCATACCACTTGGTTGAAGTGGTCAATTGGTTGTTATGGTCAATTTCTGCCACTTGGTTTCAGTCCATAAATTGGTCTTAGTAGTTTCACTATGTTCGCGTTTTTGCTACTAACACTGCATCCAGTTGGCACTTTCATGTAAATTTCTTCTTCTATCTGTCCATAGAGGTAAAAGCACATGTTATATCGACATGTCGCGTTTTCCACTTTAACAAGAAAGTGATTGCGAATAGCAGTCGGAGTATAACAAAGTTAATCACTGGTGCATAGGTGTGAAAATAGTTCTTTCCATGCATTTGCGATAATCCTTGTGCTACAAGTCGAGCGCAGTGACAAGTCACTTCACCACATTCATTGGTCTTTCGCTTAAAAACCCATCTACAACCTACTGGTTTGGTGTTGTCAGGTATCTTCTTTGGAGTTGTCCAGGTTTCACGACTGTTTAAGGTGTCAAATTCGTGATTAATAGCTTTTGACCATTCCTCAGATTTTGTAGAACTTAAGGCGTCTTCTATAGTTATCGGCTCTCCCAAGTTGGTGTGTAGTAATTCGATCACTTCACATTCATTGTCCTCTTTGACTACTGGAAGCTCAGAAAAAACTGGTGTTTCTTTGGGTTTTCCTTTGCGGCCATAAGGATTCGGAATTAACTTAATTTTGCATGGTCTTCCTCATTTTGGTGGGTTGTCCACAGGAATTTCATGCTGTTGTACAATCGGTGTCTCGGATTGTTTCACAATTGGTGTTTCAGATTGTCTCACAATCGGAATCTCTGTGGTTGTCTGTGTTGATGTGTCAAGCAGTGTATCATGCAAAGATTTTCCGATTCCACTATTTGGTTCAATCTCATCGACACTTTCGTGGTCAGATGCATTGTCACTTAACTGGTCTGGTGTCTCATCAAAACTGTCTAAGGACACAATGTTCGGCGTTGTCGTTTGTGGTACATATGCCAGTAAAGACTCATTGAAAGTTATGTGCTTAAAGAAAATGATCTTCTTGCTCGTAAAATTCCATAAACGATATCCTCTAGTTCTACCTGATGCATATCCCAATAGCATGCATCTCTCAGCTCGGTTGTCTAGCTTGCTATGGCGCTTCTTTTAAGGTATATGCACGTACGCTGTGCATCCAAATGTTCAAAGGTGTCTTACACTTGGCTTCGCTGAAGTCCACAGTTCTTCATGTACTATGTCGTCTAGCGCTTTGCAATATGAGTGGTTGAGGATATATATAGCTGTATGTGCTGCTTCTCCGCAGAAGTGTTTTGACACATTCATGGCGTTTAAGGAAGTTCTTACTAGGTCTAAAATCTTCCTGTTGAGTTGCTCTGCTGCTCCATTCATTTGTGGAGTAAAAGCGTTACTACGTTGATGTTGTATGCCCAGGTTTACGAAGAATGTTCCTAATTCCTGGTTACAGTATTCGAGACCGTTGTCAGTTCGAATGTTCTGCAGTTTTTGGTTAGCTTGTCGTTCTGCCATCGCCAAAAATTGCTTCATATAATCGGCGACTTCACTCTTTTGCTTCAACAGATAAATAAATGTTTTTCTGGCAACAGATAAATATTTAAGAATTTAAATAATCGTAGCGTAGGAACCTTTGTTAAATAAATTCATTATTAAATCTGATGTAATTTAGCGATATTGGTTTTTATTTTCAAAAAAAAGTTTAAAATTTATTTCAATTTTCTTTCATGTTGAATGATTTATTGAATCTCATATTTTCCATTCATCGCTATGGTCATATATGTTGAGCTTTTACGGCGATCATAGCGTTTCTGTACCTCGTAGGATGCTCCTTCTGGAAGGGGCCTTTTTGGTCCCATTCACAAAGCCCCAGCAATCAGTACCTAAAAGAACAACTTTGATTCATTCTTTCCAGGTAGCATAATTGGTACCATCTAACTGTTCAATTTAAATATATTTTACAGGCTCACCCATTTTATGAATCTTTTAATCCAAATCGAGAAAGATGAATACACACAAATCACACAAATGCAATAATTAAATTGCCACAAATCACAAATAATAACACGTGGTTGACTTTTGCTCACAAATAGCGAAATACAATGCAAGTGGTCGAAGATTAGTCCTAAGACGCTATTGCACTGCAGTCCTTTGTCTCACACTAAAGGGCTGATGCAACCTGTTGAAATAGGGCTTTTTCTTCTTCTTCAAAACTTCTTCAGACGTTGTTAAATTCGCTAATAAAGTTATTGGACTACTCCTAGGCCCATAACCATTGTTGGAGTTACTTGTTTTGCTCTATTAATTGCCGATGCAATTTGATAGTAATGCGTGGTATCAGTTAGCTACTCTGATACAACGTATAGCGTTCAAACACAAAGGAAATCACTGCAGACTCCAGTAGCAAGAGTTTTCGACTCAATATTCTTTATTGGGCAAAAATACGTCGTTTATTTCTTAAATTGACTTACTCTACCAGATAAACCAATCGAATCTAATTTACTAATTGCTAACTTTATTTTAATCAAATTCGCCGCATGCGATTAAGACTTAAAATCTAAAAGCAAAACTTAAAACTAGAAATTATGATTTAAACAATGTAGGTCTTTAATGTACGAAAGACAAACAGCAAGTCAAGAATCAAAGTGCACATGTATGCGTAATGCATCGTCTGCAAAAACGCGATTTGAAACGCCATCCCCACTGGGAAGGTTACAATCAAATAATTAGAATTGGTATACGACCAATTCACAATAAAGCGACAATTTAATGATCATTAGATCATTATTATTTAGACTCAGCTAACAATACATGCAATTAACTTAAGGTTAATGCATTGAGTCTACGCGAATCACCTTTTCTGGGTAACGCTCATATTTGGAGGACCCAGAGTGACCTAAGGCAACAAAACAAAAGGTAGGTCTATTGACCAAAAGATGAACAAAATAATACTTAATTATGTATAATTAATTATCATTGACAAAATAGAAACCAGAAAAAGTTTCTTTTGTTAAATCTAAAGCAATACGAGAATTAACGTATGCGTATTGCTTAGCCAACGCCCAGTTTAGAAAAACGGCTATAAAAACATTATTAGATAAGCTACAAGAATCTGTAAGAGCTTAAATTAAAGTTAAAATCATGACTAATAACAATTCCTTAATGGAATTTGAATATGACTACTAATACTAACGTTAAGTGGAGTCCAAACCCTCCGATTATGTGCGTCCATAGGCACACATGCTAAAATTCGATATACTAATATGATAATCGATTATCGATAATCGATTATTGCTTTTACAAGTAAATATCACGTAATGACTTGATTCTAAAATCTATTAATTCCAAATCTTTAAATGATTGAGTCTAAATGTAATTTAAAGATTGGTTGTTGGCACGGCAATGAATTCGTTAATTGGGATCATTATATCCCATTAAATTAATGAATTAAACTACATTACTAATTACTTATCATTAGTTTGTTCATTAGTTACATACTTATAATTCAGTATTGAGGTCATGTCAATGATCTGAAATAGTGAAAAAGAATTAACACAAATACATACATTACAAAAATGCTCTTTATGAGCTAAACAACTAAGAATACACTGGCAAAGTCAATTGTGGCAAAATAAGCGTCAATACGACGATACATGAAACCCCAAAAATTACAACAAGCCAGACTTTCAACAGCACTTGTAGAGCGGATCTGCTTGCAAGTTGCTATTTGGGCATCTGGCAACTATTTAAATTTTGGTTTTGTTAGCACACATGCATGCACATTTAATTTTTTTATAATATGTTTTACTTCCTGCACTTTAAATGGCTGATAACTGCTCTCACAGAACAATTCGTATTCAAAACTGTCTTGATTCTGATTTAACTATTTAAAATAACTATTCATTACAATTTGCCTTATTTTTAAATTAACATCTTTTTTTTACCTCAAAATTAAAAGCATCCATGATACTCAAGGGGCCTGGGTGTCTAACACACTATATAGTTTTCTATACAGTTTCAGGCCCTTTTATATCATTTTTCCAAAGTGTTTTAAGCTTGTTTTATTGGGAGTAATATTTGATTCTCGTGCATTTTCTTGTGAGATGGGCTAATCCCATTTGTGTGTTCATTTATTTGCTGTTTTTAATTGCTCATTTCACACACACACACTTAGGACCATGGTTTCGACCATTTATCTTCACTACTGTTGCGGTTTTATTAGGGGGCGGATATCTTATGTTTATTTGACCCTTATTTTTGTTGGGAACAACTGTAGCACAAACCCAAACACACACTCTTGCAGCTGTGCGTCTCCTCCATCTCCATTTTTTCTATTTTTAATTTTTTCCATTTATTACCAAGGACAATTCAATTGTTTCTAATAGTCTGTTAACTATTTTAACACGATTTCCTGTTAGACAGTTACAACTTAAACCAAATTGTTTTGCATTGGCAATGCATCAACGCGCTATAGGTAACTTGAATTTTGCAAGTGGAGCATTGTTTGCTTGCCCTAACCCCACTTGTACTTCATGCTTAGAGTATTTACACATGTGGAAATCAATGTGGACAATTCTTTCTGATATCTTTGAATTACCTATTGCTACGACTGTTATTACTTCTGGTGCGTATCGATTAATTATAATTTCAGTTTATTATTTTAATCAACTTTTTATTTTGCTTTTCAGGTTAACATTTTTGTTATGATGAAAACTTTTGTGATGTGGAGGGTTTTGGTCATAACACACCAACGACTGTAAAGGACTCAACTATTGAGCCCTTTGACAAACATCGACACTACAGTCGATATTCTAAGTGTTGCTGTTGATGCAGCCGACATACCACCTTCTACACCTGCTGACATTGCAACTATTTCTTCTAACAATTTGGATTACAATACTGTTAACATTAACAGTAAGCTTGCTAAAGGTATTTTTATTTTTTTATTTTATATTTATTTTTTAGTTTTTTCAATGTTTTCTTATTATTTTAGCATAACCACCCCCAAACATCGTGACGATATTGCCATCCTTGCAGAAAGGCTAACCAAGGCTGTAATGTCGTCATCTTTTACAAAAAAAGACCTTACATTCATTAAACAGCACTGTGTAAATGCTGCTGTAAAAGGCTACACTGTATCACAGTTTAAACGACTTTTAAGAAATAAAAGAAATCTTATTGCACATCCAAGACGAAAAAATAAGAAACAGGCTAATTTGTAAATTTCCATTTTTTTATATTCATAACTCATTAAATTTTGTTATAATAACTTATTTTATTTTGTATTCGATGTGATTTTTGATATTTTTAAAAATTTTTGTATTTTGAATTGTTTTTCAAAGGCCAGCAGCAATCTTTTTATTTTTGAGTTTCCTGTGTCTATTTTATAATTTACTCAGTTTTTGGTTTTTATTTTTCATTTTTGTTATCTGCCTTTTGGTGTTTGGATGTCTCCCTTTTTTGAATCTGTCTCCATTCTTTTATTGTTTCCAGGTGGCCATTTCCTTTTTGGTTTTTCATCTAGATTATTTTTTATTTGACCTAGATTTTGGTTTTTCATCTAGATTATTTTTTATTTTATATTTGAGCCACCGGTTTTATTTTATAGTGGTCGATTATTGTGGGGAGCTGCCAGCTAAGTATTACTTAAAAATAAATCGTTTTCAAAACAATTTTAGAGATTATATCGATTTTAAAAACTGATAAGTCAATATTGTCATGGTGAAGAGTTAATTTATTAGTTTTGTATGTTTCATGTGCTGATAAGCTACTTTATTTCTTTGATTTTATCAAGCTTTTTTACTATTAACCAATTGTTGTCTTTCATTTTGTGTAGCAATTTGTACTGCTAAAATGTTTTTGAAACTATTTAGGTAGATATAATAATGGATAATATATTTATTTCTTTTTTCTTTTTAAAATTGTTGAAACAATTTTTGTGTACCGGGTGATTTTCTAAATCGGAACACTTTGATTCCACCATGACAAGAAAGGGGAAATTTTAGTCTCAATTATTTATCTTTTGTTCCCATGGCAACAATTAAATGGGAAGGATGCCATTGGAACTGGTAACATTAAGACACGTTTATTAAATAAAAACGAGACAATTTGCCATTGGATCGGATAAAAATTAGTCTCAATTCTTTATTGCTACTTTTTTTCTACATTGTAAGAGTGAAAAGAGGATTGGAATTTATTGGAAGGTAGTAAACACTACATTTTGAGCATGTAAGGCAGTAAACACTACATTTTGAGCATGTAAGGTAGTAAACACTACATTTTAAGCATGTAAGGCAGTAAACACTACATTTTGAAAATGTAAAGTAGTAAACATATGGTTTAATCTAGTTGTTTTTTATTGGCATTGTAAAAAGTTGTGTTCCAACTTATAATATCACCTGGGACAGGAGAGGGGGTTGATCAAGACTTGAAGCTGGTTATTTTTTTTATCTAACCACACATCTCTGTGTTATTTGACTATGGCATGTTCCCTTAAGTTGCTCTTAGTCTTGCATTAAACTGCTTCCCTAATCTTTAACCTCTAACCCCTCCTCCCCACGCCACCACCTCCCATTTAATTTATATATTTTTTTTAATTTTTTATACTCTTTTCACCGCAACTGATAATCTTTAAGTTAAAAAATGCGAATTATTGCCACATATTTGTTTAATCTAATTTGATACGTCAACTTCAAATTCTCCTCCCACCAAATAATAAAACCACGTATTGTTTAAAATTCAATTTTACTTCAGGAAAATTATTGTTATTTAGTCTTTAAACTTCAAAATGTATCAAAATATTTATAAAAAAAAACAATTTACTTGCAAGAATGTTGATTTTTTTTGGGGTTTTGGCAGTTTTGTGGTGGCGTAAAGGAAATTCTTTTGAAAACACAAAATTTACTTAAAACAACATTTTTTTTGTATTTTCTGGGTATTTAGTATTTACAAGACATTTATTTGTGAATTTACAGGGTGTGGTGACTGTCGAAGATAACTTTGATATTGTTGAATTTAAACTTACATAGCATTTGTTTTTGCTTTTATTTGTATATTTTAAACGTCTTATGCAATTTATTTGCCTGGAAAGTGTTTTGATAAATCAAGTAGCCTATATTGACGTTTTAGTAGCTTAATCAACGTTAGGTATATTATTAACAACAATCGAGAGTCTATTTTTAATGTTTGGTTTCTGTCATAAACTTTTATCTTAAAAATTTATATGATTTGAATCGTAATTTAGTATGTTAATTCGAATGTTACATTGATGTTTCTCTTTTGTATCTGTTGTATTTTTGGGTTTCATATATCGTCGTATTGATGCTTATTTTGTCACAATTGACTTTGCCAGTGTATTCTTAGTTGTTTCGCTCATAAAGAGCAATTTTGTAATGAATGTATTTGTATTAATTCTTTTTCACTATTTCAGATCATTGACATGACCTCAATGCTGAATTAGAATTGTGTTAATAATGAACAAACTTATGACAAGTAATTAGTAATGTAATTTAATTCATTAACTCAGTGGGATATAATGATCCCAATTAACGAATTCATTGCCGTGCCAACAACCAACCTTTTAATTACAATTAGACTCATTTATTTAATGATCTAGAATAGACTTTAGAATCACGTCTTTACGACTTATTTACTTGTGAAATCAATAATCGATTATCGATAATCGATTATACCATTAGTATATCGTATTTTAACATGCGTGTCTATGAACGCACATAATTGGAGATTTAGAACTCCATTTCACGCTAGAATTAATTGCTGGATCTTAAATCCATTAACCAATTTGAATTAGTTATAATTTTATCTTTAATTTAAGCTCTTACAGATTCCTGTAGCTTATCTAATAACGTTTTTATAGCCGTTTCACTAAAATGGGCGTTGGCTAAGCAATACGCATACGTTAATTCTCGTATTGCTTTAGATTTAACAAAAGAAACTTTTTCTGGTTTCTACTTTGTCAATGATAATTAACTATAAATAATTAAATATTATTTTGTTCATCTTTTGGTCATTTGACCTACCTTTTGTTTTGTTGCTTTAGGTCACTCTGGGTCCTCCAAATATGAGCGTTACCCAGAAAAGGTGATTCATGTAGACTCAATGCATTAACCTTAAGTTAATTGCATATATTGTTAGCTGAGTCGAATTATAATGATCTAATGATCATTAAATTGTCGCTTTCTTGAGAATTGGTTGAATACCAATTCTAATTAATCGATTGTAACCTTCCCAGCGGGGATGGCGTTTCAAATCGCGTTTTTGCAGATGATGCATTACGTGTACATGTGCACTTTGATATTCACTTGCTGTTTGTCTTTCGTACATTAAATACCTACGTTGTTTAAATCATAATTTCTAGTTTTAAGTTTTGCTTTTAGATATTAAGTCTTAATTGCATACGGCGAATTTGATTAAAATAAAATTAGCAATTAGCAAATTAGATTCGATTGGTTTATCAAGTAGAGTAAGTCAAATTGAGAAATTAACGACGTATTTTCGCCCAATAAATCAAATTGAGTCAAAAACTCTTGCTATTGGAGTCTGCGGTGATTTCCTTTGTGTTTGAATGCTATATGTTGTATCAGAGTAGCTAACTGATACCACGCATTACAATCAAATTGCATCGGCAATTAATAGAGCAGAACGAGTAACTCCAACATGGTTACATTTTCTTGATTCCCAAGCATGCAGCTACGATTGGGTAATCCTTACGCAATGTAAACATGCACATCCTATATAAGCTTGTCAGCTGGATCCAATGCAAGGGAACCAAGTATCCCCACATATTCCCCCTTTCACGCCGCATGGATCAGCCACCCACCCTATAATTGCAATATATCTAACAACGCTTCCTAAATTAGTAAACATGCATGATTAAACAAATAAACATAAAATAAAAAATCGGTTAACGCAATTAATAATGTGTAGACACGCCGTCTACATAATCGCAATTGCAAAACAGCAATTGAAACCTGCAAATAAACAAAACATACAAAATACACACTTGCACATTAAAGAAAACAAACCAATACCTAAAACATACACAAACATTTTATTACATGGTGAACTCTACTTTCATTTATTCGTTCCAATCGAACTACTTAGCTAAAGTTATTCTAAATAGAGCAGGCAATTCAGAACTACTTTGTGCTTACAGTCTTGTTTTGACCTGAATATCCGCTCTACAACAGGCTTCAAAGAGAATTTCTTTGCAGGCTTTGTCAGGAAATCAGCTAGATTCATATCTGATTCGACATGGTCGATCACATATGTTCCTTGGCTGAGGTGTTTCCTAGCAAAGTGGTGCCTAAGCGCAATATGCTTGGACCGGGTCATCGATTCACTAAAGCTAATTGCGGCTTTGTTATTGCATCACACAAGCGGTACTTCGAAGTCAACTATACCCCAGTTGTCTACGAACCGTTTGAGCCAAACAATCTCTTTAATTGTTTCTGCCAGATCTATGTATTCGCTCTCCATTGTGGAGAGCACAACACACTTTTGATTTTGGCTCTTCCAGGCCACCACTTCACCGTCAATCACGTTTATAAAGCCACTAAAAGACTTGCAATCGTGAGTCAGGTTCCAACTGGCGTCACTAAAACATTCCAGTCTAGGGGCAACTTTCTGGTCAGAGCTGTCATATAAAGTCAATATGTAATGTTTCGTGCATATAAAGTACGAAACTAATCACCCTAAGTATCGCCAGTGCTCCCCCAAATGAGACTCGGCATATTGGGCTAAATAAGTTGTAGCCAATAGAACGTCTGGTCTAGTCCTCTGTGCAAGGAAAAGCATCGCACCAATGACGTTCTTGTATGGCACGTTAGCTGGTTCATGATCACCAGGCATCTCCACTAAACCCCCAAGCACCAGTGGAAGAGTCGTGGCCTTCAATTCCAAAGTTGGAAAAGAAGTTGATAGCTTGTTGATTTTATCCTCCTGATGAATACCAACATAGCTATCATTGTATACAAAATTCACCCCCAATAAATTCTTTATCAGGCCCATTGAGCAAATTTTGTAAACCACGTTTAGGTCCTCCACTGCTGTTGAGATCCCCCGTTTAGTTTTGGCGAAGACGCCCACATCATTGACATACACTACCAGTACAATTTGGTTCTGCTTGATGTATACACAAGCAGATCCATCAGCTCTCCTGTATTCCGCAGCCATCAGCACCTTATCCACATGCAGGAACCATTCCTTCCCGGATTGGTGTAGTCCATTCAAAGACTTCTTAAGTTTAAGTCCTTTCCCCATCTCCTCATACCCCTGAGGAGGCCGAATCCAGATATTGTGCCTCAGGTCTGCATACAGGTACGCACCGGCTATGTCTACCTGATGATGCTCCCAGCACAATCGGCCAACTAAAACAGAAAAACATAAACGTATTAAAGTAAAGTTCACCACGGGCGAATAGCATGTATCGTAGTCGATTCCTGCTTTTTTCCTGTGACCCCCGGCCACACGGCGCGCACGGAACCGTTCTACACAACCATCAGGTTTTCTTTTTATCGCGTAGACCCAGCGATTCGGGAGTAGTCGCTAATGCTCTGCTGGTTCCATCACATCCCACACCTTACGTTCATCGATCATTTTCAGCTCCTCATCCATTGCAGCCCGCCAGTACTTGGCTTCATTCGTCTGCATTGCCTCCTTGTAATTTAGAGGCATTCGGATACTAGTTGCTAAAGTTTTGTTAAACGTAAGAAAGACATAATGGGTTTTAGTATTATTAGTATTGATGATCCCCTCCACTTCATCGTCTGTCTCTTCCTCAGCTACGGGCTGGAGTTGTGGGTCGAACCAACCCATCTTTCCATTGTCTTTACCACCGTCGTCTTCTCGCTCACTTGCCGTCGATTCTTCGTCGCTGCTCTTCCCTTGTTTTAGCTTCATCCCACCGGTTACTTTGATTACTGCAGTCTCGTTTGGCTTTGTTACACTAAATGAAGACTGCATATACCTTTTCACGGGCTTGGACTGACGTTTTGACCGCCTAACAGCTTTGCTCTTAACTGCAACTGCCTTGGCTTGCTTTGGCTGTTGTATCGTTTTAAGCTGTGGCTGCTGGGCTGTTTCTGGTCTCATCGTTTGCTTCGTCGTTTTGACTGGAGTCTGCTGGACTTGTGGAATCAGCTCCATCATCCTCTCCACTGCTATGCTGCCTTTCTGCTGTGGTGGAGGACTTGCAACCGTTGAAGATTTCGATGAAGACGACTCCGTCGCCACCTGCTCCATCCTCAGTTTGTGCGGTGTAATTGATTCCGGCATCAGCAATGGGCCACTCTGTGACATCGTTCCAACACCGCTGGTACCGTCATTGTCATCACCGCCCCTGCTCGAGTCTGGACTTGTTCCTGGATAGCTGGAATCGTCACCATTAGCATCATCTTCGTTGTCGTCGTCGCTAGAGCTGTCAAACATGTGATCAATATTAACAGCTGGAAAAACATTATTATTAATGTTTATATTCTTCTTGGTTGCTTCTCCCTGGACTTCCCTATCAGCGAAATCTTTAGCTGGTTGGCTTACAGGAACTGGTTTAAGTTCCCCCTTTCTTGGGTGCTCATTAAATCGAATGCTTTTCGATTCGATGATTTTCTTAGAAGAGGGCATCCAGATCCTATATCTTGTAGTAATCTCCGCGTAGCTGACCATAACGCCGCATTCCGCTTTTGGGTCCAATTTGTGTCTTTTCTCGCCGGGTATATGTACCCAGGCTTCTGCACCAAAAAGTTTAATCTCATTAAAATTCGGTACCTTACCACTCCACAACTCAAATGGAGTTTTCCCATCTAATTTCCTGTGACCAGTCTGATTGTAAAGAAACATCGCACTCTTAGCTGCTTCTGGCCATAACGTCGCATCGAGCCCACTGTCGAATAGTAAACACCTGGTTCCCTATAATAATGTCCGATTGAACCTTTCGGCGATACCATTCTGCTTGGGCATATAGACGTTTGTCCACTCATGTCAAACACCTAAAGCTGCTAAAAATGAGTCAATTTCTTTATTACAGAATTCAAGACCATTATCAGTCCTTATGGCCCCAAATTTCTGGTTGCAGGAACGT
Organism: Helicorthomorpha holstii; assembly: GCA_013389785.1. Taxonomy (NCBI): domain Eukaryota; kingdom Metazoa; phylum Arthropoda; class Diplopoda; order Polydesmida; family Paradoxosomatidae; genus Helicorthomorpha; species Helicorthomorpha holstii. Next base: position 31,842 of record JAAFCF010007137.1, on the reverse strand, counting down.
TTTGTAACTTTTACAAATAATTTAATTAGACGAGCAATATCGGACTTTTGTTCGATACAATAAATCTTTGCCTTTCGGCTAAAGTCGTCTATAAACGTTACCTCGTATCGACTCCCGTCAATGCCTACCACATTGGCTGGGCCCCAGCAATCAGCATGTACTAATTGTAGCACACGCGCACTTTGTTTGCCCTTTATTCTTGGCACAACCGCACATGCCATACGGGCTCTTACACAGGCGCCTCAGAATCCACTGTTAAATCCCTTTATCACTGGCATGCCTTCCAAGGTTCCATCTTTCATCATCTGCAGTACAATACCGTCGCCGGGGTGCCCCAGCTGTCTGTGTAGCATCATCACGTCTTCATTTACCGCGTGCACTTGTTGCATATTCACCGTTATGTTGTGCCGATATAATCCAGGAGTCACGATCGGCGTAGCCTTAAGTAAATACAAATTATTAACGAGTTTCGATTGAAATACCAGTTCACTTTCGCACGTTGTAATGGTGTAATCGGCGCCTTCCATGTGCTGCATGTAGCCATTTCTCGCCAGTTGTGTAGCACTGGCTTTGGTTCACAATGGCTTTGGGGGAGTATCTCACATCTAAAAGAGTTATTATTTTGTCATTTACACGTAATCGAATGTCACCATATCCAAGGATTGGGAGGCTGTCTCCCTCTCCTGTAGTCCTGGCAGTCGATTTTTCTTCTGTAAACGTCGAAAACCACTCCCTCATGTACGTGAAATGGCTACTGGCACCGCTGTCTATTGTCCATTCAGCTATCGTGATATTATTGGTACAGTCTGTATTAAAAACATATTCGTTAAGCATTTCATTAAAACTTGTGTGTTTTACCCCATTTCCAGCATCAACTAGCAAACCAAATTCGGTAGTTTGCTTTCCGCCTGTGGTGTCTTTGGGCTTTGTTGTTTTCAGCATTGCACGTTCTTTGGCAAAATGCCCAGGCTTTTTGCATCTGAAACACTTCAAATTAATTTTATTAGATTTATCAGTTTTATTATTTGTTGTCTTCGGAGCCCTGGATTTCTTCTTCCTTTTCTTCGGCAAATATCCGGTAGCTAAAGCACTATCATTTGCCCCGTTATTTCCATTTCCGGTGGCGTTGTACTGGACACATGCGTTTTCCAGTAATAAGCCATCGATTACAGTTTTTACAGTGAATTGGTCTCTTGGAACCTGGCACAATTGTTGCACGACTCCGTCGAATTCTGGTGGTAGCACTGTCATCATTAGATAAGCTACATAACGCTCATCTAGCACTAATCCTGAATTCGCGACTTCTTTCTCTTGGCGTTGCACCCTGGCTATAAAAACTGGGATGGTCTTGCCATCGATATATCTAATGTTAGTTAATTCGCGTAACATAGCAGCCTCTCTCGCCACTGCTTGTGGCTGATATGCATTCAACAAGCTATCCCAAGCCTGTTTAGATGTCATATTCGGATCAACTAAGTTTTTTACACTGTCTGATAAATTTAGATAAATCAGACTGGCAGCCTGTTCGTCTTTAGCCACCCATGTCTCTTTATTTTTGGCTGTTGCAGCCTCGTCAGGCTGTGGTATTAAACCATTAATGTATCGCCAGACATGTTTAGTTTTGAGCAACATCATCATGTTTTCCGCCCAAATTTTATAGTTCATATGCCCCAACTTTTCAAAGTTTTCAAACTTCATTTTGTTGGCCATTTTTCAATTCAAATTCTAAGGTAAGCTAATCTAAGCTAACGTGTTATTTTAAATGTACTTATGGCGATTTCCAGTTATTTAGAATTCACCTCTATTGTTTCTGATGCAATCACACATCAACAATAGAATATGCACACAATCACAAATATCACTTAAAAAGCTTTCGCTAAATTAAATCCAATGGCTTGCACAGATTATTTTCGTTTCTTCTTCAATAAATAACATCGATGCTTGTAGATATAGACTCTGGGCCCATAACCTTTGTGGGCATTCATCCCCAATGTTTCGATTTCCTAGGCCTAGGCTGCAGTCGAAGACAAAGGAAATCAATCGAAAACAATACCCCCAGTGTTTTCCAAAGCTATTATTATCTAAAAACATCATTAATCATTGTATATTAAAGATACGATTGCAGTACTTGCAATCGACAAATTCAATCAAGTAGATAACGTACTAATAAGTATATGTAATTAATTAAATTAAACTGTAAAATGAAAAGACTACTTAATTATGGGCAATGTATTTATTACAAGGTGTAAATCAATCCTATAACATCAGAAGCATTAACCCAAGTGAATAAGCATTACAAAGCATTCAATATGGAGAAGCCATATTGCTAACAACCACTCTGTGTTAGTCTATGGGCGATAGACTAGCTTAGGTAGCGCTACGGAGCACAACTTAGAATATCTAGCATATCTTGCTAGTTAGCTAGTTGCTTTGTAGTGCTGACGTCAAGGCGTTGTATGACATCAGGTTTAAGGGCCAAGCATGCAAAAGCGACAATGCGCATGGGTAGGCACTTCTCTATACGCAATAGAGACGTAAATGCGTCGTAATTACAAATAGATTAATTAAACAAAAATTACAATTAGTTTAACGTAATTAAACAAATGAATTAACATTAATCTAATCTACGACATTAGATAACGATTAATATATGTTTATATTAATTGCTATAGTAAACTAAAGCTATACGATTGAATCTAATTCAAAGGCTATTGAAATGTAATTCAATACGATAATAATACTAAACCGGAAGTATAACAGGAAGTACATGCTCAAACGCATCGAATCCCAAACGGTTTGGGATTTTGTATTTCCGGCATGCGCAGTGACTATAGTTAACATAAAATTAACTATCCCAAGGCTCTGGTTCATGTGTACCAGCCTTTGGGATGCGAGTCTGCTATTTTCAATTGCCAGATGGGCAAAACACATAGAAAATGCATTACAGTTACATTTTCTTGATTCCCAAGCATGCAGCTATGATTGGGTAATCATTATGCAATGTAAACATGCACATCCTATATAAGCTTGTCGGCTGGATCCAATGCAAGGGAACCAAATATCCCCACATACGTAGAGATGATGTTCAAACATGCATTTACATTGATTTCTCAAAGTTAAATTATCAGGTTTCAGAGGACTGAGCTTAAAGCCAGAAAAGCATTGAAGTCTATGGAAAAAATCATGGATTTTCTATTGTTTTGAAAACCAAACTTTTTCAAAAAGTCACGTTAAAATGTGTTTGAAACTCATGCAAAGCATGCGTAAAAGTGTTGAATTGCAATATTGAATGTTGAATTGCAAGTTGAAACAGGGTTTTATCAACTGCTGAAGGGATTACGTCCACACGTGTATTTAAGCCATTTTGTAAATGTCAGATTTACGAGGTTTGTAAGCCTTGTATGGCAAAATGCATGTTTGTACATCATATCTACTTACGTAGAGATAATGTTCAAACATGCATTTACATTGATTTCTTAAAGTTAAATTATCAGGTTTCAGAGGGCTGAGCTTAAAGCTTTTTTTTTCCTTTTAATAATCACATTTATCAAGGGGAGACGATAAGTCTTGCTTGTATGTCTCCCCAGAAGAAAAGTAGAATTACAAACTGTAGAATGAACATTAATAAAGACATTATAAATGCAGACTTCCAAAAGGATTCATGGCAAACTGCATTCTAGCGACCCAGAAGATCAGCCAACTGTGCTGCCATACAATCACCATAATAGTGCAAAATAGAAAGACGTAGATGTTTCTTGAAAAGTAAACGGTTGTAGTGGCCAATGTTCCAGTAACAAATGTAATTTACCCAAAACACTGAATACACACGTAAACAAGAAAGGCGTGCTGCCATGGTGCGTAGGGATGGACGAGAGTCAGGAAAATGCAATTGAACATAGTTCTGAAACAATTGAGAAAACATGGAGGGAATTGTAGTGTGAATAAATCAATATGCAATTAAACCAACTTGTGAGAGATAAAAGTCCTTCACTGTGTGGCGTTGAAAAGTACAACTCTTACACTGTAATATACTCTGGATTTTGAAAAGTGGTTCTTGGAGGGGACGTAATAATGTTAAAAGAGAGTTCCCCCATACTGCCAAACAGTATTGTAAGCTGGAGAGAACCAAAGAATTATACAGAAGTAGTAAAAAAGCTGGGGTAATTGAAGAAAAGATACGACAAAAGAGCCACTTTAAGCGACGCAAATGCAAAGTCATATGTCTAATGTGTAGGGTCCAATATAAATGATGGTCAAAGTAAACACCCAAAAGTTTAAATTGCAAAACACAACTGATTGTGTGATGTAGAATGTGAAGAGGAGTATGGAAATAATCAGGAAGATGTGTAGATTTCCGAAATATAGGCATAAAGCAAGTCTTGTTGAAGTTTAAGCGCAGGTTATTTGTCTCAAGATAATTGTAAAGCAAAAGTAAATAATCAGTCAACAGTTGGCACACTGTAAATGGATTTAAGTCATAAAAAATCAGGGTGATGTCATCAGCATACAACAGCAGAGAACCTCCACATGAGGGAGAAGGGATGTTGATCAAGTATAAACTGAATAAATAAGGTCCTAAGGAAGTACCCTGAGGCACACCAATGTCCATGCGCAAATGTACAGACATCTGATTCTCCAAAACCACAAATGAAGTTCGCTCTGTAATAAAGGAAAAAAGCATTTGCAAAAAGGAATGAGAGAAATCCATCTTCAGCAGTTTATGACATAATCGAGCATTGTTAAAAGTGTCAAAAGCACTAGACAAGTCAATAAAACAAGTCACAAAAAACTGATAATCATCCAGAGCTTGAGTGGTAAGAAACTCAAATTGAGTGAGAACATCGGCTGTGTTACGCTGTGGCACAAAGCCAAATTGAGAGAGATGGAAAAGACCCAGAGAAGATACATATTGCATTACATAATTGTAAAGCAATCGATCAAATAGTCAACCAATAGAATTTTAAAGAACAATCTGACGATAGGAAGCAGGGTCAGATTTTGATCCCTTCCTTTTATACAAAGGTACAATTCTGGTAGTCTTAAGCCGAGCTGGAACAGATGCACTATGAAAAACAAAATTAAACAAATAAATCAATTGAGGGAGAATCAATGGAAAAGCTATTCGAAAAATGGAGAAAGGTATGTCATCAATGGCCATAGACATTCGTGGATGTAAGTCTGAAAAGGCAAACCGCAAGTCCGACTCAGTGAAAGCAGAAGCCATAAATCAGCTAGCAGTAGGTGCAGCACAGTAAATGACATTATCATCATGCTGACTGTTTGACCAGTATAAATGAAGACGATGCAAGGCCTGATGTATTTGAGTGGAATGATCTTGGCCCTTATCCCCCAGAAATAAATAAGAGCTATCCGAGTGAGATTTGCGCAATACATCAGTATTAAGAATATTCCAAGTAGCTTTAAGAGAAGAAGCTCGTTAAAGGTGTAGTTGAATATAATGAGACTTAGCATATTGTATTAAGTGAGTCACTCTATTCCGCGCAGCAACCCATGCCAGCTCCGCATCAACAGAAGGATATTTAAGGAACTGTTTATCCAACTTATTACGCAAATTAATCTGATGTTTGAGATCCCGTGTCATCCATCCTAAATGATACTTGCGTGGAGAGGGAGCAGCAAGGAAGTGGTCAGAAACAAGATGAAGAAGATGCACATAAAAGTATTCATAGGCTTCATCTGGAGTATCCAATCCCTCAAAAGACCATGAGAAGGTGAATAAGGAGTCTTGAAAAGCCAAAGTATTGACATCATCTATCTAATAAAATGGATTAGGGGATAAAGCAGGTGTAGAATCAGGAGCATCAGAAATGATGCCCCAAATTGGCAAATGGTCAGCTATGCCATATGATAAGGTTCCTGCAGCACACTCCATTGGCAATGGAAGTAAAATATTATCTATAGTAGAATGAGAAAGATATGTAATGCGTGTAGGCAAAGAAATAGCCAATTTATAACTATGACATTCAACAAAAGTCAAAAAGGAATCGCCAGCTGGTAGAGCAATATCAATGTTGAAGTCCCCTATAATAACAGAAAAAGCATGAGAGTGTGAAATAAACACTGTTAACAAATAATCATAAAAAAGATTACAAGGATAGTAAGGCATTCTGTACATGCCATGGATGGTGTGTCCAGTGCTTAAGAGAACTGAAAGACACTCAAACTGGTCAGTGACCACAGAATCACATAACTGACCAGTGAGATGGGATCCTAAATAAATTGAGACCCGACCCCCAAGTCTATCATGTCGATGCAAATGGAATGAGGTGAAGCCCTGGAACACAGGAGGATCAGCATTAGAAGACAGCCAGGTCTCCACCAACACCATGACCAAGCAATTTGTAGAAATAGATAATAGTAGAGACTCCAGCAGTGATTGTGAGTGCAACAGACCTCTCACATTGATAGAAATCAGCTGTATGCCTGTTGCATGTGTTTTCTGCTCTTGGAAAAATGATGGGAGGTCAAAATGTGCATTAGGAACAAGATATAACTCAGAAATTGAGCTATCAGAATCAAAAGTAGTTGACATAACACAATGCAACATAAAACCACCACTAAATGTAAACAACAATAGTAGAACACAATAAATTGTTGTGGTGTTTTGCACTACACTATGATTTTCCTAATGATTAACTATTCAAAAATGCATTAATCAGTTAGCTACTCTGATTATGCAGAAATCGTAGTTAACAAAGGAAATTCCTGTCTGGAAAACCACACTCAGCAGACATTTTCGACTCAATTAGCCTTTATCTGGTGAATCTAACGTATTTACTAACTTAAAATGACTTGTACTACTAATTTACTTATTCCAAATTAGTTACTTATTATTTTACTATGATTAATAACTTCTCCACATGAGATTAAATTAAATCGTTAAAATAAACTTGAAACTATTCAATTATGGATCTAAAATCAGTAGGTCTTTATTTGTAGAAAGACACACAGCAAGTGAAAAATCCAAATTACATGTACGCATATTGCGGCGTATGCAAAACGCGATTTGAATCATTATCCCCGCTGGGATATTACAATTGTATTAATTAGAATTAGTATGCGACTAATTCTCAATTTAATGACAATTTAAAGATCATTAGATCTTTATTTAATTAGATTCAATTAACAATTTGCAATTTAACTTAAGGTTAAATTGCTGAATCTGTGCGAATCACTTTTTCTGGGTAACGCATGTACCGTATTTTCACGCAGATACCGCGCGCGATATCTAAGCAAAAAAGTTGAAAAATTGCTCCTGCGCGGTATCTATGAAACAAAATTGCAATATTGCAACTGTGGCATATCTATGGAAAGCCATTGCCACAAAATGACAACTTACGTTGTTATAACGTGAATAACGTGATTTTGAGTGTACAAACACTTTTGTTTTGCCATTTACAGAAATAATAGAGTTAAATATATATATAATTGATATAAATTTTAAATAATTAGGCAACAATTACAAATTAAGTGCTTTATTTTCAACATATAACATGTTTTTTAAACTCATTTTCATATTGTGAATTTCAAATGTTTCATACGTGAATTTCAAATGTTTCATATGGGAATTGACATTGTTTAATAAGTTCATTCGATAAAACTCAACAAAGTTATACAGTAACTATTTATTCAAACCCATCAAATTCATCATCACTGTCCATGTATAATGTTTCCATGGCATTTAAAATTGTTTCAGGAATGGTGGAACTGATTTCTACTTCATTAGCAGTATCTGGATCATTTTCTGATTGTGATTCTGATTCAAACTCTTCTGCTGTTGCATCTCCAGTTAAACCTTTCTTAAAACCATTGAGAACACAAGAACTAGGTACTTCTTCCCAGGCTTCAACAATCTACTTACAAATGTCACTGTATGTAGCTCTTTTCATTCTTCCACTGTTTGTGTAGTCATGTAATCCATCCATCATCCATTTTTCCCATTTTACACGCATTTTACTTTTAAATGATTTGTTTACTGCAATGTCTAAGGGTTGAAGTTTCTTTGTTAATCCACCTGGAATAATGGCCAATGTTGACAACTTACTAATCAACTGTTTTACATCAGGAGTTAAATGGGCTGTACAGGAATCCATAATGATCATTGAATTCTTGTTGAAGAAAGAGCCTTTTCTTTTTCTCCAAATTTCACTTAACCATATCTTCATCATGTCTTTATTAATCCATCCTTTTTCATTTGCCTGAACTAAAATATTCTTTGGAAATGTTTCTTTTGGGATGGTTTTCCTTTTGAAGATAACCATAGGGGGAAGTTTTGACCCATCAGCAGTTGCGCAGAGAATAACAGTAAAATTTGATTTTTCATGGCCTGTTGTTGCAATTGAAACTTCTTTGGCCCCTTTGTAATGAACAGTTCTTGAATTAGGAAGATCAAAACTTACAGGAACTTCATCCATGTTACCAATATGACACTTCTCAATTCCTTCAGATTTTTCTCCAACCCATTGTCTAAATCTTTCTACTTTGGCTTCCCAATCTTGTGGCAATCTTTGACCTACAGTTGTTGATGTTCGCACACTTAAATTGTTCCGTTTCATAAATCTAAAACCCCATGATGGATATGCTTTAAAATTGTAAATTTCTAAGGTGTTGGCAAGTGCTTTTGCTTTTAAAAGAACTCTTGTAGTTGATATCTGCATTCCCCTTTGTCTTTCATCTAGCACCCATTCAACCAACTGATCTTCAAGTGTGGGCCAATGACAAACACTATAACGTAAAGCTCTTCTTTTCTTATTCATTTTCAATAAAGTGGTTTTTATTTTTCTCCAGTCTCTTACACTTGCTTCTCCAACATTAAACTGCCTCCCACTTTTGCGATTACCATGCTGTTCAGCATATTCTACAACCTTCCGTTTAAATTCAGCAGGATAAGATTTCCTAGTAGCAGGTGAAGTCATCATTAAGTAGTAAATTTTAAAAAAACTATATTAAAACAATCATTGTAATTATACCATACACCATTTTAAACAAAATTCAATAGTAGCAAATAAATTAATAAACTTACATTAACAATGTAACAGCAATTTAAATCCACTGTAAACAATATCACAGCTAATATCACAGAACGTTTTCTAAATAAATGTTTAAAATAATTAATGTTAATCAAATATAAGATGTATCATAATGAATTTATTTACCTTTAAAATGGTGTTTAAACGGCATGCCATGTGCGAATTGCCACTGCGCAGCCTACTGCGCATACAAAGTGTTACTGCGCATAGTAGTTAGAGCATGCGCAGTAGATGCGCTACTGCACGTTATAGATAAGGTGCGCGATATCTGCGTGAAAATACGGTATTAATGGGACCCAGAGTGACCTTAAACATTGAAAACAAATAAAAGGTCTATGACCATTAGATGGACTAAATAATGATTGCTAAAATGCATTTAATTAATAAGAATTATTAATTAAATCAAAAAGGGCTTAATAATTAATGCTAAATAGAAACGCATGTTAACGTATCTATAGTTGCTTTGCCAATGTCCATTCTACTAAAAACATCGTAATTACTTTAATAATTAAGCTATTAACTATTATAATAACAATAATGAAAGGTAAATTAATAACTAATAAGAATATGCTATTGGAATTAACATTCTATAATGATTAATGACGTTTTGTAGACTTCTTATGTTTCGATTATATGCGTCCATAGGGGAAGCATGTAATACTCGATATACTATCGATAATCGATTATTGAAAACTAGATGAAGCACGCCATTACCACGTGGTGAGCATGCTTTCAGCAATGAAAACTAATGTAAAACAATGAATTTAAGAGAAATTAATGGAAATTAATTGAATTAATCTATTAATAGTTATTGAATATTATTGGAATATTGGCACAGCAATAAATAAAGGTAGTTGGGATCAATTATTCCCATGTTAAGCTATGTCTAAGTTACATTTACAATCACGTCTCATTATTTTGTCCATATGTACAGACTTCTAATTCAGAATTGAGGTCAGTCAATGTCTGAAATAGTAAAAACATATTAATACACTTATTAACAATACATGATTGCTCTTTATGAGCCAAATGACATATTAAACATAATGAACCATCAATGGAATGGCAACTGTGGCAAAATGAAGAGCAAATACGACGATTAATGAAACCCAAAATACAACAAATTACAATTCATATAGTCAATTTCCAATGAAACTGTCATCTAATTGACTAATAATGCAATATAGAGCCAATCTAAATTAGTAGACTTAATTATTTAACTTGAATAAGCCCATTTTCATTTAGTTTTAATGTAAATACGTTAAGATAATCGTTTTAGTCTAAATCAATAATCGTTATATCAAATCTGTATCGATATTATCGATTCTCTACATGTAAATTCAATTACAGCGATAATCGGCCAATTCAAACCTTTTAAAACACTAGTAATAGTTCATATTAATCAATTTCAATTACATATTCTGATTCCTCATATTTTTTCTCATTAAGAAATGCTATTACAACTTATATTTACTGTTAAATTTAATTCTAAATCGCTTAGAAACATTAAATTCATCACGTATGGGCGTTGGCTTGTATTAGCAGTTACGATTACATTGCAATGACATTTGGTAAACAAAAGAAACTTTTTCCTTAATTAAATTCGTCAATTAAACTTTGTAGTCTGGAATTGTCGCAGTTGATCGACTACACTGTCCTGGACAGCTGAAGTATTCCTTTATTAATTTAGCTAGGTTCAAACGCCAATCTAACATTGGGCAATATGACATTAGTTGGATGTTGATCATTTTCTACTTTGTACAATGGCATTTGCATTGTTTAGTTCAATTGAGATCAATCCAAACAGTCATATAAACAATGGTACAATGGCTATTGAACACATTGTAATTGCGTATATAATGCCGTTTGCATTATACTGTTGTTTTGCGTATGGTAAATAGTGATTTACAACATCTTGAATTGACATTGATCGTTTATCAATGGTATTAATGTCAGAGCATGCTTCAGGTTAATATTACTAGTTATTTAGAGAAATAATCATTGTAAATGTAATATTTATGCATGTTTGTATATTCGCAATGCGATTGTGACGTCATGGCGAAAACCGGAAGTTGCGCAGTAAACCCGGAAGTTGCGCAGTAAACCTGGAAGTTGCGCAGTAATGCTTATCCGATGCGCATTAATTGTCTCTTTAAGATGACACCTTGCATGTTATAATTGAATAACTCTACGATGAGTTATTAATATTATTATGCGTTTGTTTGTGATATATTATGTGTAATATGCGCCACCTGCTGGGCTATGCTGCGTCATAGCAACCAAGCAAATTTCGTTTACCCAAGTTTGAAATTTGCGTTATCTGTTTGCTTGTAATGTTAATAGATTTCGCTGATGAAAAGGGCCTATACCTTCAATGTATAGTCATTTGCCCTTCACTTGTATTCTTCTAATAGTATAGTAATGAATGTCATTTGATTTGTCTTAATTAAATATCAAATTTAAATATTAAATAATCAATTTTTACTTTTATTTCATATTATATCAATCTATTTAAACTAATTAGGAGCTTCCTGTTAACTTAAGTTAGTCAATATCGACGATTGAATTAGATTAAAAATCGCCGTTAATAGTAACAGCATGCTGTAGCATGCTTTGAATATATACGACGATTTCATTATCTTATTCTTGGTTAATCTAACTGGGTTAGATTAATCAAATCATCGAAAAAGACACAACAAACAATATATGCATTTAACTTAATGTTAATGCATTGAGTCTACCCAAATCACCTTTTCTGGGTAATGCTCATATTTGGAGGACCCAGAGTGACCTAAAGCAACAAAACAAAAGGTAGGTCAAATGACCAAAAGATGAACAAAATAATAATTAATTAATTATAATTAATTACCATTGACAAAAAAGAAACCAGAAAAAGTTTCTTTTGTTAAGTAAACTACAATATGAGAATTAACATTATCGTATTGCTTAGCCAACGCCCAATTCACAAGAATGGCAATAAAATCGTTAATATTTATGTTACAAGAGTCTATAAGTACTTAAATTAAAGATACAATTAAATTCAAATTGGTTAATGGATTTAAGATCCAACAATTAATTCTAGCGTTAAATGGAGATTCAGATCTCCGATTACGTGCGTCCATAGAGGAGCATGTTAAAAATGATATGTGACTAATATAATCGATTATCGATTGTTGATTTCACAAGTAAATACGTTGTAATGACATGATTCTAATGTCTATTTATTCTAAATCATTAAATTAATGAGTCTAATAGTAATTAAAAGATTGGTTGTTGGCACAGCAATGTATTCGTTAATTGGGATCATTATATCCCACTGAGTTAATGAATTAAACTACCTTACTAATTACTTATCATTAGTTTGTTCATTATTAACACACTTCCATTTCAGATTTGAGGTCATGTCAATGATCTGAAATAGTCAAATGATTAATACAATAATACATTCAATACAAAATTGCTCTTTATGAGCAAATAAGAAATACACAATGGCAAAGTCAATTGTGGCAAAATAAGCGTCAATACGACGATCAATGAAACCAAAATACAACACAAAGCATGTGTAAAAGTGTTGAATTGCAATATTGAATGTTGAATGTTGAAACAGGTTTTATCAACTGCTGAAGGGATTATGTCCACACGTGTATTTAAGCAATTTTGTAAACGTCAGATTTACGAGCTTCGTAAGCCTCATATGGCAAAATGCATGTTTGTACATAATATCTACTTACGTAGAGATGATGTTTAAACATGCATTTACATTGATTTCTCAAAGTTAAGTTATCAGGTTTCAGAGGGCTGAGCTTAAAGCCAGAAAAGCATGGAAGTCTATGGGAAAAATCATGGATTTTCTATCGTTTTTGTTATGCGTGTCTTCCCTTAGTTATGTAACTCACCGCAGGCGAGCCTCAAGCCTACCGCCTATTGACAGATGCAAGGCTCAGCCAACTGGTGAGAGCTCTGATTACTCAATTTGAGCCATCCATGTAAAATAAGAAACATGCAAATGAAATAAGAGATATTTACCTTAATACAGCTCAGCAGACCTTCCGGTAATCAATTAATTACTGGAAGGGTAAACCATAATCCAATTCAGCTAAATGCACCCACGATCAATTGGATCAATTTGAACTTTTCATCGTTTGTAATTAATCATCAATCTACAAAATGGCTGAAGATAAGATTAAAATGGATATTATTGCTCCTTTAACTGAAACCAACTATGTGAGTTGGGTTAAGGATATGAGGATGGTCCTCAGATATAGGGATCTTTCTGAGCATGCTGATGGAACGATTATGCTGCCTGGGGATGATGCAATGCCGGAAGCTCATCTCACTTTCAAGCAGAAAAATCAAAAAGCCCTAGCTCTTATTTGGAGAAATTTGAGCACCAGCATGAAAGACACAATTTGCAATGACAAAATTGCATCTACAGTTTGGACTAAATTACGCCAGATGTTTCAACCCTCAGCAGTGGCAAGGGAAATTGCATTATTAACAGAATTTTGCAATTTGACATTCAAGGAAGGAGAATCAATGAAAATGTTCATCTCAAGAATGCAAAATAAGGAAAGGGAAGTGCGTGATTCCGGATATGAACTGGATAAACGGTTTGTGGCCTATCAGCTGATAAGGTCATTGCCCCCTGCTTACTCTGGAATTTGTGCGACTCTTCATCAGCTTCCTAGAGAGGAAGTTACTGTGGAAAAAGTAGTGCAAACATTAACTGTGGAAGACTGTAGAGTCCAGTACTCACTTGCACCCACCAATAATGGATATAGCAAAGGAAATCATTCTTCAATGGCTACTGATGGAATTAAGAAAGTTCTTAATAAAAAGAAAGATAGGAAAAATGTTTCCTCTAATAAAAATACTGGTGGGGGGCTGCAAAGCCAGAGAATAATGATAAAGGCAAGACTACTCAGAAAAAGAAAAATACTGAAGTTGCTTGCTATAGATGTGGGGTCAAGGGTCATTTTGCCCGAGATTGCAAACAGCCTTATTTGAATTTTTCTGACAATGCTGGCCCTTCCAATGGCAATTGTGGATTTATGGCATTTGAACAACTTAATGGCAATTTTGGGGATAAATTGCCGGAGTCAGTACTTAAGACAAAATGCAGTGAAGAGTTGTTTGATTGGGTCATAGATAGTAGGACCACATGCCATTTTTGCAAGCACCTACTCTGGTTTAGTATGTACACAGAGCAGCCAAGTGTGGCTAATACTACTGGAGAGGGAGGGTCCCTCAATATTCGTGGTCATGGTAACATAGTGTTGGATATTAATGGTCATGAAGTGACTTTATTTGATGTTCATTATGCACCAGATTCTCGAGTGAATTTGATTAGTTGTGCTAGAATAGACAGAAAAGGTCTTAAACAAGTAACTCAGAATGGTGTTTTCTCAGTTATTGATAATTGTGGAAATACAATTTAAATGCTAAATTAAATAATAGTAACTTTTACGTTTTAAATGCGGCTCCCATAATTCGCGAGGGTGTGAATATGGTGGATACTGCCAATAGCATAGTGGATTTAGAATTGCTTCATCGTAGATTGGGGCACCCAAGTGCAATGGTGCCCAAGAAAATGATTGCTGAAAAAACCGTAATTGGAATTAATGACATTCATGACAAAGATCTTCGATTTTGCGATGTTTGTGTACGTGCTAAATCCACTAGTGCAAAAGCACCCAGTATTAGAGGTAAACAGAGTTTCAAAATACTGGACTTGGTACATATTGACTGTTGGGGGCCTGCTCCAGTTGAAGGGTTGACTGGAGAGCCTTATTTTGTTACTTTTGTTGATGATTTTAGTCGTCGTGCGCGTGTGTTTGTAGTGAAATTAAAATCTGAGTGTTTTGATACCATCAGAAATTCCATCAGGTATACTGAAAGGTCTACTGAGAACAAAATAAAAGCCATTAGAACGGATAATGGACTTGAATTTTGTAATCAGGAAGTGTCCAGATTGTTAACCAGCGTTGGAATTAAGCATCAACGCACAAACACTTACTCTCCCAAGCAAAATGGTGTGGCTGAGCGGTTTAACTGCAACATGGGAGAGAAAATACGCACGCTAATTTTTGATAGTGGTCAGGAGACCAAATTTTGCCGAGAAGCTACATTAACTGCCTGTTATTTATATAACAGTACTGGCCACAAAAAGTTAAATGGGTGCTCACCAATGGAGGTTTGGACTGGATCCACCAGTCTGGGAAGGAGTGGTTTCTCTATTTAGACGGTGTTTTGGTTGGCATGGGTTATAACAGAGCTGATGGGTCAGCCTGTGTTTATATTAAAAACAAAATAATAGTGCTTGTTGTATAAGTAGATGATGTTGGCGTTTTTGGGAGGAATCGATCAGCCATTGGAGAGGCGTTGCTGGATCTCACCTCTATTTATGAAATTCGGAGCCCAGGGCCTATTAAACAGCTCCTGGGAGTCAATTTTGTATGCAGAGATGGCTATGTGGGAGCCCATCAGGAGCACTATATCAAGGAAATAGTGCAAAACTACCCTGAATTGGAGATTAGAGCAATGACTCTGCCTTTGGAGATTGGGGACCTCACCAAGGACAAGAATGACGACAAGTTGGTAAATGTACCATACCTTAACGTGATAGGGGCAATCCTTTATGTGGCACAAAGGACACACCCAGATATTCTAATGGCAACTGCATATTTGGCACAGTTCAATGATGAACCTAAATTGGTTCATTGGCGACATTTGTGCAAGCTTGTAAGTTACTTATATTCCACTAAGGAATATGTCTTAACTTTATTTTCTTATGATGAAATGGAACAGGAACCAAGATTGCATTGCTTTGTAGATGCAAGCTGGAACCTAACCCATGATAGAAAATCTTTTTCTGGTTTTATAATTGTAATAGATGGTGGAACCATCTCATGGAAAAACCAGAAACAAAAGTGCGTTGCCTTCTCTACTATGAAGAGCGAATACATAGCTATCTGTGAGGTAACTAAGGAACTCATTTGGCTAAAGAGATTCCTAGACAACTGGGGGATTGTGAATTGCGAGCTGCCAATTGTCTATTGTGACAATAAAGCTGCAATTAGCTTCTCACAATCAGTGAATGAGAACAGCAGATCTAAACACATTGATCTGTGTTATCACTATGTAAGGGATATGTTCTGTCAGGGGGAATTTGACTTGATTCATGTGGAATCTAAGTTAAATTTGGCTGATTTCCTTACTAAACCCTTAGCCAAAGCACTGTTGATGAATGCAATTAGAATAGTTTTCAGACGTTTGAGATAAGTAGCTTGCTGGTGGACAACATTGTGGACATCCTGCTATTTCATTGCTGATTATATCCTTTTGTGTACTATCTTTTAAAGTGCAATAATAGTGTTTATGTTTGTCTTATTAATTTTATTTAGGTGTTTAATGAAATTATGTTTGCATGTTTATAGGGTTAATTCGTGCATGTTTATGAATCGTTTATTTAAATTGTTGTTTATGTTTAGTTAAATTAATTGCGTGAAAGGAGGAATATGTAGTCTGGTATTGTCGCAGTTGATCGACTACACTGTCCTGGACAGCCGAAGTATTCCCTTATTAATTTAGCTAGGTTCAAACGCCAATCTAACATTGGGCAATATGACATTAGTTGGATGTTGATCATTTTCTACTTTGTACAATGGCATTTGCATTGTTTAGTTCAATTGAGATCAATCCAAACAGTCATATAAACAATGGTACAATGGCTATTGAACACATTGTAATTGCGTATATAATGCCGTTTGCATTATACTGTTGTTTTGCGTATAGTAAATAGTGATTTACCACATCTTGAATTGACATTGATCGTTTATCAATGGTATTAATGTCGGAGCATGCTTCAGGTTAATATTACTAGTTATTTAGAGAAATAATCATTGTAAATGTAATATTTATGCATGTTTGTATATTCGCAATGCGATTGTGACGTCATGGCGAAAACCGGAAGTTGCGCAGTAATGCTTATCCGATGCGCATTAATTTTCTTTTAAAGATGACACCTTGCATGTTATAATTGAATAACTATACGATGAGTTATTAATATTATTATGCGTTTGTTTGTGATATATTATGTGTAATATGCGCCACCTGCTGGGCTATGCTGCGTCATAGCAACCAAGCAAATTTCGTTTACCCAAGTTTGAAATTTGCGCTATCTCTTTGCTTGTAATGTTAATAGATTTCGCTGATGAAAAGGGCCTATACCTTCAATGTATAGTCATTTGCCCTTCACTTGTATTCTTGTAATAGTATAGTAATGAATGTCATTTGATTTGTCTTAATTAAATATCAAATTTAAATATTAAATAATCAAGTTTTACTTTTATTTCATATTATATCAATCTATTTAAACTAATTAGGAGCTTCCTGTTAACTTAAGTTAGTCAATATCGACGATTGAATTAGATTAAAAATCGCCGTTAATAGTAACAGCATGCTGTAGCATGCTTTGAATATATACGACGATTTCATCATCTTATTCTTGGTTAATCTAACTGGGTTAGATTAATCAAATCATCGAAAAAGACACAACAAAAAATATATGCAATTAACTTAATGTTAATGCATTGAGTCTACCCAAATCACCTTTTCTGGGTAATGCTCATATTTGGAGGACCCAGAGTGACCTAAAGCAACAAAACAAAAGGTAGGTCAAATGACCAAAAGATGAACAAAATAATAATTAATTATAATTAATTACCATTGACAAAATAGAAGTTTCTTTTGTTAAGTAAATTACAATATGAGAATTAACATTATCGTATTGCTTAGCCAACGCCCAATTCACAAGAATGGCAATAAAATGGTTAATATTTATGTTACAAGAGTCTATAAGTACTTAAATTAAAGATACAATGAAATTCAAATTGGTTAATGGATTTAAGATCCAACAATTAATTCTAGCGTTAAATGGAGATTCAGATCTCCGATTACGTGTGTCCATAGAAGAGCATGTTAAAAATGATATGTGACTAATATAATCGATTATCGATAATCGATTGTTGATTTCACAAGTAAATACGTCGTAATGACATGATTCTAATGTCTATTTATCCTAAATCATTAAATTAATGAGTCTAATAGTAATTAAAAGATTGGTTGTTGGCACGGCAATGTATTCATTAATTGGGATCATTATATTCCACTGAGTTAATGAATTAAACTACCTTACTAATTACTTATCATTAGTTTGTTCATTATTAACACACTTCCATTTCAGATTTGAGGTCATGTCAATGATCTGAAATAGTCAAATGATTAATACAAGTGTTGAATTGCAATATTGAATGTTGAATTGTTAGTTGAAACAGGTTTTATCAACTGCTGAAGGGATTATGTCCACACGTGTATTTAAGCAATTTTGTAAATGTCAGATTTACGAGCTTCGTAAGCCTCATATGGAAAAATGCATGTTTGTACATAATATCTACTTACGTAGAGATGATGTTCAAACATGCATTTACATTGATTTCTCAAAGTTAAGTTATCAGGTTTCAGAGGGCTGAGCTTAAAGCCAGAAAAGCATGGACGTCTATGGGAAAAATCATGGATTTTATATCGTTTTTGTTATGTGTGTCTTCCCTTAGTTATGTAACTCACCGCAGGCGAGCCTCAAGCCTACCGCCGATTGACGGAGGCAAGGCTCAGCCAACTGGCGAGAGCTCTGATTACTCAATTTGAGCCATCCATGTAAAATAAGAAACATGCAAATGAAATATGAGATATTTACCTTAATACAGCTCAGCAGACCTTCTGGTAATCAATTAATTACTGGAAGGGTAAACCATAATCCAATTTAGCTAAATGCACCCACGACTAGAGGCGGAGCCAACCGTAAGGCTCGCCATCTTCCAAGCAAATGGCTTGGATAACATTATGTCAATACGAATGACGTAATGCAAAATTTAAACTTGATTTAAAATTAAAATAATTATCTGAGCACTTGCTTAATATTTAAATAAACATTATTTAATTATTGTTTCTTGTTTTAATCGCCAATAAATATTTAAATCGCTTATTTAAATATTTAACGACGATATTGTGTTGTGTATCAATGCGCGTTATGTAACGACGCATGATACCTATGTAACTGGCAATGCTGCCAGATAACGGCAAATGTAAATAATTATAAAGAATTATTTACAACGATATAAAATTAAGGAACATTTATTTATGAATATTTAAACATTAAATATTCAATAAATGAATCGTTTAAACTTTTAGAATTGCTTTAACGTATAGCGATGCGCATAACTGATGCGCGATCGCTACCAAGGGTGTACACTTTGCAACTGCAACACTGCCGATGCTGTACACAATGTAATTTAAGAATAATAAACTAATTTAACTACTTTTAATTATTCTAACAATGATTTAATTATTAAATCATCGATTAGATATTATTATAAGCTATACTATGATTTTTACATTTGCCGTTATCGTTTGTTTATGTTTTACGAATGTTTGTTTACGTTGCTATGGTAACGGCAATAACGCAAGTCCGTTACCATGCATTTTGAATTCGAATTATTTGTTTTAATTGCGAAACGTTTAAATTTACGAATAAATTTAATCATGTAATGTTTAATTAATAATTAATAATGTCTTATTAATGTTTATTAACTGCAATAAAGTTTTCATGGTTACTACCGTATAACCACTTGTTTGTACCGCCTATATGTGTATGTGATACATACGACTCTATAAAAGAGTCTGACCTACGTATTCAACCTATGTTATAATTGAATAATGAAGTCAGACAACTTGCCTATGCGATTAGCATTACACTACAGACCCTATGGAGTGTCTGACTCGCCATTGCAATTTGTCTGACTTGTCTGACCTATTCTTAAAAGGTCTCTCTATGCGTTTAGAGAGGTCCCTAGCCACTTCTGCTTAGGACCTCTACATGTTAACATCGTTTTGAGTGTTTGCATTACATTTTAGATGCTATTGCTTTGTTTTAATATGTATGTTTAGTTTGTTTTAAATGTTAACGTAATAAAGTCACTTTGAACTTTAACCTAAACTTCCTGTTTACGTATTTACTTAGTTTAAATAGCTAAAAGTGAAACTTTCGATAAGTTTAGTTAAGTTAGGAGCTTTGGATTATCTGCATAAGGTCTTTATCATCGATCGCTAATTAGAGCGCAGGCGCCCTAAGCTATATTGACGCCAAAAGACCCAACAAAGGTTATGGGTCCAGAGTCTTATAACTAAATAACTTATCGAAAAAGATTAAATACGGATTACACCTTTGTGCCCTTCGTATTTGGAATACGCGTCGTGTAAGACATCTTGTTTTGTGTTGTGCCCTTTGTTGACGAACAAAGGAACGCGTTGTAATAGAGGAGAGCGTAAAAAAGTCACCTCTTCTTCATCGTTTTCAACAAAGAGAAGCCTTGAAGCAAGTACAACGTCATAATTCAAGATGGCGAAAAACAGCAACGGAAAGGGCCCTAAGTGGAATGTGCAGGAGTTAACTCATATGAACTATAAAACGTGGCGCAAGAGTATGGAGATGTACCTGTTGTCCAAAACGGTTTGGACCTACATGGACGGAACCCACAGAGCACCACCAGGAACAGCTACAGAAGTAGATAAAAAACGTTTTAATGAGAAAAACGGCAAAGCCCTGGGCTTATTTATCTTCATGTCTCCAATGACATTAAGAAAAGTTTGAATGGCATTAGAAACTCCAAAGAAGCCTGGGACCATTTGAATCCGCTATACAAGCCGAAAGTAATGGCCAGAGAAGCTTGTTTACTTATTGAACTGGTAAACATCAAGTATCAACCGGGTGAACAATTACAAACTTTTATAACGCGCCTAACTAATAAGAACAATGAACTTAAAGAGGTCGGATATAACCTGGACGAATGGTTCCTTGGTTATTTTATGATAGCGTCTTTACCAAAAGAATACGCCATCATCGTCTCTAGGCTATACAACATGCCAAGAGACGAATTTACTGTTGAAAAAGTGGTCCAAAAACTAACCGCAAAAGATGTACATGTATGCTACTCCAATGGAATCAATGGCAATGACTCCAATGTTTATCATACGTACCACAGCCAAAAGCAAAAGAAAAGCAAAGGCCGTGGACAATCTTCCAAAGGCAACAATTCAAAGAACACTAATCAACAAACAAACCTTTCCAGTGCAACCGGAAAGACAAAAACTGATAAATGCAAAGTCAAATGTTGCAACTGTAACAAAATGGGTCATTATGCCAACGAGTGCCGCAGCAAAACGCAAATGACCAATGGCAATGACATGGCAAAATGACATTCGTCAAATTGCCCAAACAACAACAACAAAACTGCGACTCCATTCCAATTTTAGGCGTTGGGGACATTAGATTTAAATGCGATAGCAGAAATGAAATAATATTAAGAAACATCCGATATACGCCAATGGCCCGTGTAAACTTAATCAGCGGTACGCGAATCGCGAAACAGGGCTTTGTACAACACCTAGAAGATGATTATTATTCAATTAGAAAGAAAAACAGTGAAGAAATAGTTAGGGCCTTCTTAGTCGAATCTTTCTACATTCTGCCAGCAACGCCTCTATACGACAAAAGTGCAAATTACAATAGTGAAAGCGTGCACAGGGTCATTGACCTTGCAACCTTGCATCGAAAATTGGGTCACCCGAGTGACTCTGTTTTGAAAAAGGTGATTGCAGACAATGCAATCATTGGACTGTCTAAACATGTCAACTTCAATTCAAAATTTTGTGATGTTTGTGTACGCGCAAAGTCAACGGCCGCAAAAGGCCCTTCAATCGACCATAAACAGAGCAGCCGGAAATTTGAGTTAATACATTCCGACTGCTGGGGCCCTGCGCCTATTAACGGACTTAATGGTGAACATTATATAGTGACATTTGTGGACGATTATACTCGCAGAGCCCGAATTTACGCGTGCAAAAGCAAAACGGACATTGGCCCTATTGTCAAAAACTATATTTTAACAAATGAACGGTCAACTGGATTGAAAATGCACGCATTAAGAACTGACAATGGCCTGGAATATTGCAATAAGGAACTGTCGGCATTCCTTAGCAATATTGGCATTGTACACCAACGGACTGAAACGTATCAGCCCAAACAAAATGGTATTGCTGAACATTTTAACAGGTCCCTAGTTGAAAAGACTATGGCCCTGCTGTTTGATAGTGAGTTAAGTGCGGAATTTTGGCCTGAAGCAGCGGACACGAGCTGCTATCTATACAACCGCATTGGCCATCACAAGTTAAATGGCCAAATTCCAATGGAAATGTGGACAGGGACCAAGCCAAACATCAAGTACCTACGGACATTTGGATGTCCGGCTTGGGTCCATGTCCCTGCGCAAAAACGCAATAAACCTGAGCCAAAAGCCATTGAAGGAGTAATGGTTGGCTATGCAAGAAGTGCCCCTGGTTATCGTATTTGGCTGCCCCAACAAAATCGCGTCATCGAAAGCAAGAGTGTCACCTTCAATGAAAACAATTCGCCAGCAGATGCCCAAAAAGACAACGAGCTACTGCTGACTGAAGGGGAAAATACGACTGCCAAAGGGCCACTTCCTACAGCTGTAACTTGCCAATTTACCTTTGGTGACAACGATGAAGAAGACAACAGAGATGACGATGATGAATCAGATGGAGAATCACAGAGCCATAGCAGATGCCGAACTGGAAGTACCGCAAGTAGAGATAGCGGTATTGGACCCTCTGGACCAACTGCAACACCATCGACGTCCCAAGTCAAACCAACGCCACTACAGCAATGAGTGCAGCAATTCGACAGCGAATCGCCATCATCCGAGTCTCCACCACGACTGGAGCCAGTAACGGAAGTAGACGAAAACTTCGAGCTGCAACTGCAGCCACAACGAGAGACTACACCATCACCGGAAACCAGCAAAAGCCAGAGTAGATGAGGTCGAAAAGCAAGTAAAAAATTTCCAGAAAGCATTGGTGAACGGAAGTCCGAACGATTGCAACAAAAGAAAGCAAAAAACCTCCAAAAGACATTGGTGAAAGCAGCAAACCAAAGAAAAAGATGAAAACAAAGAAGAAAAGTGCAGAAACTAATACTGACTTTAGCAAAACTAGTGTTGCCATTGAATCGCATGCAAATGTACCATGCATTAATAATGATTTCAATGTTACTAATGAATTTTCAGGTAGAAAAATAGATTTTACAGCAAGCGACAGTTCTGAGGGTGAACAGGCCCTAGCCACTGTGGGCTTTATTTCCCAGTTATGTAGTCCTAAAGTCTGGTTAGCTACTCCAGACAATAGAGACGCTATAACTAATAAGGCCCCAGTGGTTTCCAAGCTATATCTCCAATAACGACGATTATCAATTTAAAGAATATGGCTGTAATTCTATTACAGACATGACTAATTTGATTATTTTAATTAAACGATTAAATGAATAAATAAAGATAAAGAACTGATTAGACAAACTTATTTAAGTATAACAAAGGGATATATTTTAATACAGTGTAACTCCTATGCAAACCCAATGTTAAGTAAGGTCCATAACATTAAGAAAAATGGAGAAGCCATTTTCGCTAACAAACGCTCTATGTTAGTCTATGGACATGACTAAGCGAAAAGAAGCGCTACGGAGCGCAAGATAGAAATGCTAGCAGATCTAGCTTTGCAAAGTAGCGCTGACACCATTGTTCTTGTGACGTCAGAAGCAAGTACTACGATTACAATAAAGCACATCTGCGCATGTGCAAGTACTTACTTCTCTATAACGCAAATATAGACTTAATGTCATCACAAAATGATTACAATAATATCGATAAATTGATTTTCGCGAACAATAATAGTATCAAATTAACAATCGATTTTAATGTGAATAACAATTGCAGTTCATATGTTAAGCATATTAACTGCTAATAACAAAGCATATGTAACGTCTATTTGAATAAGACGAAACCGGAAATGCGACCAGAAATACATACTTAACATCGTCAAATCCCAAACGGTTTGGAATCCTGTACTTCCGGTATGCAAACGACTATGGTCATGTAACACATAACCATCCCAAGTTGACCGCATGCACATATCAACGTTAGGGACGCGAGTCCGCTATATAGCATGCAAATGATATGTAACGCATAGGAAATGCATTACCAATGCATTTTCTATGGAGTCAACTACTATATATGTTACAATAGTCTTTCTCCATAGGATTCCATGCTACCATGCACATCCTACACTACCATTACAGGGTTGCCATAAGTGTAGCAAGGGAATATCTACCACAAATTCCCCCTTTCACGCCGCTACACTGACGCAATACGGCTACCCTTGGTGATCTAAAATAGCTAACGACGACATAATATTTATTAAAATGCACACAATAATAAACATTCAAATTAAAATACAATACAAAGATCAATAACATGCTGTAAACACAAGTATGTTACTGCACAGCATGGACCTGTAAATAAACAAAACACATACAAGAAACAACAATTAGTGTACGCTAGACCCACCACCACATGACCCCAATACATGTAAACAACAATACACTTAGAATCACCTGTAGCTAATCTTACACCAAATGAAACTATCTGAGAGCATAAACAGCAACTAAAATTAAATACTAAACCATTTAATAGTACAGTGCCTGCAATCAGATCATGTATGCGTGCCTTAAAGCGACCGAAATATTTGCTCAACTGGAGGCTTCAAAGTGGATTTGTTGGTTGGCTTTGTGAGGAAATCAGCCATATTTGCCTCAGACTCCACATAGTCTATGACAAATGCCCCCTGGCCCATCTGGTACCTTGCAAAGTGGTGTCGCAACTCGATATGCTTTGATCTGCTATTCTCAATAACAGACTCAGCAAAAGTAATCGCCGACTTATTGTCACACCACATTGTAGGAACCTCGAAATCAATGATTCCCCAGTTGTCTACAAATCTCTTAAGCCATACCACCTCCTTGACTGCCTCTGCAAGAGCAATGTATTCACTCTCCATTGTGGAGAGTGCCACACATTTCTGTTTCTGGCTCTTCCAGGATACTACCCCACCGTCAACCATCACGATAAAACCACTAAAACTTCGGCAATCATGTGTGGAATTCCAGCTGGCATCAACAAAGCATTCCAGCTTGGGAGCAGTATTTAAACTAGAAGAATCAAACAGAGTCAATACATAATGTTTAGTAGTCAGCAAATAAGACACTAATTTGCCCAAATGTCTCCAGTGCTCCTGTGAAGGTGCACTAGAAAACTGGGCTAAATAAATGGTAGCCATAAGTATGTCTGGTCTCGTTCTCTGTGCTAAGAACAAGACTGCCCAATGACGTTCTTATATGGCACATCTACCTGATCTTTGTCACCGGGCATCTGTACCAAGCCTCCCACTAGAGTAGTTGCCTTTATTTCCAGCCTCGGAAATAAATGAGGCAGTTGACTCACCTTATCCTCTTGGTGAATACCAACATACCTGTGGCTGTACACAAAATTCACTCCCAATAAGCTCCTTATTGGTCCCAATAAGTGTATTTTGTATACGCTATTTAAGTCCTCTATTGCAGTGGTGACTCCCAAGGCATTCTTGGCAAAGACCTCTACATCATCCTCATAGATCACAAGGACGATAGCATTCAGATTGATATACACACAAGCTGAGCCATCTGCCCTCCTGTAGCCAAAACCTGTTAACACTTTATCTAGATGGAGGAACCATTCCTTCCCAGACTGATGGAGGCCGTATAACGACTTCCTCAGTCTCAGGCCAGGTCCCATCCCCTCAAACCCTTGAGGAGCTTTCATCCAAATATTGTGTCTGAGGTCCGCATACAGGTAGGCCCCTGAGACATCTACTTGATGGTGCAACCACCCAAGTCTTCCCACTTAAATTGAAAAACAAAGTCTAATTAGAGTGAAATTAACTACAGGTGAATAGCAATTATTGTAGTCGATCCCTTTACGCTGTCTGTGGCCGCCTGCCACAAGACGAGCACGGAACCGCTCGATATAACCATTGTGTGTTTTTTTTATGGCAAAAACCCAGCGATTAGGGATTAATCGCTGTCCTTTTGGCAGGGTGATCACTTCTCAAACAGCACGTTCAGACATCATTCTAATTTCTTCTTCCATCGCCTCCTTCCAAAGTTTGGCTTGTGGTGATTGGATTGCCTCAGTATAATTCTTTGGCATTAGGATGGTGTCTGCTCTGGTTCTGTTAAATGTTAATAAAACATGATCATCAAAAATATTACAAAAGTGAATAAAATCTTCGTCTTCTTCGATGTATTCAACGTCATCTTCTCCCTCAGCTTTAGTTGTAGTCTCTGCTACTGTCTCTAAATTCGTAGCAAACCGCACCGTCCTGCTGTTTCCATTGCTGCCGTTGCTCTCGCTGTCATTCGGGCTGTCCACATCAGCGTTGACTTCCCATGGCTGCAACTTGATTCCGCCGGTCACCTTTAGAGTAGTAGCAGGATTCACCTTAGGTGCTGACTGGTACCGCTCCACTGGCTTCTTCTGACAGGATTTTCTAGCTGTAGCTTTTACAAAAGGTTTAGGAGTCTTAGGCTTAGCCTGAGGCTTCTCCACCTTCTTAGGAGTCTCTTGCCGTTGTGGAATCATCTCCAATGCTTCTTCCATCGTGGTTCCCGGTATCATTGTAGGTGGACTGGGCTGCCTGGAAGATTCCGACGATGCACTTGAAGCCACCTGCTCCATTTGTTCGTTAAACGGGGTAATCTCGGCTGGTACTATCGACATCCCGGCCTGGGACATTGTACCAATTCCGCTTGTAGCGTCGTCATCAATTACCACGTCACTAGGTGTCGCTGGAACTATTTGTTTAGCTTCTTCTTCATCGTCACTGGATTCGCCTAAACAGTCTATATTAATGGCTGGGAAAATATTTTGGTTAATTTTTTTTGGCCACTCTGCTGTATTCCTTTGGCTGGTTGGGCAAAGTCTTTTGGTTGGAATTCTGGCTCAGGCTGGAATTCCCCCTTAATCGGCTCCTCGTTGAATTGTACACTTTGGACTCAACTACTTTCCGATATTGAGGCATCCATACTCTGTATCCAGTGCTGCTCTCAGCATATTCGACCATTACGCCTTTCTCTGCTTTCGGATCTAGCTTCTTGCGTTTTTCACTCGGGATAAATACCCAAGCATCTGCACCAAAAAGTTTTAAATTAGTTAAAATAGGGACCTTCCCAGTCCACAGCTTGTAGGGAGTCCGTCCATCTAACTTCTGATGACCCATCCTATTGTAGTGTTGTGTCTTTTTCGATGATTTGATTAATCTAACCCAGTTAGATTAACCAAGAATAAGATGATGAAATTGTCGTATATATTCAAAGCATGCTACAGCATGCTGTTACTATTAACAGCGATTTTTAATCTAATTCAATCGTCGATATTGACTAACTTAAGTTAACAGGAAGCTCCTAATTAGTTTAAATAGTATATGATTTAATATGAAATAAAAGTAAAACTTGATTATTTAATATTTAAATTTTATATTTAATTAAGACAAATCAAATGACATTCATTACTATACTATTACAAGAATACAAGTGAAGGCCAAACGACTATACATTGAAGGTATAGGCCTTTTTTATCAGCGCCATCTATTAACATTACGAGCAAACAGATGGCGCAAATTTCAAACTTGGGTAAACAAAATTTGCTTGGTTGCTATGACGCAGCATAGCCCAGCAGGTGGCGCATATTACACATAATATATCGCAAACAAACACATAATAATATTAATAACTCATCGTAGAGTTATACAATTATACCATGCAAGGTGTCATCTTAAAGAGAAAATGAATGCGCATCGGATAAGCATTAATGCGCAACTTCCAATTTTATTGCGCAACTTCCGGTTTTTGCCATGACATCACAATCGCATTGCGAATATACAAACATGCATAAATATTACATTTACAATGATTATTTCTCTAAATAACTAGTAATATTAACCTGAAGCATGCTCCGACATTAATACCATTGATAAACGATCAATGTCAATTCAAGATGTGGTAAATCACTATTTACCATACGCAAAACAACGTTACAATGTGTTCAATAGCCATTGTACCATTGTTTATATGACTGTTTGGATTGATCTCAATTGAACTAAACCAGAGGTTCCCAAACTTTTTTGCTTCGTAGACCCCTTTACCATATTTTTTCGGTCTCGTAGACCCCTTTACCACTTTTTTGCGGTCTCGTAGACCCCTTGCCCAAGTTTTTTCGGTTTTGGGTAGACCTTGCTTCAGGGCCGGAATGACTTTTTGCGGGGCCGAAAAATTGAAAAAAAAAATTTTCAAAAATTCTTAAAAAAAAAATTTTTTACATACAAAAAATTCTTTTTTGTAGGCCACGGGGCCTCTCAAAGCGCGGAGTTGAATGCATCGCACGCGCTGCACCCGCTTTTTTCCGGCCCTGAATGTAATTAAATAGATACTATCAGTGTAGGTGTATTATTCCATTCATGGAATGCCAAAATTAAAGTCACAAGTTCACAACCTACTTATATAAGATCCACTATTGTCGACCCCCATTTTTATTTCATGGACCCCCAATTTTTTTTTTCACTGTCATGGACCCCTTGCAGGTCCAAATCGACCCCAGGGGGTCGAAATAGACCACTTTGGGAATCACTGAACTAAACAATGCAAATGCCATTGTACAAAGTAGAAAATGATCAACGTCCAACTAATGTCATATTGCCCAATGTTAGATTGGCGTTTGAACCTAGCTAAATTAATAAGGGAATACTTCGGCTGTCCAGGACAGTGTAGTCGATCAACTGCGACAATACCAGACTACATATTCCCCCTTTCACGCAATTAATTTAACTAAACATAAACAACAATTTGAATAAACGATTCATAAACATGCACGAATTAACCCTATAAACATGCAAACATAATTTCATTAAACACCTAAATAAAATTAATAAAACAAACATAAACACTATTATTGCACTTTAAAAGATAGTACACAAAAGGATATAATCAGCAATGAAACAGCAGGATGTCCACAATGTTGTCCACCAGCAAGCTACTTATCTCAAACGTCTGAAAATTATTCTAATTGCATTTATCAACAGTGCTTTGGCTAAGGGTTTAGTAAGGAAATCAGCCAAATTTAACTTAGATTCCACATGAATCAAGTCAAATTCCCCCTGACTGAACATATCCCTTACATAGTGATAACGCAGATCAATGTGTTTAGATCTGCTGTTCTCAATCACTGATTGTGAGAAGCTAATTGCAGCTTTACTGTCACAATAGACAATTGGCAGCTCGCAATTCACAATCCCCCAGTTGTCTAGGAATCTCTTTAGCCAAATGAGTTCCTTAGTTATCTCACAGATAGCTATGTATTCGCTCTCCATAGTAGAGAGGGCAATGTACTTTTGTTTCTGGCTTTTCCATGAGATGGTTCCACCATCCATTACAATTACAAAGCCAGAAAAAGATTTTCTATCATGGGTTAGGTTCCAGCTTGCATCTACAAAGCAATGCAATCTTGGTTCCTGTTCCATTTCATCATAAGAAAATAAAGTTAAGACATATTCCTTAGTGGAATATAAGTAACTTACAAGCTTGCACAAATGTCACCAATGAACCAATTTAGGTTCATCATTGAACGGTGCCAAATATGCAGTTGCCATTAGCATATCTGGGTGTGACCTTGGTGCCACATAAAGGATTGCCCCTATCACGTTAAGGTATGGTACATTTACCAACTTGTCATCGTTCTTGTCCTTGGTGAAGCCCCCAATCACCAAAGGCAGAGTAGTAGTTATGATACAATCTAAGTCGAACCAATCACAGAGCTCCGTTCCTCCTCTTTTTTGATTTCAACCAATCACAGAGCTGTATTTCCAAGAGGGGCGGGGCTTAGTGACACAAAGGCGGAGCCTAAAGGACACACTTCTCCATGTTAAAGTCCCATAGTGACGTCACACCACCCCCCCTGAATTCATCATTTTACACACTTTGTCACAGTGACCTTGAAAATTTTACACATTTACTCACTGTGACCTTGACAATTACTCACTTTTTAACTACTAAACCAGTAATTTGATGCCTATGTTATGTAATTTGATGCCTTTTTTATGTAATTTGATGCCTTTTTTATGTAATTTGATGTTTATTTCATGTAATTTGATGCCTAATTGTTGATTTTTTCTTAAAAAATGCGTGATTTGGCGATGTCTTCGGGCATATTTTACACTGTGTAATGCAATTTGATACCTCTGTCAAGCTCTTTTTATCAACTTATTTAACATAAACACGCCCAACCACACCCCCTACCACACCCACTTTTTTAAGACATCTCCCAAATTCACGCCTCCTACCGCCGGTTGACACCCTTAAAAGTCACTTTTAAGAGTTGAAGTCCAAGGTGAGGGGGAGGAGTTATACAATTAATTTTTTGTCAGGGTTATAAAAAGCACACACATTTTTTTTTTCAGTTAATTTATTTATTTATTATTTGGTGGTTTGTTTATGTAGCTGCTCATATTTTTTAATCAATCATGACGGAGGCGATTATAAAAATAAAAACGACAGCTACTATAAAATTGCGGGTATGTATAGCCTTTGGAGGCGGCTTTTTGTAGTCTTTCTTTCATCTCATGGCGATTGATGTATCTGGATAGTGTTTCCTGTTTGCTAAAACTTTGCTGGCTACCATATTTTTTTAAATTTTCCGCTAGTTTATTAATGTCTTCTTGGGTGGTTGGTGGATCGTAAGCTATTTATAAATAAATAAATTTTAATTTTTTTGTTTTAATATAATTTATATAAATTTACCTGGTAAGGTACTTCCTACATCCACAGTTGAATAATCGAATTTTATAGTTGATTGTCTGGTGGATAGTAAATCTGAGCGTAAATCTTCATTATTTGCCACATATTCACCCATACCCAAAATATAATCTGATTTAACAACCAAAAAAAAATTTAACCATGTTAATGTTTTTTTTAAATTATTATTATTATTATTAAAAATATGTTATACACTTACATATGCTTTCATTCTCGATAAGCGATTTATTAATTTTGAAGTGATGGTTTAAAATGTTTATTGCGGTAGTTTACACATATGGCACAATCTGTTAGCAGGCAAGTTTGTATGTATCCAGACATAAAGTTATAAAGATTGATTAACTCGCTGAAACGATTCAAAGATTTTTTGTCGCATTTATGTAGTAGCGGTAGATTTATAAAGGTTATATCCAGACAATGGGTGGCTGTTGCGCATTCCACACCTTTTGAAAGAAATTCAGTTGTTGTATTTATTTTTTAAGTAAAAAAATATACGTAGTTAATTTTTTGTTACACACTTTTAGAGTTACTTGTTAAATGCTAGATAATGAAAGTGTAAGTGAGAAATAAGAGAGTTGTACATTTACAGTTTGCAATATGAGTTTCAAAAGGGGAGACGATTGGGGAGAGATTTCTTGTAAGAAAAAATATTTAAGATGTTGAGGGGATGGGTGGTGTTTGTGTGTGGAATGCATATACGGTGTATATATAAGAGTAAGTTAAATGGATTTTTTTTAATGTTTACATCTTGGTTTAAAGCATTCGGTTAATTTATGATGGATAGGGTAAATAGTGGTAAAGCTCTTCTGCACTGATTGACTGGCTGGTTGCAATGAGGTGAGGGAGTGAAGTGGTAGGAAAATTTGTAGTGTATATGTGTATTGGTCATTTTGAAAAGGTGTGAGTTCCACTTTTTTGACAAAATGA
>JAAFCF010007136.1:66093-123335 GCA_013389785.1 Helicorthomorpha holstii | reverse complement strand
TAAATCTCTCTCATAGACTTCCATGCTAAATTTCTCTCATAGACTTCAATGCTTAAAATCCCATATCGATTTCAATGCTAAAATCCCATATCGATTTCAATGCTAAAATCCCTCATAGACTTCAATGCAAAAAACACCCAAGCTTAATTTTTTTTTGTTTTTGTTTGTGTCCTACTCTAGATTTAATGTGTGTTAATCTGCAATCAAAATTAATCCCTTGCAACCATTTATTGATTTAATAGGCAATGATTATGAACATATTAAATTTCTCTTTTAAAAATAAAAAAATCTGTAGTTTTAAGAAGCAAAAACTATGACCTCGTAAAATTATTATTATCTCATTTTTTCCCCTCAATAATAATAATAATAAGTGAATAGCTATTGGCTAACTAACTAAGCTTATAATATAACTTTCATAATGATCAATAACAATTAAAAGTAGAAAAAAGAGAGAAAGTCAGCTGACCAACCCAACCGCACCCAACTAACTCACTTCAAATCATTATAATAATAATATGCACTTTAAGCAACTTATCAACTGAAGTTTTTTAATAAATAAATTATCCTGTTTCATCGATCAATCAGATTGTCAATCACAAATTAAATGCAACACAATATTTTGACTTTTTTTTTTAAAAAAAAATAAATTAACTACACGATATTTATACAACGCCGGGTGATTTTAGAAATTGAACACTCGTTTTTATAATGTCAATTAAGTAACGAGACTAAAACGTATCAGTTCTATTGGCAGTTGGTCTCGTTTATTTTTTGTTTTGTTATTAAAGAAATGAGACTAAAACGTATCAGTTCTAATGGCGATTTGTCTCGTTTATTTTTATTAAAGAAATGAGACTAAATTGCATAAATTTCAATGGCGATTTATCTCGTTTATTTTTATCTTCTTGTTAAAGAAAAGAGACTAAATTGTATCAATTCAAATGTAGATTTGTCTTGTTTTTTTATCTTTTCTTTTTATTAAAGAAATGAGACTAAATCGAATCAGTTTTAATGGCCATTTGTCTCGTTTATTTTCTTTATTTCCAGTTTGTAAATAAAACAAATATGTTATGATCAGCCTGTACATTAACTTTTAAACGGATAAAAAAAATGTACTGTAAATTGAAATATTTTCTTTATTAATAAAAAAATGAGGTTAAATATGACGAGGTAAACTAAAATCATTGAAAAAGATATAAAAAAAAGGCATTTTAATGAAATAAACGAAGGACAAAAGCGTTGACTAATCGATTACAATAATTATTATCTCAATAAAAAAATTCAGTATCTTTCAGTATAATGATTGTTGATATTGAAAACAAACAGATAAAAATTAACGTTAAAAGATTAATAAGAAAAAACCGATAGAAACGTCAGGTTCATTTAAAACGTCAAACAACAAACATTTCAATATTTCGTCAGTGGAAGAAATTAAACATTGAAGTCAATGAGAGAAATTTAGCTTGAAAATAAAGAAACGAGACAAATAATAATTGTTATCAATGCCATTTATTCCCGTTTCTTTATTGATAATTTTTGTCATTTTAACTTCACGTGATTTTATCACCATGGTAACAGAATTCGATATCCTCGAATCTTGTATGTCAATTTAAAATTTAGAACGTCTGCTATTAAAGAAACGAGATAAATATCCATTGTAAACAATGCAATTTATTCTCGTTTCTTTATTGTTAAATTTTCCCAAATAAAGAAATGAGACAAATTTCCATTGTAAACAATGAAATTTATTCCCGTTTCTTTATTGATAATTTTTTAAAACTTTTTTTAGTCGATGAAAGTTCCTTATCAATAAAGTCTATGGCATAAATTTAACATGAAAATCAATGGGAATAAGTCAAACACAGAAAATGTGAATCTCAAACATCAAAAAGCTATAATTACCAATAAAAAAAACCAAAATTTGAAAACAATGAAAAGAAATTGAAGGTAAAATGTAGTTATAAAAGACGGAAATGGTTTTTCGTATATTTCTTAAGGTGAAATTAGTGTTTGTAATAAGAAGGAATTAAAATAATAATGACTTCCGCTTTCTTACGCCCTAGTAAATACGATAACTTCAATTCACTCTCAAAATAACCAAGTACAATATTAACTTTTATTTTGGTCAATTTCAAACCGTTTTCCTTCACTTTTTCAATTGGTAATTTTATATGATGAGACAGCCAGTGTCTCAGGAAATGCAAGAAACTAACATTTGTTTTAAGAAATATTTTTTTTATGGTTAAATATCTTCAAATCCAGTGACGCACATAAAGGGGGAAAGGAAGGGGGGGGGGGGGGAACTACACAAAAATAAAAAAAAAACGAGACAAATCGTTATTGAAACCAATGTAAATCAGTTTCGTCACTTTAAAAAGAATAAATAAGAGACAAATCGTCATTAAAACCAATGCAACTCAGTCTTATCACATAAGAAGAATAAAGAAACGAGACAAATCTTCATTCAAACCAATGCAACTCAGTCTCATCATTTAAAAAAAAAATAAAAAAGGATACAAATCGTCATTGAAACCAATGTAAATCAGTCTCATCATTTTAAGAAAAATAAAGTAACGAGACAAATCGTCATTCGAATCAATGTAAATCAGTCTCATCATTTTAAGTTAAATAGAGAAACGAGACCAATTGCTGTTAAAACCAATGTAATTCAGTCTCATCACTTTAAGAAAAATAAAGAAATGAGACAAATATGTATTTGGATCAATGCAAATTAGTCTCGTTTCTTTATTAGTGAAAAGTGAAGTAGCAAATTTCGATTATTACTAAATTTAAAATATATTAATTAAGTGATGTATACAAATAAAGTGTCTAATTTCGACGCCATTGTTTATTTTAAAGTCTTTATTAAAGTTTTTTTTGAGTAACCGTTGACTCATCAAAGGTCACACCTCACCTCACCCCACCCCCTTCTCATTCCCCACCCTTTTAACACTAAATTAAGATTCAAACTATGTTATCACTTAAACTAAACTACTAATAAGTAATAATAATGACTTTGTTGACCTTGCACTCAATTAAACATGCATAAAAAGTAACCTAATTCTCAAAACTGCCAAATGTAAACTTTAATAAGAAATTTTATTTAGCAATACAGTGCATATATGACTACAGTATATGACTGGCATTTTCTTATACAACATAAAAAATAAACATTGGTTGTTTTTAAATGTTTTTAAGCCTACAATGTAATTGAAATGCATTGAAAAACAAAGATTTTTTTTGTTTGCAATCTTTAAAACAGTTAAACAAGCAATGAGTCAAATTAATTGCTTTTCTTTTTTTTAAATAAAATAAAATCGTGATTTACGTAAGTTAATTTAACCCAAATATTCAAATTTAATCTGACAACACTGACATTTAATAACCGAGTGAGATCACTTACAAATTTTTCTTAACCGAATTTGTTTTCAACTGTTTCTGAAATGCTTTTAAAAGTTTGCAAATGATTTTAAAGTGTTTTAAGATTCTAATTTGAATTTCAAAGTGTGTAAAAGTGTTTAAAGCAATTCGAAAGTTTTTATTTTGGCAGATTTTTATTATATAAACCGACTTCGAATGTTTTTATTTTTCACTTCGAAATTTCATAATTTAAAAAAAAATAAATGTTTGAATTTTCATAATTTAAAAAACTTAAATGTTCGAATTTTCATATTTAAAAAAAAAATAAATGTTCGAATTTTCAAATTTCATAACGCATGAATTTTTTCACTGACAAAAATAATCGTCTACAGAAAAACGAAATGTCCATACGATTAAAATCTAATGAACTTTTATCAATAGCTTTATCATTAAACGTCAAGTACAGTTGGTGTTTACAAAAACGTCTGTATAATCTGATTAAAAAAGGCATTGTACGTCATTGTGACAAATGGTACACGAACTGATATCGATAGAACTTACTGTATTTAAAAAATTCAAAAGAAAAATAAATCAATAATAAGCTAGCATTTATAGTAACTTTTTTCAATAAAGAAGTTTTAAAATGATTTTTATATTTTAACTTCACGTGCTTTTATTACCATAGCAATGGAAAATTAAAATTCTAAATAAAAAAAAATTCTTACATGTCAATACAGTTTTTGGAATGTTTTTAGATTTTTTTTATGTCACGTGCTGTGATTACCTTAGCAACCAAATTTTACTTAAAAAGAACAATCGTACCGGTAAATGGAAATTTAGAATGTTTTAAAAAAAAACAATTCCAAATGCCAGATTTTTGGATCGTCAATGTGGTTTCTTTTTTATTCTAAATAATAATATAAAAAGATAACTAAATTTTTA
Organism: Helicorthomorpha holstii; assembly: GCA_013389785.1. Taxonomy (NCBI): domain Eukaryota; kingdom Metazoa; phylum Arthropoda; class Diplopoda; order Polydesmida; family Paradoxosomatidae; genus Helicorthomorpha; species Helicorthomorpha holstii. Next base: position 119,033 of record JAAFCF010007136.1, on the reverse strand, counting down.
TTATTTTTTTTTTGGTCATAAGATGACACACAGTGTGTAAAGTAATATCATTTCTCATTGACTTTCGGTTATTTGATAACTGTACATGAGCAATGACGTAATATGACTCACTGGGAGTGTTGTGCCTCTTGTGGTGACTCTGCCATTGAATCTAATAAGTAGACACCCAGTGCTAAAATCCAGTAATTAAAATCTCATCATTAATTAACTAAAATTAAACAGCTACTGGCAGTTGAGTGACATTTCCATGTGATTTGAGTGGTTTAAATTTCGCCCCGGAAGTTGGCTTCCATGTTTGGACTTTTTCTTACCAATGGATTAAGAACTTAATACGCAGATCATTTTCTTAAGTCAATTTCTGTTCTTGTTAATCTCTTTGTTATTTATATTATCATAATTTACTTATTGCCATTATTGTTTTCCCTTTTTGTTTATCTTTAAAATTTCTTAAGAAAAATTTTTCTTGGGTAAGGAAAATGGGCATCTTAAGAAATAAGATTAGCAATCCCTCTCTCTTCTCTCTCAGTTTTACTTTCTCAAATTCTCAGTATAATTTAATGTTTAATCCTCTGCGAAATGCAAAGGGGTTAATAGCATTGATGATTTACTTTTTTTTTTTTTTTTCTAGGTATTGTATTTTGTACGAGTATTATGATCAATTATAATTTACAGTTGGTATTTAAATGAGGAAAGAAAGTGTTTAATTTAATCTTTAAATCTTAAAAGAAGGTTAAAATCTTTAAAAGTGAACATGAATGACTTTTTGTTTTTTAAGTATTGATGACAAAACATTGTCACAATGTTGTAGTAGTTGTTGTTGGCACTTTGTAGTTTAAACTTGCTTTTCATATAGCAATGCACTTTTTATGTTGGAAAAAGTAAAATAGTCAAAAGATAAGCAAAATGGACGATTTGTACGCAAATCACGTGTTTTGTTGACATTTTAATATTATTATCACTCTGTGTGTGTGTGTGTGTGTGTGTGCTCGACTGCAACTTTAAAGAATTTCAAACATTCAATGCGCATGCGTAGACCAAAGTGACGTATTACGACTTCTTTTAAAAATAATTTATTTAACGGGAATTAATTGTATTGTTTATCATTCATAATTGTCTCGTTTCTTTATTTAAAAAAATTAAGAAAAAAAGAAACGGAAATAAATCGCATTGCTTAACATGAATATTTGTCTCGTTTCTTTAAAAGCAGACACTCTAAAATTTGAATTGACGTGCACAAGATTTTGAGGGATTCAAATTCTGTTGCCATGGAAATAAAATCACGTGAAGTTTAAATTCGTTCTAAAACTAAAAAGTAATATACGGTAGCTTATGATCCTCACGCCAATTAAAAAATAAATAAACAATGACTTCTTCAACAACAATTTAAATTCAAAATAACAGCAATTAATTTCCTCCTTCCTGTGTGTACACACACACAGAGTATACATATTGTACAGTGTAATATAATTATGAATTACAAACCAAATTTCCGTTAAAACGAAGACACTTCAAGGCCTAAAAGCACTGTCATGTCTCATGAAATCATAAGATACAAAAATTCACAAGTGGTTTTGGGATTTGTTTTTTTATTTTTGCTACAGTGTCAGTAAGCAATCGTGTAACTTACAATAATTAATTTGTTTATAATTGCAAACCGGATGTCGCCTCGTAAATGGAAGAAAAATGACGTCGATTCATTTCCACAATCAGAAAAATAAGAAAAACGTCAAAAGTTGTTGCAAATCTTGTGTGTACAAAAAACACATAAGGGTGGCTGGCTGGTTTGGCTTTCGAACGTTTTTGAATTGATAAGGTGCAGCGGAATTTACTTCATTTTGTAAGCGTATAAAACGTCAATTTGCGCAACTTGATTCAGTAATTATAGCATAAAGTTTCTCAAGACATTTTTTAAAAAGAAAAAAGGAAGACAGTTTGTCATGTTTATTGGTGTTGACGCGTGCAATTTGGTTTTTATGAGGCGTAATGGCCTAATGGGGATACCGTACTTTTGATTTAAAAAAAAAGAACGATTCTAACCTGCTGCTGCTGTTGTGTCGATGGAAGAAGAAGATTTGCTCAGCCAGGACAATTTCAACTCCATTTGTTCAGTTGAAATACGTAATGTATCCGTTATGTTTTCAAATATATTCCAAACTTTCAACACTTAAATTCCGGTGAAGTATTGGTTGTTTTAAAATCTAAATCTCCGAAAAACATCACACACACATACACGAACACTCACACACTTCCTTCGCTCAATCACCACTGAAATGTAAAGTGGATTCAGCCGTTGAAAATTAAAAGTTGCCAGCTGGTATTCCCATGGGATTGTGATGGGAAATGTATGCTGGATACTCGGTTAACGAACTTATTCTGCTCAAAGATGAAGTTCGTTAAGCGAGCATCAACTCAACATTGATTTCTATGCAAAATCCATTAATTCGTTCTACAATTTGGTTAAGCGAACATGAGTTTAACATGGACTTCTATGTAAATTTGATTAATTTTTTTCTACAACTTCGTTAAACAAAAATCAACATAACATTGATTTTTATGGGAAATTCATTAATTCGTTCTGTAATTCAAATTACAATACCGATTAATCAAAAAGGCTGTAATAAAATAAAAATTATATATGTATTTTAAAATAAATGTTCATTTTTGATTCTCATAACAGTGAAATTCATGTTTAAAAATATTTGTCAAAGGAAAGTTTGTTAAACGGAGTGTTCGTTAACTAAGAGTATAATACAAATAACCGTATGATATGATGGGAAATATAAAGGAGGAGAATTGCTTATCTTAATCGAAATAAGTGGTGCCAACTAGTGAGCAAAAATGACAAAATAAACTGTAACTAGCTATGATGCTAGGTGGCGACAGCTGAAATATTATTAACGTAACAGCTGACCGAAAAAACTCCTCCCCTTTTTAGTTTACCAGGTTTGTTTTTTTAATTAAAAGTATGCGAAGGATATTTGTCTCGTTAATTTAATAGAAAAATTTATCAATAAATAAACGAGAATAAATTGCATTGCTTACAATTGTTATTTGTCTCATTTCTTTAAAGACAGACGTTCTAAATTTTAAATTGACATACTGTACGTGATTTGAATTCTGTTGTCATGGTAATAAAATCACGTGAAGTTAAAATGACAAAAATTATCATTAAAGAAACGGGAATAAATTGCATTGCTTACCATTGCTATTTGTCTCTTAAGGCTTGTAAACCAGAAAAGGAAAATCTGTAAAAACGGTAGACATTTCTCCCAAGACGTTTTCGCATTTGACTTTATAAAAAATTCCTAAATAAAATCGATCAATTTAAATTTGATTAATTAAACTTCCAATTATTGATATTTATATATTTATTACAATATAATTATTATAAGGTAATAATCCAGCTCACCGAAATGCAGAGAGAGAAAACAAAGATCGTTGGTGAATCTTATAATTTGATTTAAAACAGTAAAATCTTGAGTGGTTTTTTTTTTCACTTCTATTAAAAACAAATTAATATTTTTTCCCTCTTCATTCAAAATACACATTGTATATAATAATAATATGCTTATATTAGTTTTGAATACATCAGTCAACTTGTAAATGGGGAATTGTTGGAGTTGGGGGGGGGGATTGTTTTTTTTCTTCTTCTTCAGTATAAAGAAGCTTTTTTTACCATGAAAATTCAACGAATAACAGAGCAACAAGAAAATTAAACACTTTTAACATCTCGCAATCAAAAGTCAAAAGAAACGGGAAGAAATGTCATTGCACATCATGAAAATTTGTCTCGTCTATTTTTTTATATTAAATTTGTTTCAGGTAACTTCCTAAAACACAAAATGTATCTTTCAGATCACAAAATGTATCTTTTAGGTCACAAAATGTATCTTTTAAGTCATAACATGTCACTTTTAGGTTACAAAATTTGACTTCTAGGACAGAAAACGTCATTTTTAGGATAGAAAATGTGACTTAAGAAATAAATATGACTTTGAAAAAGAAACGAGAAAAAATCACATTAATTTTAATGGAAATTTGTCTCGTTTTTGTATTTTTAGTAGAAGTAAAACGGTTATTTTTTTGCAGGCAACTTGAAAAACAAAAAATGTGACTTTTAGGATATAAAACTTGAATTTTAAGACAGAGAATATGAATTTTAAGACCCAAAACGTAACTTAAAAAAGAAACGAGAAAAATCACATTGGTTTTAATGAAAATTTGTCTCGTTTTTGTATTTTTAGATGTAAAATAATTGATTTTTGCAAGTAATTTAAAAAAAAAACCAAAAAATTAAAGATTATATTTCACAAAATGTGACTATTAGGACACCAAATGTGACTTTTAAAATACAAAATGCGACTTTTAAGACACAAAATGTGACTCTGAAAAATAACGGGAAAGAATCATATTGGTTTTAATAGAGATTTGTCTCGTTTTTAGCTTTTCAATCGACGTAGACTAGTTATATTTTTGCTGGTAAATTTAAAAACCATAAAAGACCCAAAATTTACCTTTAAAAAGACCACATTTGTTTCAATCAGGATATTCTCTTTTTAGTTGCTGTAGGATACAAACTGTAACTGTAATCTTAGAAGCTAAAAGATAAACGAGACAAATCTCCATTAAAACCAATGTGAATTATTCCCATGTCTTTTTAATTTTAATTGTGAGATGGTTTGCTTTGTGTCTCAGCGCTCAATTTCAACAATTTGTTGCTTTTTTTTACAGTTTTTTTTAGTTTTTTAGGATTTTCCATGGTAAATATATATCATAACTTGTACTTCTTAGTGAATAATAACTTTTTAAGAGAAATATTTTCTTCTTCTTCTTCATCATTATAATGTTATGTATATGAATATACAACAAACTTAGTTCATTTTTTTTTGTTGGTTAAAATATTTTTTCACAAATAACAAACAAAACTCGTATATTTTTCAAGTAACAGATTGCAAAGAGACAAAAAGAAAAAAAGAAAGGTTAATGGAGATTTCAGCACCAGCATTTCATCACTTTGATGGTGAAACCTCCGTGAACCTTTTAAACAAAGAAAATAATAAAATAAAATTAGAGTTGAAATCGTTTTGAAAAATACTTTATAAGGCAGCTGCTGTTAAAAATCAAAGGATTTTTTTTAAAATCATTATCGTCTATATGGATGATAGCCTTGTTGTCGATTGCCACTGGAACCGCCATTTGTAGCACTTGATGATGATGAGGATGCTGCAGTTGATGTACTTCCGGTGCTGTAGTTATTTGTCTGTTGATTTGCACCTAAATACATACAAACAAGAAAGTAAAAGAAAGATTAAAACATTTAAAATTTCGTATAAAGGGAATTTGCCAATACGTGGATATTTTAGCAGTCATTTTATGGGCATTTATGCTTAAGTTTTTATCATTTTCAGTGAAATATTTGTCATTTTAAATGAAATTTTGTTATTTTAAGTATAATTTTTGTTACTTTCAGTTTTAGATATCGTCCATTCATTAAAATACTGTATTTGTCACTTTACATAGATGTTTTTACAGCCCACTTTCTGGCGTTTTCGTCATGTTCAGCGACGTGTTTGTCATTTCCATTGCAATTTTTGTTAATATTAGTAAATATTTTTTGAAAAACTATTGTAATGTGCTTTTGACTAACATACTGTATGTTCTAGTACTAGGAATTTTTTGGATGCTTTATCATTAACTTAACAGTATTTTTCTATCGTGTTTTAAACTTATTTACGTGTGTTTTTTTATGTAATTTCCTAACATATTTTTTCTGGCAATTTCCTGTCTAACAATTTCCAATGAAAATGTAGTAAACTTTATCAAAATATTCAAGATCAGATTTACCAGACAAAATCAATATTTACCCTTCATGCATTATGACAAACGACATTACAGTGGCACCTTTAAAAATAATCAATTTTATCTATTTAATTTCGCAATCGCCAATCAATAAGTTGAATAGTTTGTAGATTAAGTTGCACAATCTTTCAACAAACATTCACGTCAAGATTAAGTTTAATCAAACTATTTCTTATCTGAATGTCAAATTGTCAATGTCACTGTATTGTCGTTGACATAAAAAATGTGTCATAAAATGATTTACCGTCTGTCCCGGCAGAATAACTTCTATTAGGACCATAACTGGCAGAGTCTTGGCTATAATCTCCTAAGCCACCTACACAAAATCATAAGAAAAATAATACATTTTAAACTTTATAATTTAAGACTCTCAATAAATTACTTTGCGAGTTGGTTGTTGATGATGACTGTATTGATGTACTCGACTGTGATTGAGTTGGGGCCGTTTCGTTACCGAGTGTTTCCTCACCGCTTGCAGTCACTGGTGCTGTGTTTGCTCCAAGTGGACCTTGGTGCCAACCGTAACCGTAACCTTCAGTTTTTTTTAAATATAAATACAATATTAATTTGGGTCACAACTATTGTTTTATACAGAGTGATTTTCAAAATTAAAAATATTTTTTTTTATTTTAACAAGAAAGAAATAAGAAAAAGGTAAATTGAAACTAATTAGATTTAGTCTCATTTCTTTACTGCCACATTTTTTTCTAATGACAAAAAAAATGAGACAAATCGCCGTTGAAACTCATGAGATTTAGTCTCGTTTCTTTATTGCCACATTTTTTTTTAATTACAAAAAAAAAAATGAGACAAATCGCCATTGAAATCAATTAAATTTAGTCTCGTTTCATATTTATTTCCTAATAACAAAAAAAAAACGAGAAAACTGGCCACTTAGACTAGTAAGATTCAGTCTCATTTCCAAATATTGAAATACTAAACTTACCAGGATAACCAGGATAAGCTGTAGGTGTACCATATTGAGCTCCACCATACATTGGGTATGGATGAGAAGGCCAGCCAGGATAGCTTGCTCCATAAGGACCTAAGTTACATAGATACACCAAAATATTGTTAAACAAAACTCATTGCTAAATTATGAATAAAATACTTTGTGGATATCCTTGCGGAGGTCCCCAACCTGGAGTCGGATAACCAGGCATGCCATTAGACATCGGGGGTCCAACTCCAGCCATGGATTGAGAGCCAACATGAGGTGGTGCCATACTTCCACCATTCCACTGACCATATTGTCTGCCTCCTCCAGCGCCGCCACCACCTCCTCCACCGCCACTTGATCTTCCATTTCGAGGTTCCGCGCGTTTAATTTCAACCTAAAACCCCAATTAATCAAACATTAGATTTCCATTGGATAAAATCAATCAATTAATGTTAATTTAATAGAAAAAAAAATATCAAAAAAAATTTTTTTTTTCATTCAATTTTTTTTTAGGAATTAAAAAAATACAGATAAATTATTTGTGCGTCTTTTTTTGTTTTCCTTTAAAAAAATCATTTTCTTGTTGTTATTTTCTTATTGGTGCATCCGATTTTTTTTAATTAATTTTCTTTTTTTTTTTTAATTAAGAAAAAATGATAATTAAAAAAACCGTTGATTATACATTATAACATGCCGCGATTTAAATGTGCTAAAAATTTATACGCAGACCCTTGGCACAATTAATTTATCCCAATTAAAATATATGATTATTTAATAATTAATCTAAACTAATTAATCAAAAAAATAAGAAGAAAAAAAACAACTAATTTACAAATATAATTACAAACTATCTTACTTCTAAAATTAACTAGGCCATTAACTAGCAATCAAGTTAGGAGGACAATTGACACATTTTCAATAATAATAAAATCAACTATTTAAAAAAAATTCTTAACTAATATATCAAATGTACGTTAACAACAATTAACATAGACTTATTATTAAAATTTAAATAAAGTAATCTATCTATAATAATAATATTTAAATATAAAAAAAATTTACATGCCCAATGGAAAACCCAATATAAATCAAAAATAAATTAAAACCTGAAAGATAAAAAGGTCATTTTGTAATAAAAAAAAATTAAAAGGTCATTTTTAACCAAGGGCCTGCTACCAATTTTCCAGTCACATCTAAAAAACCAATGCAGTTGCGTCCATTAAGAGTAAATAAAATTCACAATTATAATTAACTTTCTTAATTAATTACAAAAATTAAAAGAGTAAAACTTCAATTATCCGTATCAATAACTTCATCAAGTAAAATTATTTTTAATTAAAAAAATTAAAAATTGTAAATCTGAAATGCTATTATCACCCGAGCAACGCCGGGCATTTAAAAAAAAAATAATTTCAAAACAAATTAGTCAAAAATTAATTATCTGTTAATTTTTTTCCACTTCTAAATTTTTTTGCAAAAGTGCCCGGCATTACCAGGGTTATTTTTGCTAAATTTAAACTATAAAAAAGATTTAACTATGATTATGATTTAAATTATGATAAAAAAATGATTTAAAAAAAATGATTTAAATTATGATATAAAAATTATGATTAAAAAATGATTATGATTTAAAAAGATTAAAATATGATTTAAATCAGACAATTTCAATACCGGTACAGATATTAATTTTAACAAAAAATAATTTAATATTTTTGCATAAAATCCCGGCATTGCTCAGGTGTTAATTTTCCTTCCCAATAAAATATTCAAACTTAAATATACAAAATCGGATAATTAAAGATTTACTTACAAGAAAAAAGTAACTTAATTTCTAAACTATAAAGAAACTCTCAGGAACACAGCGGCATAATACAAGTACAATTATCATAAAACAAAATTTTGTCTCATTTTTGCTTTTTTTCTTTCAATTTTAACATTTCATTAGACATTCATAATAATAAATTACAATGTTTAATGAAATTATGGAACTTTCTGTTTTAAACTGCAAACTTTTGTTTTAAATTTTTGTCAAAAGAATTAAGTTTTTTTTTTCATTTTGTGATTTTTAAATTTTCTTATTATTTTTTTTTGATACAGGCAGTTTTTCACTACACCTGCTTCCCATTGATGCTGACATATTTTTCGGTACAAACTCGATCAACGCTGTCTTCCGTCTCGAACGATAAAAATCCGAAGCCTAATTTTCATGGCAACCAATAATAAACTTAGCATTTTATAAACTAAAAAAATTAAGTCAGTCACAGTTCAATGGAACAAAAAAATTTTTAAATTTTGCTCTATCATTTCACATTTTAAATTTTGCGCTGTCATTTCACATTTTAAATTTTGTTCTGTCATTTTAAAATTTGTTCTATAATATTAAATTTTTTCTGTAATTGTAAAGTTTGCTCTATAATATTAAATTTTGTTCTATAATATTAAATTTTGTTCTATAATATTAAATTTTGTTCTATAACATTACATTTGTTCTATAACATTAAATTTTATTCTATAACATTAAATATATTTTTAACATTTGTTCTATCATTTTACATTTTAAAGTTTGTTAAGTAATTTTAAAGTTTGTTAAGTAATTTTAAAGTTTGTTAAGTAATTTTAAAGTTTGTTAAGTAATTTTAAAGTTTGTTATGCAATTTTTAAATGTTATTCTATCATTTACATTTTTAAGTTTGTTCTATAATGTTGTTTTAAAATTTGTTTAGTAATTGTGTTCTAACATTTTACACTTCTAATTCAAAATTTTACAATTAAAAATTGTACCAAAACTGTGACTGACTTAAATTGTTTTAAAAGTCAGGACCTATAGGTAAAGAGTAGAAAACCTTCAACATAATTAAAAATTATACAAGTAAAAATAAAAAAAAGTTAAAAAATAGAAACCATATTAAAAATCAACCATAAAACTTTTTAAGTTAAAAAAAAATTAAAAATTTTTTTTTAAAGTACATAAACTTTTCAAATGTACATTTAATTACTATATTCATATTTAATTTAATATGGTTAATTATTTTTAACTTGTGACCAAATTCTCCCCAAAACATGATTGCACTTTACAATAAATTTAAAATTATCATGCAGTTTTGTTACCAATTTCTGTCAAAAAAAAAACTTACCCCTGGGCCGCTTTTGTTCTTGGTCATACATTATGACTACTTCTAAAACCTTCATTTTAAACAAAATTTATATTAATAATCTCAAAATATAAACAAAAACAACAATAATTACTTTTCCGTATTTAGCAAAGTAGGATTTCAAATCTGTTTCAGTTATATTTGCTGGTAAACCACCAAGAAATATCTTTGGTAGTTCGCCTTTTTTTACCTAAAAAGTTCAAATTTAAACAGTAAAATTAAACTGATGAATTACAAACATTAGTCATAACATTAAAGCAAGTTATCGCCTTCTTATCTGTTAAAAATGTAATGGAATATCCAAGCAAAACAATTTGCAACTTCAAACGTTTCCTAACTTCAACTCTCAAGTTTAATACTAGAAACTGAAACTTTGATAACTTGAACTTAGATTTTGCCTATTCAAAACCAAATTTACTGATTTGAAATCATATTACTTATCTTAGAAAATAAAGTTCGCTGATATAAAACTCAGTTTAACATCTTGAAAAGTCAGTTTTGCTTACTTAAACTCAATTTTTGTTATTGAAAGTCAAACTTGCTATCTCAAAACCTAATTTAGCCCATTGAAAACTAAGTTACTATCTTGAAAATCAAACTTATTATCATGAGACTTAGTTTTGTCCTTTGTGAATCAAGGTTACTTTTTAAAACATTGAATTAAGCTCTTTGAAAACCAAATTAAGCTTTTTGAAAACCAAATTAAGCTTTTTGAAAACCAAATTAAGCTTTTTTAAAACCAAATTAAGCTCTTTGAAAGTCAAATTAATCTCCTTGAACGCTTGAAAACCATATTTAACGCCTGAAAAACCAAGCTTTCTACCATGAAACTTCATCACAGTCCTTTGAAAACCAAATTTAAAACTATGAAAACCTAATTTTGTCCTCTACAAAACCAAATTCATAGTTTTGCACCTTTTAAATCAAATTCACCATCTTTAAAACCGAATTTGGCTCCTTGAAAACCAAATTAAATTCACTAAAAACAAAAATTTACTACCTCAAATCGAAATTTGGTTCTTTGAAAGCCAAAAATACACTTGAATTTGACCATTGAAACCCAAAATTAATACCTTGAAAACCATTTGGGGCTTCTTATAATCAAAAAATTAGTTCTTAGACCCAAAGTTTGCTCTAGTAAGTCAAAAATTGACATTGAAACTTAAGAAACCGTTTTAAAATACACTTTGCCTGTTGATTCTTGACGCAACACCTCATAAATAAACTCAGCTTAACATAAATAATAAAAAACAAAACGATAACTTGCTAATAAAACGATTTAGCAGTCTTCAAAGTATAAACACAAGTACATTTACAGTTTAAAAACAAAATGTACAAATGCATTTCTACATAACATATCAAATTTAAAAAGATATGTACTCGCCAAAACGTTACTATACACTTTCAAATAACTCTTAATTATAATTAAAAATATCTTAAATACCGTAGAGTTTGAGTTCTTGGTTAAGTCATCTAATTGTTGACTTACTTTTTGAGAATTTCTCGGATTGCACGCTTTTGGATCAATCTGTTCAAAGAAAAAACAGCAATTAAAAACTCAGCCTTAAGTCCATAAGTTACAAATTCAAGTTGCTCAATTAATAACTTACAGTTCTTCCATCTAAATTATGTGGTTTACTGGCCAGAACCAGTTCAACACTGGATGGATCTTTAAAAGTAACAAATCCAAAACCTCTGGATCTTCCAGTTTCCCCATTTTTCATCACAACACAGTCCACAACTTCGCCATACTGACAAAAATACTGAGCTAAAGCATCTATTAAACAATATCAAATCATTAAAAATGCAGTTATATAAAGCTGTAATCATATAATATCATTTACCGTGGGTTGTGTCCCAACTAAGGCCACCAACAAACATTTTCCTGAAATTAACAAAACAAGTCGAATAATGAATTCACATTTGATTAAGTTAGAACGATAATTATTAGAACGTTTTGTCCAATGGTAACGACGGTTCATAGATTACATTAGCGTGTAATTATCTAAATTTATAATAAAACCCCGGAAATGTCCATCTTAATTAACGATATCAAATACACCGAGCCATTTTATTTTTTGATAATTGGATTTTGTTTTTTTTAATGATTTAGTGTTGAATCTTCCGTGTTTTTTACGTACAATTTTTCTACACAAATTTGAAATTGGAAAATCGAACGTTCGAAATTTTAAATTTATTCGAATCAGCCACAGGTTGGTAAACTGCGCTTATAAAAACAGAAAAATATTACAACTTGTTGCCCCCAAAAAATATTAACGATTATACGCAAACACACCCAGTTTAATGTTTGCCGGATAAGATAGCAGTTTTAATTAACGTAATTAACTGTTTTTGTTACTTAACTAGACGTTTAAGTTAATGAAAAACTAAAAAAATTTCAATGGAACGATTTTTTTCCCGAATGTGTTAGCTGACGTGGCAATACTGATCGCCATGCTACACACACTTGTTGAAGCCGAATGTTCGATTTTAACAAATTCTGTACTAGTTAACAACTACATTTTAATAGTTAATAAACGTTTTAATAAGAAGGGAATTGGTTTAATTTCTTACCCAACTTCATCTTGATCTTGAGGCATAGTGGCTAACTAATTGACCCGAATCATTAATAACATCCGACACACGCAACAACCTCTCCCTTTGCTACTTACTCTCCAACGCCCTTTACGACGACCTCTCGAGAAAAAAAAAAACAACCAGGAAAAATATTGGAAAATTCGTCTGCTGCTACTCTGACCGAGTAATCACCTTGTCATAGCTGATCAATAACCGCTGCTAATAAAATTGTACAAATTAAACCATTTTAGCTAAAATTAGAGTTGTAAATAACAACATAATGACATAAATGTACTGATCTATAACAATACAATACTAAATGCTGTAAAATCGACTAAAAACACTCGAAAATACATTAAACTTAATGTTACCGGTTACATAAACAAATACGTCATGTCACTTCTTTACAACCCACCCTATGACAATTGGTCCTTTATTTAATTATCTATAAAAGACGTGTTGTGTCATACGAATTATCATAACACCAACATATCTTCTCAATAACGTAATGGTTCAAAATAAAAATTAGCAGTGATATGTGAAACTAAAAACTACTTAGTGCACATTTCACTGCTAATCTTTACCTCACTCCAATCGCAGTTTCAATTGCCAGACATTGTTATGTAAGTTTTCTGCTATGGTTTTTATGATTTTTGCAATTGCAAATTTAATTTTGTTTGTTAAAAACAATTAGAAATGCGTTTTAGAGTGTCATTTCCACAACTTTTGTTTGGATCGGCGCTTGGAATTGCTTCAGGAGTTTACATTTGGCAGCCGTATTTCAAGAAGCAGCAACAGCAGAGGTTGCAATCTGAGAGTAAAAAGAGTGCTGAATCCAATGAATCAGTTGTAACTAAAAGTTAAAGACAATTATTAAAATGATTCAAAATAAAATATTATTGTATCTGGGCGTGGGAGCCATCTCGTTCTCCATCTATTACGCGGTTTACCGGCCTTACAAGTATAACAAAGTCTACAGAACGACTGAAAGTGAAGTGAAATCATTGCTGGCCAGCAGAGAGCAGAAATCTGAAGAATAGTTGCAATTTTCTATTGTTATATTATGAATTTAGTGTTTTATAATGATTACTTTGTGTAGATAAACCGATATAGAAACGCAAACAATAAACATCTTGGGTGTATAATGAAAGTTACTCACCAGTTTCAACATTGAAGTGCAGTTTTTGATTTTTTTTTCGCTTAAAATTGACAGACAAGTCAATTACAGGTAAGAAATATACGACTCATAATACAAATCTTACAAATTTCTCCAGTTAAATTGCTATCAAAGATGCCAAACAACTAGAAACTTGTGTTTTCTTTCAGCAGAATCAAAATCATTTCATGGGTAATGCACATCAGCGTTGTATAACCGAGTGGATTAATGAAACAAAGTAGAACTAGGGATCCTTTACTCTTGAAGTACTGAGAAAAAATCACAAGTGATAATTATTTCCCCAATACACTGCCAAATTTTACTAACCAAATATTTTAAATTAAGCGCTTGAATAAGAATGGAGACTCAAATTGTCATGTTGGAGATCCATTTTTATGTTTTAAGATTTTAATTTTGTGTAATAGATCTAGATTTTGACATTGACCATTCAATTTTTGTATTTAAGATTCATTATGCGTTGAAAGATATAAATTTAGTAGAGTGAAAGTATCAGTTAAAAGTTCCTTAGAAATTTTACCTAATTTGAAGAATTCATCCAATTGCTCATATATGATGCTGGTGTTCATTATATTACGAAATGCTCCTTCTTACTATGCGAATTTCTATCACTAAACTTGTTAAAAATAAATAAATAAAAAGGTAAATGTAGTTAATTTCTCAACCATCATTTTTATAAGAAAAAATTGTCAAAATTAAAATACATTGACCAAATAAATAAACGAATGGGAGATTTCCATTTACTTTGTGAAGACGAAAATTTACAGTTTAAAGAAGAAATTTTTACTAAATCTTGAAAGCCTTTTCCGTAAATAATTCAACCAAAAAAAATAGTAAAGTGGAAGTAACTATTCTGTAATTGTATCTAGTAAAAACATTTTAGTACAATTTTGAAAATGTCTAAACATAAACAAGCTGCAACTTTTTTTTTTGAGTGAAGATTTTGTAATTTTTTCAAATATTGATGAAAATCTATCAATTAAATTAGACTATAATAACAGTCAACTAAATCGATAAATTAATAAATGCCGAAATCATGTTTTTCTAGTACTTAAAAAATGACGTAAAAAAATTATTTCAAGAAGAATTTTACAACTCAAAAATTCAAAACCACACAAATCAAGCACAAAAAAAAAAATAATGAAAAAAAAAAATTAAGTTTTTAAATATTTCAAAACACTGTAATGGTTGTAATCTGCTTTAAAAGTCATTAATCCTGTATTTTGAAACCAAAAAAAAAAAAAAAGAAAAGAAAAATTAATCTTATTGATGAGAGACCAATGCCTTTTCAGTTGTAAATGGATTTGTTTAAATTTAACTTTAAAGAAAAAGCCAAAACAAAGACTGAAAAAGGAAAATAATAATAAAGAAAAAAAAGATGTCTAATCTCCTCAAGTAATAAATGACCGTTATGTTAACCCAGCAGCCAACTTGCTTTGTACCAGAGACGTTTTCCTCGTTGGCAAATTGTCTGGAGTTGGAATGGCCTCACCAGTTGGCTGTTGTTGAGGAGTTACCACAGCTGGCGGCAGAGGACGCTTTTGGGCTTTAGCTTTGGCCATGTTGTAATCACCAGAATCAAAATATTTCTACATTATAACAATAACAACAAAATAACAATAAAAAACATGGTCAATTTAGTTATATGGGATGATTTTATCAATTGGAAAACTGTTTTTAAAGCGCCCAATAAAAAAATGAGACAAAATTTTATTAGTTCCAATGGGGATTTTTCCCGTTTATTAATTTCCCCCAAAACTGCATTCGAATTTTTACATTTAAAATTTCGAACGTTTTTATTTAAGTCAGAGTGCGGCTGAATTTACTTTTTATTCTGTTCATTAAATTCAGCCGCATTAAAGCTTCCTCTCTTTAATTAAAAAATTTCGAACGTTCGTATTACAAGTTTAAATACGGCTGAATGGACTTCTTTTAATCATCAAATTCAGCCGCATTAAAGCTTTTGCTCTTTAATTTAAAATTTTCGAACGTTTTTAAAACATGCATTGAAGTGCGGGCTGAATTTAAAGTTTAAAATGTAACCTGAAAATCAGTCAATACTTAAAAATGGTTTTAAAATGTTCATAGAAACTATAATATCGAAAGATTGCCAGAGATCCAACAAGTAACAAAATATGTGACAACTACACAAGTAAAAGTATAAACAACACAGCTATGTACAGTAAATACTGCAATTAAATTTTTACAGTTAAAATTTGAAAGCAAATTTAATCATTAAATTATCGAACGTTCTTATTGTAAGTTTAAATACGGCTGAATTTACTATTTCTTTTAATCAATAAACTCAGCCACATTTAAGCCTTCGCTCTTTAATTTAAAAATTTCGAACGTTCTTTATTCATTGCATATAAATGCGAGCTGAATTTAAAGATTCAAATACTGTGTAACCTGAAATTCAGCCGCAGTTGATTTTCAACGCAAAATGATTCTTACATTCACATTTTACCTTTATACGTCATAGTTGCCACTTGCCATACATTTTGCTACTTACTAGCTTTCATAAACTACCTATTTGACATTTTATTTACTGATAATGAAGTAAGTTACCCCTTTGTTCAATCTTTTTTGAAGAAAAGATGTGCCACCAGGCCTAATTGCTGTCGGATATTTCGATTTCAATTTGGCTTCCTCCAACTGCTGCATTTGTTTCAAGTTCACCTTTATTCAATAAATATAAAAACAATCAGCAATTCAACAAACCAATAATAATAATAAATCAAAAACATATAAAACACAGAATAATAATTATGTTGATGTTCCATACATTGTGCAACAACAACAACATACTGTACGACTGATGACATGACAAACCAAATTTGAATTTGTTCGAAACTGCAATTTCACCCAATCATTACCAATTATTAATCCGTTGGTTTTTTTATTATCTTATATTAACGGATTTTATTTGAGGGTAAAAACACAAGTTGTTTTGTTCAATGTAAAAATACCTTTTCGTCTTCGAGTGTAGTGGATGAAGCTTCTTCCACTTCTTCCGTTTCTCCCTCGGCCGAATCGTCTTCCAACTTTGTTTCTACTTCTTCGTTGTCAGCAGACATTTTCAATTACGGACAAGAAATGTTTTAATGAACAATAACTCTAATAATTGTATAGTTAACAGAAAAAATGAACACCGATAACAACTGACGCGACGTTATGGCAGAGAGTGGTAAGGGGGTGAGTGCTATCAAATACAGTATGATAATACCTACGACTCGGCGAATTTCCCATAGACTTGCTGTTAACGTCAAATTATAGGCCGCCCTGGTGGTGGACCTGCAAGAGCGAAGAAAAGCTATACGGTGCATGTGGATTTAATACGTTTCAAATACATATAAATAATTGTATACTTTGTAATTTCTACTGAAAATTTAAAATGAAATTATGTAAATACGAAAATAAACACACAGAATTCATATAATTCAATTATGAGATATTTTTTTTAATTTATTATTTTTTGTATGCAGTTTAGCTAAACTGCTTTTACTTTCTTCATTCAATTTATTAATATAACTCTTAATTAATACATTAAAATATTTGTTCATTAATAAATCACAACAACTATCACAGACATTTGGCATTTTATCACGAATACAATAATTAATACAAAGATCACATAATTTTTTTTTAACATAGTAGAAACTTTCTTTAAGATAATTATCAATATTGCTTTTAAATACACTGTTGATAATATTGGCACATTGTTTTGCATTGTCATTGGGAAAAAAATATCTGGAATTTTCATTATATTTTTTTAACTCAATTTGGATGTTGTCTAAATCATAGCTATTATTTAGAGAACATAAAACTTTTTGGCAATTTTCATGAGGTAATTTGCTGCAAACCCAACCTAACACATAAGTTTCTGAAGTCTTTTCAGCTAAGTTCATATTATCAGTTATCAACATATCACAGTCATGGCAACCATTTGTCATTTTTGGTAATACAACAGGCACAGAAATAGCTTTTTTTATAATATGTTGCTTTTGTAATAAAAATTTAGATACATCTACTGCACTGTTACTATCAGTTGAAGGTTGCAACAATTGATTGGTCATAACAGACCTTAAATTACATCTGAATTTAGTACTGTCAGGTGTTACATTATTTCCACCTTTTAATCTCAATACTGAAAACAAATTTTCAACACAATCTTGTGTTAGCCTTCTTGTAGGTAATTTTTCAAAGTTATAGTTACATTTTAAATCTTCCCATAAGAGCTTCAATGCATTGATATTTCCAATCCAACCTTGTATGCATAAAGGATTAATCATCCTTGTATTTACCACAACTAAATTATTTAAAAATTGGCTAAGTTCATTTAATTTATTTATATGTTCCATTGATTTGACTGTTAATGGACATCTTAAGGTTTTAGGTTCAATATGTGTTGAATTGAAAATATCAAATAATGTATCCATTTTTTCAACAAAATCAGCTGTATGAGCTGCAGCAGCAGTTAGTTTTCCAAAACCTACATTGCATGAAATACCAACACTTACAGAATGACTAAAAGTATTGGCAGCATAACATACTCTCATTGGAGAAAATGGTGGCAAGGAAATACAAATTTTCTTTAATTTTGGTGCCAGTCTTGGCATTTGTTGTGAATCAATATTGTAAAAATCAGCAATATGTGACCAAGAATAGGTAATATCTCCATATTTAAAATCATAACTTTTGAAATTATTCCTCACACTTTTTAGCAAGTGAGGTGGGTCATAAAAAAAATAAATGGTATTGCCATTATATTTTAAGTATGGATTTTCTTTGGTTACTGAGAGGAGTTTAAATAATTTGACATTGTTAGAACCCTGGTCACATACAACTGATTTAACAACAAAGCCAGTATCATGAATTTTATTTAGGATATCTAAAAAAAGTTCTTTGAAATTGTCAGCAGACATGACATCTTTAGTTAAATAATAACCTAAAACTTGTTTAAAATTTAAATATAAACCTTTAATCATGATCACCATGGCATGAGTACATAATTTCAGATTACTGGGACTCCCTTTGCCAAAATCTTCAAAGCCTTCAAAAACATCTTTTTGGGCATCATAATTTAAATGCTGTTGTAATGACATTTCATCAAATACTAAAGATATCACCCTTTCTTTAGTACTTAAATACTCAGCTTTAACTTTTAATAGTTGTAAAACTGTGTCATTTATGCCACAACTTAAATTTAAATTATTCATCCAAGATCTTATGGAACTGAGACTAGGCATACAAAAGTATTTATGCATCATAACATATGATTTTGTTGAACAATAATACAATGCAAGAGCAAACTCCTTATCACAAGTTTTATACCTATAACCATTTTTTTTCTTATTGACTAACCTATATTGGCTTTCTATAAACTGTTCACAAACAGTACTTACATGAACTTTCTTCTTTGAAGGCTCCTGGGTTTTTTTCTTTAACTGAAGCTTATACAATGCACAGAGTTTTTTATACTTAGACAATGAAGAACTTTTGCTGGCCAGTTTCTTCTTTTGCTGTGCTAGTAGTTTCTTCAAAGTTAATATTTGCAACTTTAAACTTGAAATTGTTGCTGCACTGTCTGAATTATCATTTTCAATCACTTTATTGGTTGTTTCTGATACATTCCCAATTATTTCTTCAGTAACATAAGGCACAAACTCTTCTGGTTCACTCCTTAATATTGTTTCACTAACTTGAGGTACAGACTTAAATTTCTCTTCACTGGGTAAATTACTATTTGGTATTCTGTCACATATTTTTCTTTTCTTGGCATTTGGAACTTTATGAATATTAAGTGTAGGTACAGCCCAAGAATATAAACTGACAAATTTAATATATTATTACCTTTTTTGCATTTCATGTATTACATTCAAATTACATACCCTTTTGAGTGACAGTTTTGGTCTTTAAAACAATTAGGTTCAAAATGATCAGAACACACCTTGTATGTTTTATAAAAGTGTTCTATCTTTTGAACTTTAAAAGCCTTATCTAAATCATCTCTTTTAGAGGCAGTTATCCACTTTGCTAAACTATAATAATTAACAAAAATGTATTAGTACTTAATTGATTAAATAATTTACATAAGTACAAATTCAATTGTGACTTAATGCTTTTTGACTAACCATTCTTTATCCTTTGGCATTCTAAAAAATGTTTTTTTTTCCTTTTGAATTTCATAATTGTTACATCCAAACATGGCACATATTTTGCCACTTTTTAAACGCTTATTACAACATAAATTCATTTTTTATTACTTTTAAATGATTGCTATAGTGCTATAGACATGTGTGTATACGATATGATTCTATAACCACATGCAGGTCCAGCACCAGATGGCGTTGCTAACAGTGATTAACGGTTTTAGAGCAGAGTCGTAGGTATTATCATACTGTATTTGGTGCTATGACGAATAATAACGATGTGGAGCAAGTTCGTTCGAAATCCTCCCTCGACCCCCTCCCCCCGGATATTACGTACGCGTTGGCCATTACGTTACAGTGACAGCCATTACATTATGGGAAATAACTGACAAGTAACTGAAACAGCAGACGATAATTCAGAGCTTGGAATCGATTATGTACGAAACCCTGTAAGGGCCACAACTTGTTTTATAATTTTTTGATAATATGTTTTTATATTTACTATTTCAGATTTTATAACGATTGTTATATTAAATAAACATTATAAGTGAGATAATATATAAAATATAAAAACACGTTTTAAATATAAGTTAAAAATTATAAGACAAGGCATGGGTTTTACAAGGTTTCGTAATTATGCAATTACGCGATAGCAATTGGAACACAGCTGTTTCTTTTAGAAATTTTTCAAATTTACATAGTTTAGTGATTAAGTAATTTATTATGACCATCGAAATTAATTACGAAATAGTTTTACGGTAATATGTATGCTGAATACATGAAATTTAAGCGTTTAGATTTCATTTTAATCCAAAAATTACCGGTAAGTTTATCGAATGTTTTTGAAATTCAAATACTGTAATAACGTCTGCTCTTTAGAAATCTTCAAAAAACCGCGGATAATTTGTTAATGATATTTGTTTGCTGTTTTTAACTTTTATAGGTCAAATTACCGAAAAAATGGTTAAGATTTTAATTTAATAATTAAAGCATGTAACTTTATAACGTAATTAAGTTTAAAACAATGGATCGGAAAACGTTTGAAGACCAATTTGACTGTAAGTTGATTTGTCCAGTTGTTAATTCGATTTAAATGACACATCTTATTTCAAAATCTATCTTCATTTTTTTTTCTTGTTAACCAATAGTTAAATTGATGAAATATTTGAGGGAGCAACACAGTGAAGACTTGAAAAATATCTTGCAAGAAGCAAATGATAATAAACATTATGCAGTCGCCATAGAGTAACTATTCTACTTTTTTGTAAAACCATTAAAATTATTTGCCACATATGAGTAAGAATTAATAATATTTAATCATTTCAGAGCTCCATTATTATTTGATGTTTGCATTGAACTAAGTGATCAGCTGTTAAATGATCCTAATAAGATTCTTGGTTGTCTCGATGAAATGCTAAGAAAAGCACAAGAATTAGTGAAGGATGAACACAGCGCATCTCAAAATCCAATGGTAACACAACAAAATGTTTTAGAATCTGTTTAGCTATTCAGAAAGTGTCTTTAGTCAATTTGAATTGTATTAAACACTTTATATAAATGATTTAAGAGTTTCACAAATGCTTTTAAAGTGATTTAAGTCATTGAGAAAGTGGTTGCAAGTTCACTGGAAATGTTTTAGACAGTTAAAAAATATTTTGGAAGTGGTTTGACCATTTTAGAAGTGTTGCAAGTTTACTGGAAGTGTTTTAGACGGTTTAAAAATGTTTTGAAAATGGTTTAGCCTTTGTACAAGAAGTATAATCATTTCCAGAAATAATTTTGCTGTTTTAGAAGTGATTTTACCATTAAGAAAGTGCTTTTAAAGTTATTTAAGCCACCAAGAAAATGGTTTTAAGTTCAGTGGAAGTGTTTTAGGCAGTTAAAAATGTGGTTTAGCCATTTAGCCAAGTAGTTTAGCTATTTTATAAGTAGTTTAGCTATTTTGTTAGTAGTTTAGTCCACTTGAAAGTGCATTAAGTGAAAAACTAAAAGTATTTTAGACAGTTTAACATTGTTTTGAGAGTGGTTTAGCATTTGTACAAGAGGTTTAACAAATCCCAGAACTAATTTAGGTATTTTAAAAGGATTTAGCCATTGAGAAAGTGTTTTTTAAGTCAAGTTGAAGTACTTTATTCAGTTTTAAAATGTGTAGGAAAAATTGGTTTAGGAATTGGATGCTTGCAAAATCTAAATTTGATTTAATTTTAATAGTAATATTTTGTTAATGGTTTACTTATTGCAGACATTTAAGAAGCACGTACACGCACGTATTGCTGGATTGTCATTGTTTCCAGAACTAAATCGAACTGTAATTCCAAAATCATCAGATGTCGGCTTGTTTGTGTCAATTTCAGGTTCTTCAATCGATAAATCAGTGTTGCTTTATTTATTTTTAATTGTTGATATTTCAATGCAGGTATAATTGTAAGAGCTTCACTAGTTCAGCTAATTCAATACAATAAAAGCTTCACCTGCAACTCTTGTAAACATCGTTTTGTAGTCAAGAATGACTATCAACAATTTAGTAAACTTAAAGGACGAAGCAACCATTGTCCAAATCCAATTGGTTGCTCATCCACAAAATTTACACCCATTAATACAGAAGGTATTCTAAAGTTTTAATTAATTTACTGAAATAGTTTTACTAATTTATTATTTATTATTAATTTATTATTAATTTACTAATTTACTAATTTTTTATTTACTAATTTACTAATTTATTAATTTAATTAATTTACTAAAGTTTTAATTAATTTACAGAGTTAATCGATCAATTGAAAATGTTTTTTTTTACTCGCATATAAAGAAAGAAATGAGATAAATCGTCATTGTAACTGATAATATTTAGGCTCGTTTCTTTTTGGCATTTTTCTTTTCTTATAAAAGAAAAAAACGAGACAAATTACCATTGGAACTGATGATATTTAGCCTCGTTTCTTTATTGAAACTTTTTTCCATCAAAGCAAGAAAGAGACTGAAATCGTCGTTGGAACTGATGAAATCTAGTCTCGTTTCTTTTTTGACATTTTTCTTTTCTTGTAAAAGAAAGAAATGAGACAAATTACCATTGGAACTGGTGATATTTAGTCGCGTTTCTTTTTTTGACATTTTTGTTTTCTTATAAAAGAAAGAAATGAGACAAATTAGCATTGGAACTGATGAGATTTAGTCTCGTTTCTTTTTTGACATTTTTTTATTTCTTATAAAAGAAAGAAATGAGACAAATCACCATAGGAACTGATAAGATTTAGTCTCATTTCTTTATTTACGCTCTTTTCTTCGCATAAAAAAAGAAATGAGACAAATTGCCATTGGAACTGATGGTATTTAGTCTCGTTTCTTTATTTACTTTCTTTTTTCATGTAATGTATTTGAAAATTGTCAATTATAGAGCCAGAGCAATGGCGTGATTATCAAGAAGTAAAACTACAAGAAAGTGTCCAAGCGTTGTCTGCTCGAGTAATTCCCAGAACAATTTTAGTTATATTGGAAAACGATTTGGTCGATTCTTGTAAACCTGGTGATAATGTCACTATTGCGTATGTAAATTTCTTTTAGATATTTGAGTTTGATGTCTAATTAAATTGTTATTTTAAGAGGTGTTATGTGTCGTCGGTGGAGATCATGTATGGAAAATACCCAGTGCCATTTTCAACATGTAATCATAGCAAATAATGTTGAAGTTCGCAACCAGAAATCACACATCAGAATTGCAAGCGATACAGTAAGTCAATTACTATTAAAACCAATGTTTAGTCCAATTTGACTGAAACTGCACTGACTTTTTATATTTTCTAGGAAAAATATTTCTCTGATTTTTGGTCTGAATATCAAACTAATCCTCTGAAAGGACGAAATGAGATCGTTCAAAGTTTGTGTCCTCAAATATATGGATTGTATCCAATCAAATTGGCAGTGGCTCTTGTGCTACTTGGTGGAGTTGCTAAATCCGACGAATCTGGAACTAAAATTAGAGGAGAATCTCACATGTTATTGATTGGTGACCCAGGTACACACATTTTTATACGAAAATATAAACTTAATAAACTATTAATTGGGGGAGGAAATTTTCTTATTATTAAACAGGAACTGGAAAATCAGAGTTTTTAAAATTTGCTGCAAAAATGTCACCCAGATCAATTCTCACCACTGGAATTGGAAGTACATCTGCTGGATTAACAGCATCAGCAGTTAAGGTTTGCATTTCACAATAGGCATGTTTGTTATTGGTGAAAATGACTAAATAAGAAAAGAGACAAATGTCCATTGTAAGCAATGCAATTTATTCCCGTTTCTTAAACACTGTTTTAGGACAGTGGTCAATGGCACTTGGAAGCTGGTGCTTTGGTTTTGGCTGATGGAGGAATTTGTTGTATTGATGAGTTTAATGGAATCAAAGAACATGACAAGGCCAGCATCTTGGAAGCAATGGAGCAACAGACAATTAGCGTGGCAAAGGTGAAAACACTTCCAAACTGACTTTTGAATGACTTTAATCTGTTTGTTTGTATCTAAGGCTGGACTTGTTTGTAAAATGAATACAAGATGCACCATTTTAGCAGCCACAAATCCAAAAGGACATTATGACCCTAGTTTAGTCAGTTTATTATCAGTTAGTCAATGTGATAATCATTTTTTTTAACTTTTTTGTTTTGTTTTAGGGTGCAAATTTGAATGTGGCAATTTCTACTCCTTTGTTAAGTCGTTTTGATTTAATTTATCTTTTACTGGATGAAAAAAGTGCTGATTGGGATCAGCTTGTGTCTGATTATGTTTTAGGTGGAAAATTAGCGAAAGGTAAACGGAAGGTTTGATTTTTAATTAAAATTTTAAACAGTTAAATATGGGGAATTATAATTTCAAAGGTTCCATATGTTCTGTCATGTGTGTGGAAATACCCATTGTGGATTAGTTTTTCAATTAGAAATGTTAAAATTCTAATATTCCAATTTTATAATTATTTGAGTATTCGAATTTTTATAATCATTTGAGATTTCGAAATTTTATCATCATTTGAGAGTTCGAAATTTTATAATTATTTGAGCATTAGAAATGCCATAAATCGAACATTTCATTTTTTTTTTCGAATTCGTACCTCGATTAAAAACTATTTTTTGGAACCAAACATTTACATTTGTATAATTCGAATTTTAATAATTGAGTATTCTAATTTCTATAATTGAGTATTCTAATTTTCATAATTAATTGATGCCGTGATGGGTACTAACGCTGCCGGCAGATAAATTACGCCGAAAAAGGCACGGACGCTGTCGGCAGAGCGTTATGAAAAATTCTTTTTTGGTAATTAATTGTCTGACTAAATGAGTTTACGTGTTGTATTTTAAAGCAGGTATGAGTGCTTCCTCTACGTCACAAATGAAACTGAATGTGAACCAGCTACAAGAGTATTTCAGCCATGTTAAACAGCTAAAACCAAAGATGTGCTCAGCGACAAATCGCATTTTACAGCGATATTATTTGCTGCATAGGAAATCGCCAGACGAACACAAAGTTCTGAGAACAACGGTTCGTCTTTTGGAAAGTCTCATCAGGTTATCTGAAGGTTTGTTATAGTACAACAATCATTGAAACAAAACTAAATTATTAATCAACTTTTAACGTCTAATTAATTGGTGTAATTAGCACACGCAAAGCTGATGTTCAGATCGGAAGTGTTAATTATGGATGCGATTGTGGCAATTGTCGTCATGGAATATTCACTTGGGGTAAAAAAAATTAGCATTTGTTAAAGAGTTTTAAAAAATGGAAGTTTTTTTTTCTGTTTTGTTTTTATTATTTCAGAGTTTGAAACTTTTTGATTTGGAAAATGTGATGCATACAAATTTCTCTGAGGATCCTGATCAAATTCATCAAATGCAAGGTTTGCCTCACAGTTTTTGTTTATGCCAATTATTATTTACAAAAAGTGTCCATAAAGATCTCAGATAATTCTAAAAAATTTAAATAGAATGGTAAGTGTTCAAAAATTCCTTTGACAATTGTGAACATTTTTAAAAAAAGAACTTAAATGAAAATGAAAGTGTGTTCTTAAAGTTCTCAGAAATTTAGAACAAAATGTAAATAGAAATGTAAAAGTATTTATAAAGTTCCTAAAAAATTAGAATAAAAATTTAATTAAATAAAAATATAAGAGTGCTCAAAGTTTTTAGACAATTAGAACAAAATGTAAATAAAAATGTTAGTGTGTTCATAAGTTATTAGAAAATTAGAGAAAAATTTAAATGAAAATGTTAGAATGCTCATAAAGTTGTTAGACAATTAGAACAAAATTTAAATGAAAATGTAAGAGTGCTCATAAAGTTCTTAGACAATTAGAACAAACTTAAATAAAAATGTAAGAGTGCTTATAAAGTTCTTAGACAATTAGAACAAACTTAAATAAAAAGGTAAGATAGGAGCGTTCAAAAAGTTCTCAGACAATTAGAGAAAACTCGTAGAAAGTCGAAATAAAAAATATAGGAATTGTTCATAAAATTTTCAGAAATTGTTAAAAAAAAAAAATTAAAAGAAAACTTGTGAATTTTTAAGTGAGTTTTCTGTGAAATGCTTTTGAATTTTGTCCCAGGAAAACCATATAATTTTTTTTTTCCTTTTCAATTTCCATTTAGTTGAGAATATCTTAAGAAAACTTGGCTTAGAAGATGTTGGACAAGAAGAAATGAATTTCGATGGAGAATTAATGTCTGATATACAAGAAGAAGAAAGTGAAAATAGCGAAATAAGAGAAATGGTAGAAACAGATGCAGAGACAGAGGCAGAAACAACAACTGATATTTCAATAACAATTTCAACGCAAGTTAACGAAGATTCTTCATCAATGTTTGCTAATCTGGTTGACAATGCAACTGTAAAATCTCAGAAAAAAACAGAAAAAGAAGAAACTGGCATTGAAATTCAAAAGCCGCCAATTTCACGTAAAACAATGAAGAAACTTGAAAGTTTTGTGTATAAAGAAAGTGCTGAAGCAACCAATGGTACAAAACCTGTGGCTTCAACGTCTGTGGCCACTTTTAGTTCTAGTTCTGCGAATATTGAACCATCTAATTTGAACTCAACTCAGAGTTTATCAGGGATCAATCATGATGACCAAGCAATACATAGCATTTGCCAGTTAAATGAGGAAGATTTAACATTGGATTGGTTGTGACACCCTGTACTGTACAGCTGATTCCCATTCAAAATACATTGCGTACAGGGTGTCTCTAAATATGGAAGAAACGATATGACTGTTTTATACGAAAATATTAAAAAGTATAGTTGAATAAATCAATCTTAATCTCCAAACAATTGATTTTAACTCTTCTCCAGACAAGTTTGAGTGACACCATGTACATCATTGAAAATGCATTGCTTACAGGGTGTCTCTAAATCGGAAACAATCTTTAAGAAATTTGATACATTTAACTGAATTTTATTAATCAGGAAAACAAAAATTTCTCCCGAATAAAATATATAAAGCGCTGATTTCAATCAACAAAATTGCGAGGAAGAAAAACAAACAAAAAAAAAACCCATTTTTTTATACAGGAAATTGCGTCATTTGCGTGTGTTTGCTTTACGAGTGATTAATTAACATGTGTGACTGTGTATAATTATAATAAATCAGTGAAAGAGGAAATAGAAGAAAAAAAGTTATCACAAATGGATTTTCAAAAAAAAATCATTTCCGGGAAAAATCACTAGAAATCTTAAAGAAAAAAATTGTTTAATTAAAGCTAACATTAAGTTTTAATTAACGAAATCAATTCAATAATTAAATTTAATAATAAAAAAACCTGATCTAGATCAATTAATAATTTTTTTTTGTATCTTTTCTGATCACGTGGTGTATTTTAAAGACAATTATTACAACAATCGTGGGAAATATATAACAGATGTGTAAATTAATTAATCAATCAATTAATAATTAAAAGATTACGATAATTACACACACAATTATTGGAACTTGTGAATTTTTTTTTATCAGTTTATGGACTCTCCCAAATTCCCCCAAGAATAAAATTTATCCTATGATATAATCGTATAATATTAGGTTGTTTTTTTTTTTTGTAATAACCGGATGACAAGAGTTCAATAGTCAGCACATTTGAAGGTTTTTTTTTTCTCAAAGCCATTAAACCACCTCTAGAAAATAATAATAAAGAAAAACATAATAGTTAAGATCAATTTTGTAATGTTTGTGGTCACTTTGTTTGCCATTATAACCCATTAGTTAACTATTTTTATTAAGACTAAAGACGTAGAATCCGGTTACAAATACATGTAAGAAACCTAATAAAAAATAAGTTTAAAATGATGTACAAATAGCTAAATAATTACAAGAAAGGTCTAAAATAACTTAAAGGGTATTGGAATAACTAAACGAGTCTTACAAAAACCTAAAGTATCTTAAAAAATCTTACAATGAACTCAAATATTTTACAATAACTTAGAATATTTTGATATAATCTGAAATATTTTGCAATAACCAAGAATAATTTGCAATAATTTAAAATATTTTGCAATAACCTGAAATATTTTTGCAATAACCTGAGATATGTTTTTGCAATAACCTGAAACATTTTTTGTAATAACCTAAAATATTTTTGCAATAACCTGAAACATTTTTTTGCAATAACCTAAAATTTTTTTCCAATAACCTGAAATATTTTTGCAATAATCTAAAATATTTTTTCCAATAACCTGAAATATTTTTGTAATAACTTGAAATATTTTTGCTATAATCTGAGAATTTTTTTTGCAATAACCTAAAATATTTTTGTAATAACCTAAAATGAATGAACCATCTAAAATGAATCCTCAATGTTTGACTGTCAAAGAATTATTGTCGCTGTAAGTCAATTGATCAGATTCTACAGTTCTGTATGCAACTTTGTATACAAAAAAAACCCCATTAAAATTACGATTGGACTTCATCCACTCTTGAACTTAAATCTCAATCCAATAACCTTTGTAATTCAGTGCTATAATGGATTACCAACCACTAAAACGGACTCAATGTGCTAATCACTGTCACCAACTTATTTTAAAATTTCATAGTAATAATAACAAAAGTAAAAATTACCTTTATTAAATTTCGTCGCTGATAAATGTAATGTTAATTCTCCTCAGTAACGACTTCCTGTTCCAGGCATTCCTCCTGCTCCACCGCCG
Source organism: Helicorthomorpha holstii (assembly GCA_013389785.1). Taxonomy (NCBI): domain Eukaryota; kingdom Metazoa; phylum Arthropoda; class Diplopoda; order Polydesmida; family Paradoxosomatidae; genus Helicorthomorpha; species Helicorthomorpha holstii. The sequence continues at coordinate 90,005 of JAAFCF010007136.1, read as the reverse complement.
CCGCCACCACCACCAAAGCCACCAGCCATTGACTGTCTCACTGCTCCAGTGGCGGCGTTAGCAGCCACTTGTTGAACGTGTTCATTTCGGAAAACACCAGTTGTGAACTCTTGCTGAGCCTTAGCAAAACTTGCCCCAGTATTTCGGTAGATATTGTGAATCTATATCAACACAGTTTCAATTATTCAAAAGCTCATTAAAAAAAAAGTCCATTAAAAAGTTCACAAAATGAACAAAAACTTAATCCCAATCATTTAAAAAGAATTCTCTTTCGGTTTTTTTTTAGCTTTAGTTGAAATATTTAAAAACTACTTGTTAAAAGCTAAAACTACAAATGCGTAATCTAAAGCAACTTAAAAGTTATAAATATTTTTTTTTCTTTTCTTTTTTTTTTTGTTGGTTTTTTTCTTTTGATTATTTCAGACCTTAAGTAAAAGAAATACGTCAGCGGATGCAACTAAGGTGAAGCAGATGGCCACAATTGTGATAAATATTCCAACACCAACATTTTTAGAGTAAGTTTGAATGGTTACGATCCAACCACTGTGGAAAATTAAAAATAACATAATCATTCAATAACAATTAAAAACAAAAAGTTAAAAAAAACAAAATGCTAATTAAACACCAGTAATAATTAATTAAAACCTGTTGGCCCACAAACTGAAGCCCCAAAAAAACAAACAAAAACCAATTCAATTCAAGTGGCTATTCAGATGAACAGTAAGTTAGGAATGAAAAACTGAACAAAATCAAAGTTTTTAAAAATTTGTTTCGTTTGTTTCTTTCGCACTTTGTCATGCTCATTTCAAATGCAAAATTTAAAAATAATAAAATTAATTTAACAGTTCAAAATGTTTCATGCCAAAATACATTGGCAGATCTAACAAACAAAATGCAATATGGAAATTTGAAGAATGCAACTACACTTATCAATTATTTTACTGTGATAAATAAGTTTCAATAGGTTTTTTAGATTACCATTCACTGAATTATTACTCTAAAGTTGTTACCATACTTGTAAAACAATTTCAAGTTGATTTAAAAACATTTAAAATAGCTAAATAACTAATATAATAGCTCAATCTCTTCTTCAAACCACTTCTAAAATGGCTAAAGCACTTCCAAATCAATTTTTAAATAGCTGTACTATTTCTAAAATAGCTAAACCACATCTAAAAATGGCTGAAACACATTCAAAGATGGATCAACTACATCTAAAATACCTAAACCACAACTAAAAATGGCTAAACCTAAACTAAAAATGGCTAAACCTAAACTAAAAATGACTAAACCACATCTAAAATTGACTAACCCACACATAATGACTGAACTACAACTAAAAATGGCTGAACTACAACTAAAAATGGCTAAACCACATATAGCAATAGCTAAATCACATCTAAAAATGACTAAACCACGCATAAAATGGCTAAACCACAACTAAAAACGGCTAAATCACTTTCAAACCACCATTAAAATGACTGAAGCATTTCCAAATTACGTCTAAAATAGCTAAACCACATCTAAAGAGGCTAAACCACAGCTAAAGTGACTAAACCATTTCCACAAAATTTCAAAAATGACAAAACCACTTCCACAAAACTTCAAAAATGGTAAAACCACTTCTAAAATAGCTAAAAGACATTTAAACTGACTGAACCACTTCCAAGCCATTTTATATTAGCTAAACCACTTTTAAATGAATGAAAACACTTCCTAAATTATCCAGAATGACGCCATTTGGTTAATTCAATAATGAAATAACCAAATTAATTGATTGTAAACCAAATCTGAACTACATTACCACCACTTATTTGCAATCAACTAATAATTGTGTTAAATGGGAGTGTAAGCAGGTTAAAACTTGTCATGCAAATCCATTCATCATGCAAATAAGATTGTCAAAGCAGGTTAAAGCCAGCCAATTGCATCATTTTGCTGCTTTAAAGTTTCAAAGTTGAAAGAGATCAAAATATCCGTCGACGTTGTTTTTCTTTTAAGGTTAATTAACAAGTGAATATCAAAATTAAAATTAGTTGATAAAACTCAATCAAAATATTAAGAGCTGATTGGGATGAAGATTAATAGGCAGTTTAGTGTAAATTCTTTTGGTTTTCTTTCTTTTGATAATAAAAAATGAAAATCTACTGCCATGTATATTTGATTTTCGTGGGTGTGTGTGTTTGTGCGAAAGAAAAAATACCTTCATCAACATAAATACTCCTAAAAGTGAAACCACAGCAAAAAGAAAACCAATTATGAGCACAATTCCGCCAACTGAATAACCAGTAATGCCTGCAGGGTTGCGAATTACGCTCAACCCTTTAATAAATCCACTAAAATTATATATATTATAGAAAAAGTTAAAAACAAATCACAAAAACAACAATCACATATTCATCATCAATTAGTTAAATAGCATTAATTTAGGAAATAATATTAAGAAATTTGTGTACAAACCAAGCTCCCATGTTGGGTATTCCAATGGCAAACAATCCCTTTATGATACAGTTCACAAAGAAGACGAAGAAAAACACCATAAAGTTAAACGAGCTGTCACTTCTATGGTTTAGAAAATAAATCAATTAGTTATACAAGTTTCGATACATCAAGTACAAAGTCAGTTTCAAAAAATAACGAGAATGGAGTTTTGTTTCTTCAATTTCATGTTTACAAACTGAAACACATTAGTTCTTCTTCAGAAACAAATAGTTCTTCTTCAGAAACAAATAGTTCTTCTTCAGAAACAAATAGTTCTTTTAAAATTGTCAAAAAACTTTTAAAATAATTAAAACACCCTTATAAACCCTAATCAACACTTATAGATTGACTAAACCACTTCGAAAACGGTTTCTTAACAACACTTATGTAGTGCTAAATCGCTTCAAAAACTGCACTTTTTCTGTAGCTAAACTACTACAAAAACTATCTACAACACTTATATACAAACTAAAACACTACAAAAACTGCCTAAAACACTTATAACACAATGGCTATGCCACTTCAAAAACTGTCTACACTTTCAGTAGCTAAACCACTTCAAAAACTGCCAATACCACTCATTCCGTGGCTAAACCACTTCAAGAACTGTTTAAAACACTTATTCAGTGGCTAAACCACTCCAAAAACTACCCAAAACACTTAATCAATGACAAAAACACTTCAAAACTGTCTAAAAAACTTAAGGCAGTAGCTAAACCATTTCAAAAACTGTTTAAAACGCTTAGTCAGTAGATAAACCATTTGAAAAACTACCTACAGCATTTATTCAGTGGCTAAACCATTTCAAAAACTAACCAAAACGCTTATTCAATGACAAATAACACTTCAAAAACTGTCTAAAACACTCAAGTCAGTAGCTAAACCATTTCAAAAACTACCCACAACATTTATTCAGTGGATAAATCACATCAAAAACTATCTATAACCACTTATATACAGACTATAAAATTACTACAATGCTTACAAGTAAACTAAAAACACTTTTAGTCCAGCTACAACACATCAAAGACTAAACCACTTTCAAAACAATTTTAAAACGCCTAAAATACCTCAAATCGATTAAAACCACTTTCAAAATTGCTAATAATCATGGTTAAATTAGCCCTTTTCTTCTCAGGAATTCAACATTATCATTACTTTTTGTGTTAAGACCTTTTGTACTGTAATCCAATTATAAATCAAACCTAAACGCCTTGTATATGGGCCGGAACCAGCACAGATATGCAAAAGGCGTGAAAACCACAAAAAACACGATGGATAACCCAAATGTGTAACCGTCACCAATTCCAATTAGTAGTGCTAAGCCTCCAAAAACATTTAACAGCATAATACAGGCATCAACTAAAATAACATTTTTTCAAATATAATTAAGAAGTTAAAACCCTAAAGTGAGACAAAACTCACACATCCATAAATAGTACATGGTGCGTATAGTTTTCTGGAACTCCATTGGTATTTCTACGTTGATATCTTGATAAAAGCAAGGTTGAACGCAGCATTTTTCAGGCAAAGGCGGCCAATTGTTTGTCCGAACTAAAAAACTAAATTCGTATAGCGATTTAAGAAATACAAGATGACTCAATGTTCAAATACCATTGTAAGGAACGTTCCTCAACTCATCTTCCCTGCGTTGTAAATCAGCTGCTTTTCTCTCCAATTCCTACAAAATAAAAACGATTAATAAAGTAGATAATTTTTAATGGAAGAATCATGTTTTTTGTAGTTGTTACTGTACTTCTTGTCTCCTTTGCAACTCGTCAGTGCTAATCTTGGGAGGAGGAGGAGGATTGACAGAGTATGCTGGAGGTGGTTCAGATGTTGGCTGCATCACCGCTGGAGAAGAACCGGTGTACTGAGGCTGAGATGCTGGTGGAGCATACTGCCAAACAAAATTGCAATGTTACAACTATTATCATGAAAAAGTATTGATTTTTACTTTATATTTTCAAAGCGAAAATAAATGGTTTTCAAACCCCACCAAAAATTCCAAGCAAAGTTATTATGTAATAGACATAAACTTCAACTCAAATTTTCTATTTTTTTTTTAATTTATTTAGTTGTATAACTTAAGCTTCTTATACATTGACCAGCCTACTGTTTAAACATTAACACTTTTAAAATGACTAAACCGCTCCTAAACCGTTCAAACACCACTTTTAAACTGTATAAAATGCTTGACTAAGAAACTTCTAAAACGACATAAGCAATTCTCGAATAGCTAAACTAGTTCCAGACTGCCTAAACCACTTTAAAAACATTTTCAAGTTGACTAATCAACTTTTGAAACTGTTAATCGACATCTGAAACGACTAAACGACATCTAGAATGGCTAAACCACTTATAGAATAGCTAATCCACTTCTATAATGTCTAAATTACTTCTAAAATGACTAAAACAACTTTAAGAGTAGCTAGACCACTTCAATATAGGCTACATCACTTTTAAACAGATTACCCTGCTTCTAAAATGTTTTCAAGTGAACTTAAGCCCTTTTAACATGACAACCGCTTCCAAATACAACTTGTAAACCGTCTAGAAAATTTTAAGACCGACTAAAACACATTCAAAATGACAACACCAATTCTAGAATAGCTAAACGACTTCCAAAACATTTTCAACCTACCAAATCCATTTCCAAAGTAACCAAAATATTTTTTTTTTAAATCAAAAATCCCTTAACTACTTTTAGAGCAACTAAATGAAACCAAATAAGCAAACAAGCACCATTATTTTTCTGACATTACTCATAAATAAATATGAGTTTTCGAGTGTTTCAGGTTGTAAATTAGCAATTCTAACATATTAATTTTAATGCCAGCTAATTTTTTTTACAAAAAATTATATAGAAAGATTGTAAGAACCAAAAAGTAACCAAATTGGTATGAAGCAGTTGTTTTCTGTTACTTGCAGAATTTTCTTCTTTTTTTGACATTTTTTAGACAAAGTGCAGTGGCAAGGGCAGCAGTCAGAAGCATCCTTATACTGTACAACTCATCATAATTTTTGGTTACGAATTTATGACAAGTACAGTAAACAGCTTGAAACAAGTAACATCTGGCTACTTCACTTGCTGTCATCTACTGTACTTGCAAACTGTACTGTACTTCGCAAACTACCTATGGTTTAATTGCTTAAAAACAATCGTATAAACTTTAATTTACCGCTGCTGGACGTCCTCCAGCTCCCTTATCAGCAAATGGATTATATTCTTCCAATCCTTTCTGTGTATTGGCTACATTTTGTGTGACTTGTGTAACTGATGGATCCTGTGATAAATCAAATAGCAAATAAAAAAAAAAGAATTAAAACAAAAAAACAATAACTGTGATTTTGAACTGAAGATAAATAAGACATTTATTTAATCACATAAACACTACACAGATAAAACCCAATCAATAACCAGCTGATAATAAAATTGTTAAAAACATGATATAATTTTACGATTACAAAGTTATTATTTCTGGTTATTTACACGCGTTCGAATTTCGAATGAAATTTTTTTTTTTTAAATTTTTGAATTTCAAATTTCAGTAGTTCGATGACGTTTTTCAATTTCAACATAAACACCAACACACCTCAAATTCGTAAACAAAAATTTAGTACATAAACAGTTTTTTTTCTTCTGTTAATTAACTGAAAATTAATTGGGCGTAATTAAAATTAACTGCAAGATTTTTTAAACATTGACAGAATATTCGTTACGCAATTCATAACGCTGAAATCTTGCGTTTAGAATTCAAAAATTGAAATCATAAATACTGTATCGTTTTAGAATTGTAATATTACGAGTAATCGTCAACACCTTGTACATGACTTTATTTTTCGTGTAAGCCTAGCAAAAAAATACTGATTCTTACCGCAAAGGGATTCACATCTGAATTGGCAAACGGATTGCTGTCAAACCCCGACATTTTTGCTTCTTTTTAAAATATAAAGCACCGTCTATTAATGTGGAAACTAAATCAACTATAAATTTATAATAAATATCACTCCATACACGCACAAAATCCAAAATAAAGACAGACACCGGACTCGCCAAAATGGCTCAAAATCGAAACGAAATTGATGATGATGATGAATACCCATAAATTCTACGTCATATGACTTAATTCGATTGCAGTGTTGTCGAACATGATCATCGCCTAAATACGGTAAGTAGCCAATAAAACTTAAATAAATTCAAGAAGTAAATTTTAATTAAGAAAATATTTAAAAAATTGAGTTCCTATTATTTAATTGCATAGTAACTAATAATATTGTATAAAAAATTTATAATAATTATTTTAAAAAATTCCAGCGATTATATGAGTCGTTCATAGGCAAAGTGAATCAAGTCACATTTTCAAAAAAAATGAGTTAGACATGTATTAAAATGCAAAATTTGCATATCTTTCTAATGCAATAAAGCGTGTTGTCATAACTTTAATTTTTGACTCTAAAATGGTGCTTATACATGTTTGCTTGTGAAAGAATTTAGAAATATATCGTTTGGCAAAGTGGATTAAGTCCATCTCCATTCGCTATAGCATGGGTGTGACGTCACTTGTAACGGTCAAATGAATAGCGCTTGTAATGAACTAACTTTCTACAAATTTAACCGGGTATATAGTATTTGCTTTCGATCACAATTCATTTTAACAGTCATGGATTCACGTAGTAAACATATAAATTACATTACTTCAGCATAATCAATCACAATTAAATAATTCCGTGCATACCAAAGCTAATGTATTACACAAGGGAGAAAAATTCAAACAGAAAGTAAATTAACCCGGATTAACTCATTTATACTGTAGTAATGTATTAAAAATCATTATGGTAATTATTTTTAATCTTAATTATTGATTAATTTAACAAATATTCGCAATTTCATAATAGAAAGTGGACCTAATTCACTTTGACTCAACGTGAAAATATAATTTATTTCCGTGGCAAGATGAATTAAGTCCACATTTTCAAGTTTGCATGCTCACCATTTAATTACTAGTGAAAATATAATCACTAAAATGACCAACAAATTTAAGTTGAAGTGTAATAATAATTTACAAACAATTTCTACACAAAAATCTGATTTGGATCGGAAAATACAGCGCGTCAACTTTACCTCTAAATATCTCGGAATCAGTTTTGTGTGACTTGATTCACTTTGCTTATGAACGACTCATATAGTCTTAGATAATAAAGATTACGAGCAACACTATTTAAATACGATTAATCGATTACCTAACATTCGATGTTTGTTATTATTCACGTTATCAAAAATCTAATTTTTATCGATAATCTATTGTTCGATGTTACCGGTAATTTGTTTTTTGCTGTAATAAATTGAAAATTCGATTAATCGATTTATCAATGTTCATTATTCGATGTTTACTAATTTTCCTTAAGATCCTTCGAGAAATCTGAGAATCCTTGACTCGATTTCACCTTTTTGATTCTTTAATAATTCAATAATGTCTCGCTTAACTCAACTGGTGAAACTGTGGTAAGACAAATAGATGTTTACGTAACTAAATAAGATCAATTAATCGTAGTTTAATATGAATTTTAAGGACTCCATCAGCCGTTGTGTACGGCAGTGCAGCTGGAGTTGCTGCGTTGTACCTATCCGACTGGAAATGCATAGTCAAATACATCCCTTTTTACGGCGGAAAATTCAAGGAAGACAAATAAAGGTGATTTTTAATAAAAATGTATATTTATCAAGATATTAATCAAGGTTTTTTTCTCCTCTTAAACATTTGCATATTCCATAGGCCGCATTTAAGAAGTTAAAAATGAGCCCATCCAATTCAGCACTGAACGTGTAATTCTAACAATATGTCGAACTAATTATCAAAATATTACTATTTATAGTGTTGTAATAATGATTTCCCGAAACTTATTAAATCATTACAGTTAGTTGAGCCGATGCTGAGAAATAAATGCGTTTTTCGTTACCTATCTTCAATACATTTCTCCACCAGTTGTCTCAGAGATGGATTTTCCATGGCAGCAGCAATTCGCTCCTTGTCGTTTATTTGCTTGTTAACTTGATTTTTTTTGGGGGAAGAAAAAGGTTAAGAAGCTGATTGTTTAAGTACTGTACCAGGAAAAACTTACTTTCGTCGGCTGTGGAATGGGTTCCTTCTTTGATAAAAATATCAAGCTAGAAATAGAAAATTTGTTTTATTAAAACTTAACTACGGCTGAATTTAAAGTTCGAAATTAATTTCTTGAATTGATATGTAAAAACATTCGATAATTATTTAAATGCAAATTATAATGCGGCTGAATTTAAATTTCTACAAAAAAAATCCAGATTCAGCCGCCAATTATTTTAAAATTAATGTGAAATTCGAATACAGTATTTGAATTACATAGCTAGTTTATTTTTTACTTGTATTGTTGTGATTTGCTACAAATGTAGCTAATTGTTAAAATTCACAAACATGTGAAGTTTAAAATGTAAAAAGTCAAAAAGTATTCATGTAAATATTGTTTGTATCTTTTGTCAGTTTATAATGAACAGCAGCTGAAATTCAGCCTCCTTTTGTTTTTCGAATTTAAATATTTCGAATGTTTTCATTTAAATTCTGCCGCAATCTAGCAGCTAATTTTAAATTTAAAAATTCGAATATTATACCTGTTCGTTCATTTTAAAATTAAAATATAAACTTAACATGTGAATTTTGATATCTTGTTGAACTATTTTGAGTCATTTTGGACTTAATTTGAATAACAAGTCAAATCTGAAGACGATAATCAAATAATTCTACAGTATATGGTTTTAACGGTTTTTTAAAATGAAATTATACCTTGTAGTTTTGAACCAAAGAACGTTCCATCTTCGTGCGAACGCAAAGACCTATTAACGAATATTCGATTAAAATAGTGAACATTAAAAAATCACAAATAAACAGATTAACTGAGCTTTACATTTAGCTTTAGGTATTTAAACAGTCACAAAATCATGGGTCACAATTTAACACACCTATGAGAGTTGCCAAAGAGCAATGTGGAACAGTAGGGACGAACTCAATTGTAACCAAGAATCGATCTTCGTCCAATGCTTTCACGCAAATTCCACTTTCGGATACGACATTCAGTTGCTCCAACGTCTCTGGCTTTTCTGGATCCTGTATTGTACTGATCACGTCTTAAATTTGTTTAGATTTCAAATTATAAAAGTATTCTACGCAATATATATACGCACGGATTTCTATACCATAAATTTCCGCTGCCAACAGCTGACTTTCATCGGCCTCTACAGCCAATTCGTAATCAAATTCTCCCGTAGTCGCCATCAAGACAATAACATTATTTAAACAGCTACTATAAATTCTCCATTGACAATGCTGTTATACCATTAATATCTAGCAAAATGACAAAACAAATACGGTAATGTGGATAGATCGCATTTTTTTAAATGCTTGTACAGTATGGAGTTTTGATTAGAAGCGATATAGTGATCAGCCAAGACGTGATCATTTTAGCTATTTCCGATTTCCGTTAGTCGTGCGACTTTGGCAAGTGTTTGAAGCTCGTACAATTTTATATTTACATGTATTTGAAGTTCGTACAGCTTTAAAATTGCAAAGTGTTCGAAATTCGTACAATTTTAAAATTGCATGTGTTCGAATTTTACTGTGTTAGCGAAATAAACATGGTAAGTTTTTGAAAATTAGCTAAGTTGATATATTAATTGTTATTACAGTAATAACTTTTTATTATTGGATATACAAGTTGCCAAAAGTGATGGCCAGATCACTGTTATTCAGCAGAGCCTTCAATATTCGTCTTTATGCAACTTTAACAACTGCAGCCCAACAATCTGAGTCACAATTATTAACTTCTAGGCAAGACTTTTTACAAAACTACTTCAGATGTAGCGAAGAAAATCCAGTAATTGCTAAATTTAGCCTTCACACTTACCCATTATTAATCAAATTAATAATTATTATAAAAAATGACACATTTATAACCGTTTTAGTCAAATCACTGCATGAACCATGAAGGCCAATTTTACCGAATTCCCAACGATGTTTACCAAAAGTTGTTCACATTTCGAGGACTTCATCAAGGATTTAAGGATTTGGTATACATAAAATATGTTTAAAAAAGTCTTTTGATTTGTTTCTGAAACTAATAATTGTTAATAATAGGCCAAATGTTTTCAAGAATGCGGCATAATGATAAGAAAACCAGCTATTGAAGTCATTTCTTATTTTAAAAATACAAATTATGATTTGCCTGTCAATCGATTTGTGCTTTGTATCCTTTTTTAAGTTTATAGTATTGATTTTTAAAAGAAAACTGATTTTTGTTTTTAACTTAATGATTGTTCAAATCAAAGATGGTGTTGATGGTGCTGGCAAAACGATGACTTTGGCTCATTTGACCCATTTTATTTCATCTCAACCTGATTGGCTTATGATACATGCAGGATGGCGTAATAATACCTATTTTTTAAACCAGAATTTAAATAATCTAACAGTTGTTTATATTTCGTTTATCAGTACCAAAATGGGTGCGTGCTTTCAAAGAGTCAGCTCCATCAAGTTCGAGACCAGGACGATTTGATCTGCCATTGGATGGTGTTGCTTGGCTTCAACATTTCAAAGCACAAAATGGGGCTTTACTGCAATCCAAAACGGTTTGTAAACACGCTTATAACAATCTTGCTTGTAACAAAATTATGGTTAAAGCGAAATTTTCTTGGGGTCTTGTTTGACCAGCTATTCAAGACAGCAGTATTCGATGGTAAAGAGTGATCAGAAAGCCATGTGTTCGCTGCTTACACATAAATGTTAGCAATAAAGCAATGGGAATAAATTACATAATTTCCCATTGATATTTGTCTCGTTTTTTTATTGCTGTAACCAAGATTTCGTTTTAAGCAAGATCGTTTTATGCGTGTTTCACTGTGTTAATAATTGTTTATGTTGTAGTTAAACATTGAAAATACTTACACATGGAGTTTACGAGAAAAGACAGAAAAAGGACAACCTTTAACAGACTTAATTGAACAAGTAAGTTTGATATTATGAGCTGATATTTTGTGTGTCATTACTTATCTTTATTATTTTTGGACAGGGAATCGTTAGGCCGAAATTCTCTTCTGATTGTGTTGCCGCTATATTAAAAGAAGCAAAACTTTTAGCAAAATCTGGACAGTAAGTTATAACAGTTTCAAATGGAAACTGAATAACAATTTTTTTTAATTAACATGTGTTATTGTTTGTAAAAAAAAACAGAGTCAAAGTTGCTGTTATAGCTGATGGAGTGAATTGTTTATTTGGTGAAACTAGAGTCCGAAGAGAGGACAGAACCTATGTAAATATAGAGGGCGATTTGCTTTAATTAAGACAGATTTTTTATGACAAAAACAACATGGGACTAGTTGTTTTAATAATGACAAGAAAGGAACGAGACAAACCGCCATTGCAACTGATGAGATTTAGTCTCGTTTCCTTATTAAAACGTTTTTTCACCAATACAAGAAAATAAAACGATAAAAATCGTCATTTAAACTGATGATATTTTGTCTCGTTTCTTTATTGGAACTTTTTTCTCAAAGCCAAGAAAGAAAGAACTAATACAATTGAGTCTCGTTGTTTTATTGAGGTTGTAAAAAAAATGTTTAAATTTAGAAAATCACTCTGAATAATGAAATACAGTATAAATATAGTATTGAAATGCTATGGGTTTAATTTTATTTGTTAATTGTTTATAGGTTCCTGCTAGCGATGTGACAATGATGAGAGCTTTTAAAAAAATTCTGTACAACGATTGGGTAATTTTTTTTTTTTTTTTTTTTGCCAATTATCAAATTGTTTAAATTTCTAAGCAATTGTTAATTCCAGAATAATGGAATCGTACTCACAAGTGTAGACATAAAGGCTACTAAAAGTGATCACAGACATTCGCATTTTCCACGTTATTTACTAACTAAAGAGGTGATTAACTACAGTATTAAGATTAATGATTAGTCATTAACAGATGCAAACATGAAATTTTGTGGGTGCTTTTTCATTGTAGGGATTTGAAGTGATGGATCCATTTGTTCCTATAAGTGTGGACAACTATTCAGTAAAGGAAATCAACAGTTGCTTAGATTATTACATTGATCGACTTTACATTCAATCACCTAAAGGTAAATTACTAAAAAATATATACAAAAAGATTGAAATGAAACTTAAAATTGTTATATTTAATCATTATTTTCAAGGGAAAACGGAGAATGGTCGTCAGCAACTCATGTTTTTAAGTGGATATAATCCAGAATATCTCAAATATTTGTGTAGATCATTGTAGAGTCCAAAAGTGTTGTCATTTTAGGTGAATAAACCATAAATCATTACTGTATATTAAACTGGTATGCGAACTTTTTGAGTAGTTTAATATAATTTTCATTTGTTTTTACTTTTTAATTAAAAAAAAATGTTTTTGTGTTGAAATAAGTTCAGTTACTTTAAGAAATATAAAGAAACGAGACAAATCGTTATTGAAGCTAATGCAACTTCGTCTCATCACTTTAAAATTTTGAAAATACATGTACCAAAATACTGTATTGAAATGTTACTTTGACGTTATGCGCATAAGTGTTCAAATGTTTAATGAAACTGCGCAATCACATGATTATCGAAGTTATCGTTCTTTCAAATTTAAACTTTTAACTGCGTTCGAATTTCATGGTTTCAATGGAGTAAATATATCGTAATTAAATGAATAAAAATGCATAGAAATGTCTTACAAAAGTGTTGCCGTAAGTTGACAATAAGAAATGTGAACAGCCAGTGTGGAGAAAATGAAGAAAACATCCGAAGAAATGCGGTGAATATTCAAATGCTATTTCCAGCACTTCATAAGCAAATCTTTAAGAACGCAAATGACGATGCTGCTCTTCGTCATTGTAATAAATCTAAAATAGAAAAGAGTATAAAAGCGTTAAAAAGTCACGGTTTATGGGGGAAAGATGAGGCACCTATACAATCGGTGGATTTCAAACTGCCGGCTTTACACGGTGACAATCTGGATGAGCATTTTCGTTACATAGCGAATCAACAGTGTCAGAAGTACAAGAATTTTGGTGATAGTTTGGCTGAATCTCAGCTGCCGGTCAAGCCAGAAACATGGCAAATGCAGGTATAACTGATTAGCAAGGATTATTTATAGTAAATAATACAGTTAATAGCAAAACACACAGTAATTGTAGCAAAGTACAGGTAAAAAATTGTCATTCGAATTTTTACATTGAGAATCAGTGGTGGCTGAAATTAAAATTATTCAGCCGCATTCAAACTTTTATAATTATGAAAACACATTCGAAATTTTTAAATTTAAAAATCAGTATCTTTAATGCTGCTGAATTTGAAGATTACAAGGGGAAAATGAAATTCCGGCGCATTCAAACATTTGAATTTTTTAAATTTAATAATCGGTATCTTTAATGTGACCTATTCAGTCGCATTGAAACTTTTGTACAAAAACATTCGAAATTTTAAATTTGAATTTGAACATTAAAAGGAACAATGCAAATCAGCCGCAGTTGATTCTTACATGTAAACATTCGAACATTTACAAAACAATTTTTTTTATTTTATTTGCTTAGTTATCACTTGCAACTTTCTGAACTTCATCAACTGTAATAAGTCATATAAGTTAATTATTAGTTTTAAAATTAAACAGGCTGGCTGGGTTAAATACTCAAGTGATGGATCCTTTCAAGAAGTTGATTTCCCAGACGAAGAAGCTTTGATATTTGACGTTGAAGTTTTGGTATCAGAAAGTTCATTACCAATTTTAGCTACAGCTGCTTCTGCTTCATCATGGTATTTTCACAGTTTATTTAACCAAGTCCATATTTTCTTTAACTGTTTACAGTTTCTCGATTCATTTTGAATTTTTTGATTAAAATGTTTTAAATTGGAAGGAAAGTTTTATGTTCATTCCTCTTTTTTTCTTTTCTTTTTGCTTATGAAAATGTATTGTAAAACAATGGTATTTGTTGATTTTTAGGTATTCGTGGTGCAGTGGCCGACTAGTTAGAGATCGTCTGTCTGTTTCACCAAGTTATGGTTTGAATGATTTAATTAGCTTTGAAACAAAATCTAGCCAAAACAAGCCTCCTAAAAGTTTGAAAGAAAAACTAATTGTGGGTCATAATGTCAGCTATGATCGAGCTAGACTTAAAGAGCAGTACTTTGTCAAAGTGAGAAATTATAAAACATAATCCTGCTTTTTCTGATTTTAAATAATTTCTGAACCAATTGCAGGGAACCAAAACAAAGTTTGTTGATACAATGTCTCTTCATATCGCCACGTCTGGTTTAACTGGACTACAACGAGCTTTACTAATGGCAGAACTTACAGGTTCTTGTTTTTAATTATGTGTGGAAAGTCCATTTTGATGTAATTTTGTGGTGTATATTGTTTTAAGTTTAGGTAGTAAACGAAAGGATGTTGAGGAAGCCAAAGCTCGGTTGAGAGGACCTCCAATTAAAAACTGGATGAATGTGGGAAGTCTAAATAATTTATCTGATGTGCATAAGTTGCATTGCGGAGGAAAAGAATTGCAAAAAGGAGACGTACAAATGTTTGTCAAGGGAAATATAAAGGACATACAAAGCAATTTTCAGAAGTTAATGAATTACTGCGCCAATGATGTTATCGCTACTTTTGATATTTTTAAAGTTTTGTGGCCTTTATTTTTTCAAAGGTATACTTTTCATTTATAGTAGGTGGATTTACAAACCATGTCAATGTTATATTATTTTGCTCTTGTGATGAAACTAAGAGGTTGTAAGTTTTTCAAAGCGTTTTTTAAATTTCGGATTTTCGAGAAACTAAATCTGACGTCTGATAAACTTTATTTGATGCTTAAGAATCCAAATTTGGCATCTAAGAAACTAGATTTGACTTTTAGAATCAAAATATGATTTCAAGTAACTCAATTTGGTATCTTAACTTAGTTTGACGTCAGAGAAACTAAGTTTGGCGTCTAAGAAACAAGATTTGGCACCAGAAAGTTAGATTTAGCTCTTAGAACTACAATGTAATTTCAAAAAGCTAAGTTTAGTGTCGTAAGAAACTTAGTTTGACTTTGGAGAAACTATATTTGACTTTTAGAACCAAAATATGATTTCAAGGAACTCAATTTGGTGTCTTAAGAAACTTATTTTGGCGCCAGACAACTTAACATAGTTCTTAGAACCGCCATATGATTTTAAGGAATTAAATTTGACGACTAAGAAACTAAAATTGGCTTTTATAATCATAACATGGTTTCAGAGAACTAATTTTTGGCTTTTTGCTTTTTAAGGCTTAAGTGAGACCAGAAAGAAACAAAATTCTAAGATAAAAATTTGACTTTTAAGAACCAAATTATGGTTTTCTTTAAAATCAAGAACTACCTCGAGATATAACCTCACAGTTTAATCTTAGCGCTAACTTGCTAATATTATGTTTAATGTCTTATAAATTAACTTGCAGATTTCCTCATCCAGTAACGTTTGCTGGAATGTTGGAAATGGGTGTAACGTATCTGCCAGTGAACAACAATTGGCAAAAGTATGTGAACAGCGCTCAAACCGTTTATGACGATTTAGAAAGTGAATTGAAACTAATGCTAATGAGATTGGCCAATGATGCCTGTGAACTTCTCCACGATGAAGCGTAATCGTATTTCTTACACTTTTGAGGAACGCAAAGAAATTAAATATTTTTTTATGCAGATACAAAGATGATGTTTGGCTGTGGGATTTAGATTGGAAAGTTAAGGAACTCAGAACTAAAAAGACAAGCTCAACAAAAAAATCGAAATCAAAAATGGAGAAAGATGAAAGTCAAAATTTACCAGATAAAAAGCCTTCAAGTTCCTCTGTAAATTTAAATCTGCATCAAATTGAACTCTAAAAACTCATTTTATGAGATAAAATATTTTGCTTTAAGGATGAAGCCATCACTGATCATTTTTCTGAGTCTCCAATTGTGAAAGAAGTTCTTGAAAGTGCATCTAACTTGTACGCTATAAAGCCAAATTTACCTGGTTATCCGACTTGGTTTAGTGAATTATGTCCCAAAATAGCCGAAGATGAGGAGTGCATTCCTGGTCCATTACTTATAAGCTCACAAATGCAAGTAGGTGAACTGGAATCGAGAAAATGGATTTACAATTTAACGAGTGTGTTAGTAGGTGGTTCCGAAATTGCTAAGACTGACCTGGGAAGGTTTTCCACTTCATTACAGTAGAAAAAACGGCTGGGGATATTTAGTTCCAGGAAAATCTATCACGGTCAACGTTGTGGATCAAGAAACGCAGCGGTTTCCATACAATCAGCTGTAAGAGTTTTTGTTTTCTAACAGTTTTATTGTAATACAGTACAATAGATTTACTATAAAGGTCGATTGGAAAAAGTGGAACTTGAGTTCTGAACTAATTATAAGCTGGCTTTCTACTTTCTTAGAGTTGAAGTTAAATTGCTGTTAATTTTTGTTTGTAGACTCAAAGAAGAGAAATTTGCTAACGATGCTGAATTGAAGTCTAGAAATGGAGATGCGATATCTAATGCAAATATGGACGAACTTTGGGAAAAAATTGTGGAAGGTTCTGCAGATATATCAGAAACCTCTGAATTGTGGAGTGCAATTTGTGATGAAAAGAATGGTGAAAAAAATACCAAACAAAAAGTACTGATGACTTAATTAGGGTATATAGGAGTTTTCATTTAATTAAATTGGTTTATTAATGTTAGACTAGTCTAAGAGCTGGGTCTGAATCAGGGGCCCCAAATCATCATGGAAATGGTCCTTACTTAGATGAAGATATTCCTGGCTGCTGGTTTTACCGTCTGCCACACAAGGTCACTACAATATTAGATGATTTTTAAAATTGAAAGACAGATGAGACTTAAATCAGTTCAAATGGCGTTTTGTCTCGTTTCTTTCTTACAATCAAAATAAAAATAGTGTCATTAAAGAAATGAGATAGAAAATCTCTTATTATATTGAACTATTGTTGTATAATATTATTATTATTGTTATAGGATGGTCCAAATAATAAAGTAGGAAATCCATTGGCTAAAGATTTCATGAATAAAATTGAAGATGGAACTTTACGTTCAAGTGCAGGCTCAAACGCTGATTGGGCTTTGAAATTGAGCAAGATGATTTCTTATTGGAAAAATGCCCAGAAACGCATAACGTATAAAATCTTAATTAAGCCAATTAATTACAGTGATTAGTGTTTTTACTAAAAATCAATTTAACGACACACACACAGGTCCCAGATGGTTGTTTGGTTTAAAAAGGGAGAACTGCCAACGTCAATTGTAAATAGTGAAGATTTTGAGGAAGACAGTAATCGTTATGGAGCAATATTACCAGCGATTGTAACTGCTGGAACCGTTACTAGGAGAGCTGTTGAGGCCACATGGATGACGGCCAGCAACGCCTATGTAATTAACAATTTTAATGGCCATTTAATATAAGTTAATTTGATGTTTCAAAAATACAGACAGACAGAGTTGGAAGTGAGCTGAAAAGTATGATTCAGTCTTTTCCTGGATATCGTTTTGTTGGAGCTGATGTTGATTCTCAAGAATTATGGATAGCAGCTGTGTTAGGAGATGCACACAGTGCTGGATTACATGGTAAACGTTTAAAACTCACAAATATCTTAAGAAAGAAACGAGACAAATATCAATTGGAAGCAATTGAAATTTATTCCCGTTTCTTTATTGGCAATTTCTTGTCAATTAAAGAAACGAGACAAATATCAATGTTAAGCAATGCAATTTATTCCCGTTTCTTTATTGAACATTTTAACCATTAAAGAAGCGAGACAAATATTTATTGAAAAAAATATCTATATTCTAGAATACAATATTTAAAATTTTAAAAATTAAAACTCGGCCAATCAAAATGCTCAAAATAATTCGAATGTTTTGATCATGTGATTTGAGAAATCCAATGTTTTGCTTTGAAAATTCGAATGCACTAGTTTGAAATTCGAATGCTTTGCTTTGAAAATGCCTGTTCCTTATTAGTAACTTTTGACAGTAAAAAACGAGACAAATATCAATTGTAAGCAATGCCATTTATTCTCGTTTCTTTATTAGTAAAATATACGAGACATAAAGCTATTTGCTAAGCAAATCAATGTTTGGTTGCTGTTTTTAAGGTTGTTCACCGTTTGGTTGGATGACATTGCAAGGCAAAAAAAGCCAGGAAACTGATATGCACAGTTTGAGTGCAAACACAGCCGGCATAAGTCGAGATCAGGCAAAAGTTTTAAATTACGGAAGAATTTACGGGGCTGGTGAAGCCTTTGCCAGTCGTTTATTAATGCAATTTAATCATCGATTGACGATTGAAGAAGCCAAAGCTCGGTCTCAGAAAATGTACGCGACAACCAAAGGAATCAAAGGCTACAAACTGAACAACATTGGCAGGGAACTGTTTCGCACTTTGTCAGAAGATTTACAGCAAAGTCTGAAAGAAGAAACAATCGACGACAAAGAAGAAATTGTTTTAACGAGGAAAAATGTGCATCAGTTATTGCAAGAGACGCAATGGTTCAATTGTTATTTTTGTTTTTTGAGGATTTTATGTTTGATTCATATTAATTTTTTTTTTGTAATAGTGGATTGTCGTTGTATGATGTTACTAAAGGAAGTATATGGATTAATGGAACCGAATCAGCCATGTTCAACAAGCTGGAAGCGGTTGCACTGTCGATGGAACCGAAAACCCCGGTGTTGGAGTGTCGAATTAGTCGAGCTTTGGAGCCGGCTAATGTCATGGATAACGTAAGAAACATTTATGGGGATTTTAGAAATTGAAATACAATTTTTTCCAATGATAAAAAAAGAAACGAGACAAATTGTCATTGAAACTGATGCGATTTAGTCTCATTTCTTTATTGCCATTTTTTATTCAAGGCAAAAAAAAAAAAAAAAAAAAAAAAAGACGAGACAAACCGCCATTGGAATTCATGGGATTTAGTCTCATTTCTTTATTGCCATTTTTTTCGCATTGTTTTAAGAAAGAAACGGGAAAATTTGGCATTGGAATTGCTGAGATTTAGTCTCATTTCTTATTTAACTTTTTTTATTCAAAGCAAAAAAACAGACGAGACAAACCGCCATTGGAATTGATGAGATTTAGTCTCATTTCTTTATTGGCATTTTTTTTCTCCTTATAAAAGAAAGAAATGAGACGAATCGTCATTGGAACTGATGAGATTTAGTCTCGTTTCTTTATTGGCACTGTAAAACTGTGTTTCATTTACGAAAATCACTCTATTTGAAATATCGGTTTATTATTTAAAAGTTAATTGCTAAATTTTGTTGATTTAGTTTTTAACCAGTCGTGTGAATTGGGTTGTTCAAAGTTCTGCCGTTGACTATCTGCATTTGATGTTGGTTTCAATGCGCTGGCTATTTGATCAATACAATATCGATGGGAGATTTTGTATTAGTATTCACGATGAAGTGCGATACTTGGTGAAGTCTGAGGATTGCTACAGAGCGGCGTTGGCGCTGCAAATCACCAATCTTTTGACCAGGTGTATGTTTGCTTACAAACTGGGAATGAATGATTTGCCACAGGTAATCAAAACCGTTTAGTCGTTAAAACCACCATTTTTGATATCGTGGTTTATTTCTTTAGTCAGTAGCGTTTTTTTCATCAGTTGATATCGATACTGTACTTCGAAAAGAAGTTCATTTGGACTGTAAAACTCCATCTAATCATCTTGGTCTTCAAGCAGGATATGGGATTCCTTTTGGTAAATAATTAAGTTTTATAATGGCTGATTTTCTAGATCGGAAATACTGCACTGATTTATTTATACTTCTAATTGTGAAGTGAGACTAAAACGTATCAGTTCCAATGGAGGTTTGTCTCGTTTATTTCTTGCTGTGATGAAAAAAGTAAAAAAAAAATGAGATTAAATCCTATCAATTTTAATAGCGATTAATCTCATTTCTTTCTTGTAATGGAAAAAATAAACGAGACTAAATTTTATTAATTCAAATGGCGATTTTTCCC
Source organism: Helicorthomorpha holstii (assembly GCA_013389785.1). Taxonomy (NCBI): domain Eukaryota; kingdom Metazoa; phylum Arthropoda; class Diplopoda; order Polydesmida; family Paradoxosomatidae; genus Helicorthomorpha; species Helicorthomorpha holstii. The sequence continues at coordinate 69,470 of JAAFCF010007136.1, read as the reverse complement.
GTTTCTTTGTTGCTGAAATTTATTTCCATGTCAAAAAAAACTTTCAATAAACAAATGAGACTAATTCTCATTGGTTCTAACGGCGATTTGTCTCGTTTCTTTATTTCCATGTAAAAAATATGACAATAATGAAACGAGACTAAATCTCAACAGTTCCAATGGCGATTTGTCTCATTACTTTATTTTTATGTAAAAAAATGCCACTAAGGAAACGAGACTAAATCTCATTAGTTCCAATGACGATTTTTCCCTTAATTAAGATAGTCTTAATTAAGAAACAATACTAAATCTCAGCAGTTCAAACATGACTTTGTAGTCTGTTTTAAAGTGTTCCAATTTATAAAATCAGCCGGTATAAATGCATTTAAAAATGTGCAAATATTGACCACATTGACTGAACTTTCCAGGTGAATCTTACGACATTTATAAAATCCTACAAGTGACAAATGGCAGACTAGAAAAAAGCTAATTAGAAACTCAGCTCTTCCCTTTTTATAAATGTTGTATAAATACCAAAAACATGGTATTTGTATGTTAATATCGCTTCAGACAGTTTTAAAGACTCGTATAATTAATTATATATTTTCTTTAATTCAATGAAATCCATTGAAATTTATATTTTTGTAATCAATTACGTGACATTAATGTCTACAAGGCGATATCAATCAATGATATACTCATTAATCATTATAAATGCTCATAATAATTACTATTAATTAATCAATGCGATCAAAAAGTAAGTGTGAACAGTTACTTTTTAATCAGTAACTTTTTACTGCATTTGTTGCAACTTGTGCCAGTTTGTTGATTCTAGAGATTTTGGTTTGATTGCTTCCATCCAATGGTCGTGACCAGTTCCTCTGACGTCAGGACCTATCACAACGTGGCCAATTGTATGGTGAGGTTGGCTGACACCAATGCTAAAAAAAGTAATGAATTGGAGCGAATACTTTCCCAGGTTTTTCTCAGGGATATCAAAGATGAACGGATGATTCCACACTGGCGAGCGACCGTGGACTTTCTTGGTTTCCTGGGTGACCATGATGGATCCACCGTAGATCAGATTCACGATTACTCCATACTCTGGCAATTACATCGGAGGAAAAAAGAAGTTAAAAAAAGTATTAATAATTCAGTACGATAGTTATGTTTTCAGTCGACTGCGCTCGTGCCTATCACGGCATACAATTTATTCACCGTAAAATGGAACGGACGTAACTACTGAATAATTCTGCCACGATAGGCACGCACGCAGCCGGCAAAGAAAAAAGCCATGTCAATTTACCTGTTACAATTCCAGGCATTTTCATTTTGGGCAAATCAGTTGCTTTTCTGACTAAAACTTTCATCCTATTGGCTTCCAGTTGATAGAACAGCGAAATCAATATTTGACCGCGCGTTTTCAGAAATATTTTATCAAAAGACGATTCCTACATCAATCAAAATTCTTATTTTATAATTAAAAAAAAAAAAATTCATTGAAAAAGTAATAAATGTACTTGCTTTCTTTTTCAGGCGGACATTTTCCATGCAAGTAACCGACACATCCGGTTCCAATTCCCATTGCGCCAAAGTGCACACGCATTCACCAATCAGCTTTTCCCTTAAACTTTTAAATTTCAACTCGTACAACGAGATTAGCAGATAATAGTTCTTCAGGTCAGACAGTTCGTAACCGGAAAACGTCAGAACTGCCCCATTTTCAATGTCAAAATCCTTTTTCGCCGTCTTTTGAGCGCCAGTGCCACCACCAATGTTCAAAATGGAACTGTGACTGCCCCATGAGTTCTTTCGAGAACTTTTTAGCTTTGATTCTAAGGCGTCAGGCTCGCTGCTGTTGGTCGTAGTTGGTGGCGTCAAATGACAAAAAGGACTGTCACTTAGTTGTCTAATTTTAATTTTGATTCTGTGATTATTGGTCGATTTAAAGGGTTTCCAGTTGGGAAGATTTTTTAGCCTTTTTACGTGAACGGCTAACGTACCGGAAGCGTTGACGTAAGTAACGGTAAACTCGATGGTAGTGGTAAATGTTGGAGTACTCCATTGCTCAGGAAGGCATTCAGGACTGGAACCACCATCTCCTAATTATGCAAGCAAATAAAGGGAAAATAATTTTTGGTTATAAAAGTTCCTCTTAGTTGTAATTTAGAGAACCAAATTTTGATTGTTAAGTTTTCAGTACTTGATTGTGTTTTTCAGAACTGAATTTAACTTGATAAAGATACCAATTTGTATATTTTAGAATTTAAGTTGGTTCTAAAGGTTTTTATATTGGAATTTGCAAAACTAAATTTTAATTCTAAAATTTTTTTTTTTATTGTATTTTGCAAAACCAAATTCTAGTTCTAAAGTTACTTAAATTTATTTCGAAAAACTGAATTTGGTTCTAGATTTTTTAAATTACATTTTCAAGTACTTAATTTGGTTCTAAAGTTTTTTTTTTTTTTTGCAAAAATAAATTTTAATTCTTAAAGTTATTTTGAAAAACTCAATTGTGTTCAAGAATTTAATTACATTTTGAAAAACCAAATTTTCTTCTAGAACATCTTAATTATATTTTAGAGAATTGAATTGTGTTCTAGAATTTAATAACATTTTGAAAAACTGAATTTTTTTCTAGAATGTCTGAATTACATTTTGAAGAACTTAATTTGATTTTAAAGTTTCTTAATTGGTTTTTTTTTTTTTTTTTTTTTTGCAAAACTCAATTTTGTTCCAAAGCTACTTTAATTTATTTTAGAAAACTCAATTTCGTTCTAAAGTTACTCGAACTTGTATTAGAAAACTCAATTTCGTTTTAAAGTTATTTAAATTTAGAAAACTCAAATTTTTTTTTTATAAAAAACACTATTACATTTTTCAAAACTAAATTTAGTTTTGAAGTTCTATAATTAAACTTAAATTCAATAAAAAAAAATCTTTACCAATAATGTGTTCTTCCTTGATTTCTTCAACTACCGGCACCAAATTCTCGTCTATTTTCTTATACTTTTCTACTTCCGGTTCCGCTTTAACCTCCTCAATTAAAGTGTCGTAAGAATTTCCTTTTTTCATTTTATTAGTAAAAATATTAGTAACTTTGTCTACTTTTTCTGTGGTTAATTTGACTTTGTTATCAACTTTTCTTTTCTTAATCTTAAGTGGGTCAGGTGAGGGAGTGGGGTAGGGGTAGGGGGATTTTAAGGGAAACGACACCTGAGTCTGAACAGGAGTCACGCTAATTGGCAGCCTTTGCAGTTCCTCGTGGACGGCTGCTTTGGATTTTACATGTACAATTGCATATTCAGATTTGCTAGTTGTATTTGAAGTGGAAGTAGAGAGCGTCGTAGCAGCAGCAGCAGTGGTTTGCTTTCTTTTACGTGAAAATCTGAGGAACA
>JAAFCF010007136.1:0-65993 GCA_013389785.1 Helicorthomorpha holstii | reverse complement strand
TGTTCCTCAGATTTTCACGTAAAAGAAAGCAAACCACTGCTGCTGCTACGACGCTCTCTACTTCCACTTCTTCTACTTCAAATACAACTAGCAAATCTGAATATGCAATTGTACATGTAAAATCCAAAGCAGCCGTCCACGAGGAACTGCAAAGGCTGCCAATTAGCGTGACTCCTGTTCAGACTCAGGTGTCGTTTCCCTTAAAATCCCCCTACCCCTACCCCACTCCCACACCTGACCCACTTAAGATTAAGAAAAGAAAAGTTGATAAAGTCAAATTAACCACAGAAAAAGTAGACAAAGTTACTAATATTTTTACTAATAAAATGAAAAAAGGAAATTCTTACGACACTTTAATTGAGGAGGTTAAAGCGGAACCGGAAGTAGAAAAGTATAGGAAAATAGACGAGAATTTGGTGCCGGTAGTTGAAGAAATCAAGGAAGAACCCATTATTGGTAAAGATTTTTTTTTATTGAATTTAAGTTTAATTATAGAACTTCAAAACTAAATTTAGCTTTGAAAAATGTAATAGTGTTTTTTATAAAAAAAAAATTGAGTTTTCTAAATTTAAGTAACTTTAGAACGAAATTGAGTTTTCTAAAATAAATTAAAGTAGCTTTGGAACAAAATTGAGTTTTGCAAAAAAAAAAAAAAAAAAAAAAACCAATTAAGAAACTTTAAAATCAAATTAAGTTCTTCAAAATGTAATTCAGACATTCTAGAAAAAAATTCAGTTTTTCAAAATGTTATTAAATTCTAGAACACAATTCAATTCTCTAAAATATAATTAAGATGTTCTAGAAGAAAATTTGGTTTTTCAAAATGTAATTAAATTCTAGAACACAATTGAGTTTTTCAAAATAACTTTAAGAATTAAAATTTATTTTTGCAAAAAAAAAAAAAAACTTTAGAACCAAATTAAGTACTTGAAAATGTAATTTAAAAAATTGTAGAACCAAATTCAGTTTTTCGAAATAAATTTAAGTAACTTTAGAACTAGAATTTGGTTTTGCAAAATACAATAAAAAAAAACTTTAGAATTAAAATTTAGTTTTGCAAATTCCAATATAAAAACCTTTAGAACCAACTTAAATTCTAAAATATACAAATTGGTATCTTTATCAAGTTAAATTCAGTTCTGAAAAACACAATCAAGTACTGAAAACTTAACAATCAAAATTTGGTTCTCTAAATTACAACTAAGAGGAACTTTTATAACCAAAAATTATTTTCCCTTAATTTGCTTGCATAATTAGGAGATGGCGGTTCCAGTCCTGAATGTCTTCCTGAGCAATGGAGTACTCCAACATTTGCCACTACCATCGAGTTTACTGTTACTTACGTCAACGCTTCCGGTACGTTAGCCGTTCACGTAAAAAGGCTAAAAAACCTTCCCAACTGGAAACCCTTTAAATCGACCAATAATCACAGAATCAAAATTAAAATTAGACAACTAAGTGACAGTCCTTATTGTCATTTGACGCCACCAACTACGACCAACAGCAGCGAGCCTGACGCCTTAGAATCAAAGCTAAAAAGTTCTCGAAAGAACTCATGGGGCAGTCACAGTTCCATTTTGAACATTGGTGGTGGCACTGGCGCTCAAAAGACGGCGAAAAAGGATTTTGACTTTGAAAATGGGGCAGTTCTGACGTTTTCCGGTTACGAACTGTCTGACCTGAAGAACTATTATCTGCTAATCTCGTTGTACGAGTTGAAATTTAAAAGTTTAAGGGAAAAGCTGATTGGTGAATGCGTGTGCACTTTGGCGCAATGGGAATTGGAACCGGATGTGTCGGTTACTTGCATGGAAAATGTCCGCCTGAAAAAGAAAGCAAGTACATTTATTACTTTTTCAATGAAATTTTTTTTTTTTTAATATAAAATAAGAATTTTGATTGATGTAGGAATCGTCTTTTGATAAAATATTTCTGAAAACGCGTGGTCAAATATTGATTTCGCTGTTCTATCAATTGGAAGCCAATAGGATGAAAGTTTTAGTCAGAAAAGCAACTGATTTGCCCAAAATGAAAATGCCTGGAATTGTAACAGGTAAATTGACATGGCTTTTTTCTTTGCCGGCTGCGTGCGTGCCTATCGCGGCAGAATTATTCAGTAGTTACGTCCGTTCCATTTTACGGTGAATAAATTGTATGCCATGATAGGCACGAGCGCAGTCGACAGAAAACATAACTATCGTACTGAATTATTAATACTTTTTTTAACTTCTTTTTTCCTCCGATGTAATTGCCAGAGTATGGAGTAATCGTGAATCTGATCTACGGTGGATCCATCATGGTCACCCAGGAAACCAAGAAAGTCCACGGTCGCTCGCCAGTGTGGAATCATCCGTTCATCTTTGATATCCCTGAGAAAAACCTGGGAAAGTATTCGCTCCAATTCATTACTTTTTTTAGCATTGGTGTCAGCCAACCTCACCATACAATTGGCCACGTTGTGATAGGTCCTGACGTCAGAGGAACTGGTCACGACCATTGGATGGAAGCAATCAAACCAAAATCTCTAGAGTCAACAAACTGGCACAAGTTGCAACAAATGCAGTAAAAAGTTACTGATTAAAAAGTAACTGTTCACACTTACTTTTTGATCGCATTGATTAATTGATAGTAATTATTATGAGCATTTATAATGATTAATGAGTATATCATTGATTGATATCGCCTTGTAGACATTAATGTCACTTAATTGATTACAAAAATATAAATTTCAATGGATTTCATTGAATGAAAGAAAATATATAATTAATTATACGAGTCTTTAAAACTGTCTGAAGCGATATTAACACACAAATACCATGTTTTTGGTATTTATACAACATTTATAAAAAGGGAAGAGCTGAGTTTCTAATTAGCTTTTTTCTAGTCTGCCATTTGTTACTTGTAGGATTTTATAAATGTCGTAAGATTCACCTGGAAAGTTCAGTCAATGTGGTCAATATTTGCACATTTTTAAATGCATTTATACCGGCTGATTTTATAAATTGGAACACTTTAAAACAGAATACAAAGTCATGTTGGAACTGCTGAGATTTAGTATTGTTTCTTAATTAATAAATGAGATTAATCGCTATTAAAATTGATAGAATTTAATCTCATTTTTTTTTACTTTTTTCATCACAGCAAGAAATAAACGAGATAAACCTCCATTGGAACTGATACGTTTTAGTCTCACTTCACAATTAGAAGTATAAATAAATCAGTGCAGTATTTCCGATCTAGAAAATCAGCCATTATAACACTTAATTATTTACCAAAAGGAATCCCATATCCTGCTTGAAGACCAAGATGATTAGATGGAGTTTTACAGTCCAAATGAACTTCTTTTCGAAGTACAGTATCGATATCAACTGATGAAAAAAACGCTACTGACTAAAGAAATAAACCACGATATCAAAAATGGTGGTTTTAACGACTAAACGGTTTTGATTACCTGTGGCAAATCATTCATTCCCAGTTTGTAAGCAAACATACACCTGGTCAAAAGATTGGTGATTTGCAGCGCCAACGCCGCTCTGTAGCAATCCTCAGACTTCACCAAGTATCGCACTTCATCGTGAATACTAATACAAAATCTCCCATCGATATTGTATTGATCAAAAAGCCAGCGCATTGAAACCAACATCAAATGCAGATAGTCAACGGCAGAACTTTGAACAACCCAATTCACACGACTGGTTAAAAACTAAATCAACAAAATTTAGCAATTAACTTTTAAATAATAAACCGATATTTCAAATAGAGTGATTTTCGTAAATGAAACACAGTTTTACAGTGCCAATAAAGAAACGAGACTAAATATCATCAGTTAAAATGGCGATTCGTCTCATTTCTTTATTTACATGTAAAAAAAATGTTAATAAAGAAAGGAGACTAAATCTCATCAGTTCCAATGACGATTCGTCTCCTTTCTTTTATAAGGAGAAAAAAAATGCCAATAAAGAAATGAGACTAAATCTCATCAATTCCAATGGCGGTTTGTCTCGTCTGTTTTTTTGCTTTGAATAAAAAAAGTTAAATAAGAAACGAGACTAAATTTCAGCAATTACAATGCCAAATTTTCCCGTTTCTTTCTTAAAACAATGCGAAAAAATGGCAATAAAGAAATGAGACTAAATCCCATGAATTCCAATGGCGGTTTGTCTCGTCTATTTTTTTTTTGCCTTGAATAAAAAATGGCAATAAAGAAATGAGACTAAATCGCATCAGTTTCAATGACAATTGGTCTCGTTTCTTTTTTTATCATTGGAAAAAATTGTATTTCAATTTCTAAAATCCCCATAAATGTTTCTTACGTTATCCATGACATTAGCCGGCTCCAAAGCTCGACTAATTCGACACTCCAACACCGGGGTTTTCGGTTCCATCGACAGTGCAACCGCTTCCAGCTTGTTGAACATGGCTGATTCGGTTCCATTAATCCATATACTTCCTTTAGTAACATCATACAACGACAATCCACTATTACAAAAAAAAATTAATATGAATCAAACATAAAATCCTCTAAAAACAAAAATAACAATTGAACCATTGCGTTTCTTGCAATAACTGATGCACATTTTTCCTCGTTAAAACAATTTCTTCTTTGTCGTCGATTGGTTCTTCTTTCAGACTTTGCTGTAAATCTTCTGACAAAGTGCGAAACAGTTCCCAGCCAATGTTGTTCAGTTTGTAGCCTTTGATTCCTTTGGTTGTCGCGTACATTTTCTGAGACCGAGCTTTGGCTTCTTCAATCGTCAATCGATGATTAAATTGCATTAGTAAACGACTGGCAAAAGTTTCACCAGCGCCGTAAATTCTTCCGTAATTTAAAACTTTTGCCTGATCTCGACTTATGCCGGCTGTGTTTGCACTCAAACTGTGCATATCAGTTTCCTGGCTTTTTTTGCCTTGCAATGTCATCCAACCAAACGGTGAACAACCTTAAAAACAGCAACCAAACATTGATTTGCTTAGCAAATAGCTTTATGTCTCGTATATTTTACTAATAAAGAAACGAGAATAAATGGCATTGCTTACAATTGATATTTGTCTCGTTTTTTACTGTCAAAAGTTACTAATAAGGAACAGGCATTTTCAAAGCAAAGCATTCGAATTTCAAACTAGTGCATTCGAATTTTCAAAGCAAAACATTGGATTTCTCAAATCACATGATCAAAACATTCGAATTATTTTGAGCATTTTGATTGGCCGAGTTTTAATTTTTAAAATTTTAAATATTGTATTCTAGAATATAGATATTTTTTTCAATAAATATTTGTCTCGCTTCTTTAATGGTTAAAATGTTCAATAAAGAAACGGGAATAAATTGCATTGCTTAACATTGATATTTGTCTCGTTTCTTTAATTGACAAGAAATTGCCAATAAAGAAACGGGAATAAATTTCAATTGCTTCCAATTGATATTTGTCTCGTTTCTTTCTTAAGATATTTGTGAGTTTTAAACGTTTACCATGTAATCCAGCACTGTGTGCATCTCCTAACACAGCTGCTATCCATAATTCTTGAGAATCAACATCAGCTCCAACAAAACGATATCCAGGAAAAGACTGAATCATACTTTTCAGCTCACTTCCAACTCTGTCTGTCTGTATTTTTGAAACATCAAATTAACTTATATTAAATGTCCATTATAATTGTTAATTACATAGGCGTTGCTGGCCGTCATCCATGTGGCCTCAACAGCTCTCCTAGTAACGGTTCCAGCAGTTACAATCGCTGGTAATATTGCTCCATAACGATTACTGTCTTCCTCAAAATCTTCACTATTTACAATTGACGTTGGCAGTTCTCCCTTTTTAAACCAAACAACCATCTGGGACCTGTGTGTGTGTCGTTAAATTGATTTTTAGTAAAAACACTAATCACTGTAATTAATCGGCTTAATTAAGATTTTATACGTTATGCGTTTCTGGGCATTTTTCCAATAAGAAATCATCTTGCTCAATTTCAAAGCCCAATCAGCGTTTGAGCCTGCACTTGAACGTAAAGTTCCATCTTCAATTTTATTCATGAAATCTTTAGCCAATGGATTTCCTACTTTATTATTTGGACCATCCTATAACAATAATAATAATATTATACAACAAATTAAATTATATTCAATATATTAAGAGATTTTCTATCTCATTTCTTTAATGGCACTTTTTTTTATTTTGATTGCAAGAAAGAAACGAGACAAATTGCCATTTGAACTGATAAGATTTAGTCTCATTTTTATTAGCAATGTCTAAAACAATCTCTCAATTTTGAAAATCACCCAGTATTGTAGTGACCTTATGTGGCAGACGGTAAAACCAGCAGCCAGGAATATCTTCATCTAAGTAAGGGCCATTTCCATGATGATTTGGGGCCCCTGATTCAGACCCAGCTCTCAGACTAGTCTAACATTAATAAACCAATTCCATTTAAATAAAAATACCCATATACCCTAATTAAGTCATCAGTACTTTTTGTTTGGTATTTTTTTCACCATTCTTTTCATCACAAATTGCATTCCACAATTCAGAACTTTCTGATATATCTGCAGAACCTTCCACAATTTTTTCCCAAAGTTCGTCCATATTTGCATTAGATATCGCATCTCCATTTCCAGACTGCAATTCAGCATCGTTAGCAAATTTCTCTTCTTTGAGTCTACAAACAAAAATTAACAGCAATTTAACTTCAGCTCTAAGAAAGTAGAAAGCCAGCTTATAATCAGTTCAGAACTTAAGTTCCACTTTTTCCAATCGACCTTTATAGTAAACTATTGTACTGCATTACAATAAAACTGTTAGAAAACAAAAACTCTTACAGCTGATTGTATGGAAACCGCTGCGTTTCTTGATCCATAACGTTGACAGTGATAGATTTTCCTGGAACTAAATATCCCCAGCCGTTTTTTCTACTGTAATGAAGTGGAAAACCTTCCCAGGTCAGTCTTAGCAATTTCGGAACCACCTACTAACACACTCGTTAAATTGTAAATCCATTTTCTCGATTTCAGTTCACCTACTTGCATTTGTGAGCTTATAAGTAATGGACCAGGAATGCACTCTTCATCTTCGGCTATTTTGGGACATAATTCACTAAACCAAGTCGGATAACCAGGTAAATTTGGCTTTATAGCGTACAAATTGGATGCACTTTCAAGAACTTCTTTCACAATTGGTGACTCAGAAAAATGATCAGTGATGGCTTCATCCTTAAAGCCAAATATTTTATCTCATTAAATGAGTTTTTAGAGTTCAATTTGATACAGATTTAAACTTACAGAGGAACTTGAAGGCTTTTTATCTGGTAAATTTTGACTTTCATCTTTCTCCATTTTTGATTTCGATTTTTTTGTTGAGATTGTCTTTTTAGTTCTGAGTTCTTTAACTTTCCAATCTAAATCCCAAAGCCAAACATCATCTTTGTATCTGCATAAGAATTTAAAAAATATATTAGCATTTTTGAGTTCCTAAAAAAGTAAAAAAAAAAAAAACGATTACGCTTCATCGTGGAGAAGTTCACAGGCATCATTGGCCAATCTCATTAGCATTAGTTTCAATTCACTTTCTAAATCGTCATAAACGGTTTGAGCGCTGTTCACATACTTTTGCCAATTGTTGTTCACTGGCAGATACGTTACACCCATTTCCAACATTCCAGCAAACGTTACTGGATGAGGAAATCTGCAAGTTAATTTATAAGACATTAAACATAATAATAGCGAGTTAGCGCTAAGATTAAACTGTGAGGTTATATCTCGAGGTTGTTCTTGATTTTAAAGAAAACCATATTTTGGTTCTTAAAAGTTAAATTTTGATCTTAGAATTTAGTTTCTTTCGGGTCTCACTTAAGCCTTAGGAAGCAAGAAGCCAAAAATTAGTTCTCTGAAACCATGTTATGATTATAAAAGCCAATTTTAGTTTCTTAGTCGTCAAATTTAATTCCGGGAAAATGAAATTCTAACTTTCTGGTGCCAAATCTTGTTTCTTAGACGCCAAACTTAGTTTCTCTGACGCCAAACTAAGTTAAGATACCAAATGTAATTCCTTGAAATCATATTGTGGTTTTAAAAGCCAAATCTAGTTTCTTAGACACCAAACTAAGTTTCTTAAGACACCAAATTGAGTTACTTGAAATCATGTTTTGATTCTAAAAGTCAAATCTAGTTTCTTAGATGCCAAATTTGGATTCTTAAGCATCAAATAAAGTTTATCAGACGTCAGATTTAGTTCCTCGAAAATCCGAAATTTAAAAAAACGCTTTGAAAAACTTACAACCTCTTATTTCATCACATGAGCAAAATAATATAACATTGACATGGTTTGTAAATCCACCTACTATAAATGAAAAGTATACCTTTGAAAAAATAAAGGCCACAAAACTTTAAAAATATCAAAAGTAGCGATAACATCATTGGCGCAGTAATTCATTAACTTCTGAAAATTGTTTTGTATGTCCTTTATATTTCCCTTGACAAACATTTGCACGTCTCCTTTTTGCAATTCTTTTCCCCCGCAATGCAACTTATGCACATCAGATAAATTATTTAGACTTCCAACATTCATCCAGTTTTTAATTGGAGGTCCTCTCAACCGAGCTTTGGCTTCCTCAACATCCTTTCGTTTACTACCTAAACTTAAACAATCCACACCAAAAAATTACATCAAAATCGACTTTCCACACACAATTAAAAACAAGAACCTGTAAGTTCTGCCATTAGTAAAGCTCTCTGTAATCCAGTTAACCCAGAAGTGGCGATATGAAGAGACATTGTATCAACAAACCTTGTTTTGGTTCCCTGTAATTGGTTCAGAAATTATTAAAAATAAGAAAAAGCCGGATTATGTTTTATAAACTCTCACTTTAACAAAGTACTGCTCTTTAAGTCTAGCTCGATCATAGCTGACATTATGACCCACAACTAGTTTTTCTTTCAAACTTTTAGGAGGCTTGTTTTGACTAGATTTTGTTTCAAAGCAAATTAAATCATTCAAACCATAACTTGATGAAACAGACAGACGATCTTTAACTAGTCGGCCACTGCACCACGAATACCTAGAAATCAACAAATACCATTGTTTTACAATACATTTTCATAAGCAAAAAGAAAAAAAAAAGAGGAATGAACATAAAACTTTCCTTCAAATTTAAAACATTTTAATCAAAAAATTCAAATTGAATCGAGAAACTGTAAACAGTTAAAGAAAATATGGACTTGATTAAATAAACTGTGAAAATACCATGATGAAGCAGAAGCAGCTGTAGCTAAAATTGGTAATGAACTTTCTGATACCAAAACTTCAACGTCAAATATCAAAGCTTCTTCGTCTGGGAAATCAACTTCTTGAAAGGATCCATCACTTGAGTATTTAACCCAGCCAGCCTGTTTAATTTTAAAACTAATAATTAACTTATATGACTTATTACAGTTGATGAAGTTCAGCAAGTTGCAAGTGATAACTAGGCAAATAAAATAATTATTGTTTTGTAAATGTTCAGAATGTTTACATGTAAGAATCAACTGCGGCTGATTTTCATTGTTCCTTTTAATGTTCAAATTCAAATTTAAAATTTCGAATGTTTTTGTACAAAAGTTTCAATACGACTGAATAGTTTTTAATTTAACTTAGTCACATTAAAGATACCGATTATTAAATTTAAAAAATTTAAAAAATTTAAAAAATTCAAATGTTTGAATGCGCCGGAATTTCATTTTCCCTTGTAATCTTCAAATTCAGCCGCATTAAAGATACTGATTTTTAAATTTAAAAATTTCGAATGTGTTTTCATAATTATAAAAGTTTGAATGCGGCTGAATAATTTTAATTTCAGCCACCACTGATTCTCAATGTAAAAATTCGAATGACAATTTTTTACCTGTACTTTGCTACAATTACTGTGTGTTTTGCTATTAACTGTATTATTTACTATAAATAATCCTTGCTAATCAGTTATACCTGCATTTGCCATGTTTTTGGCTTGACTGGCAGCTGAGATTCACTCAAATTATCACCAAAATGCTTGTACTTCTGACACTGTTGATTCGCTATGTAACGAAAATGCTCATCCAGATTGTCACCGTGTAAAGCCGGCAGTTTGAAATCCACCGATTGAATAGGTGCCTCATCTTTCCCCCATAAACCGTGACTTTTTAACGCTTTTATACTCTTTTCTATTTTAGATTTATTACAATGACGAACAGCAGCATCGTCATTTGTGTTCTTAAAGATTTGCTTATGAAGTGCTGGAAATAGCATTTGAATATTCACCGCATTTCTTCGGATGTTTTCTTCATTTTCTCCACACTGGCTGTTTATATTTCTTATTGTCAACTTACGGCAACACTTTTGTAAGACATTTCTATGCATTTTTATTCATTTAATTACGATAAATTTACTCCATTGAAACCATGAAATTCGAACGCAGTTATAAGTTTAAATTTGAAAGAACGACAACTTCGATAATCATGTGATTGCGCAGTTTCATTAAACATTTGAACACTTATGCGCATGACGTCAAAGGTAACATTTCAATACAGTATTTTGGTAAAGTACATGTATTTTCAAAATTTTAAAGTGATGAGACGAAGTTGCATTAGCTTCAATAACGATTTGTCTCGTTTCTTTATTTTTCTTAAAATGATGAGACTGAATTGCATTGGTTTCAACAACGATTTGTCTCGTTTCTTTATATTTCTTAAAGTAACTGAACTTATTTCAACACAAAAACATTTTTTTAATTAAAAAGTAAAAACAAATGAAAATTACATTAAACTACTCAAAAAGTTCGCATACCAGTTTAATATACAGTAATGATTTATGGTTTATTCACCTAAAATGACAACACTTTTGGACTCTACAATGATCTACACAAATATTTGAGATACTCTGGATTATATCCACTTAAAAACATGAGTTGCTGACGACCATTCTCCGTTTTCCCTTGAAAATAATGATTAAATATAACAATTTTAAGTTTCATTTCAATCTTTTTGTATATATTTTTTAGTAATTTACCTTTAGGTGATTGAATGTAAAGTCGATCAATGTAATAATCTAAGCAACTGTTGATTTCCTTTACTGAATAGTTGTCCACACTTATAGGAACAAATGGATCCATCACTTCAAATCCCTACAATGAAAAAGCACCCACAAAATTTCATGTTTGCATCTGTTAATGACTAATCATTAATCTTAATACTGTAGTTAATCACCTCTTTAGTTAGTAAATAACGTGGAAAATGCGAATGTCTGTGATCACTTTTAGTAGCCTTTATGTCTACACTTGTGAGTACGATTCCATTATTCTGGAATTAACAATTGCTTAGAAATTTAAACAATTTGATAATTGGCAAAAAAAAAAAAAAAAAACAAATTACCCAATCGTTGTACAGAATTTTTTTAAAAGCTCTCATCATTGTCACATCGCTAGCAGGAACCTATAAACAATTAACAAATAAAATTAAACCCATAGCATTTCAATACTATAATTCATTATTCAAGGTGATTTTCTAAATTTAGACACTTTTTTTACAATTTCAATAAAACAACGAGACTCAATTGTATTAGTTATTTCTTTCTTGACTTTGAGAAAAAGGTTCCAATAAAGAAACGAGACTAAATCTTATCAGTTGCAATGACGATTTGTCTCGTTTTTTTCTTGTATTAGTGAAAAACGTTCTAATAAAGAAACGAGACTAAATCTCATCAGTTCAAATGACGATTTGTCTCGTTTCTTTGGACAACTAGTCCCATGTTGTTTTTGTCATAAAAAATCTGTCTCAATTTAGCAAATCACTCTCTATATTTACATAGGTTCTGTCCTCTCTTCGAACTCTAGTTTCACCAAATAAACAATTCACTCCATCAGCTATAACAGCAACTTTGACTCTGTTTTTTTTTTTTTTTTTTTACAAACAATAACACATGTTAATTAAAAAGAATTGTTATTCAGTTGTCATTTGAAACTGTTATAACTTACTGTCCAGATTTTGCTAAAAGTTTTGCTTCTTTTAATATAGCGGCAACACAATCAGAAGAGAATTTCGGCCTAACGATTCCCTGTCCAAAGATAATAAAGATAAAGTAATGACACACAAAATATCAGCTCATAATATCAAACTTACTTGTTCAATTAAGTCTGTTAAAGGTTGTCCTTTTTCTGTCTTTTCTCGTAAACTCCATGTGTAAGTATTTTCAATGTTTAACTACAACGTAAACAATTATTAACACAGTGAAACACGCATAAAACGATCTTGCTTAAAACGAAATCTTGGTTACAGCAATAAAGAATCGAGACAAATATCAATGGGAAATTGTGTAATTTATTCCCATTGATTTATTGCTAGCCTTTATGTGTAAATAGTAAACACATGGCTTTTTGATCACCCTTTACCATCGAATACTGCTGTCTTGAATGGCTGGTCAAGCAAGACCCCAAGAAAATTTTGCTTTAACCATAATTTTGTTACAAGGAAGATTTTTACAAACCGTTTTGGATTGCAATAAAGCCCCATTTTGTGCTTTGAAATGTTGAAGCCAAGCAACACCATCCAATGGCAGATCAAATCGTCCTGGTCTCGAACTTGATGGAGCTGACTCCTTGAAAGCACGCACCCATTTTGGTACTGATAAACGAAATATACACAACTGTTAGATTATTTAAATTCTGGTTTAAAAAAATAGGTATTATTACGCCATCCTGCATGTATCATAAGCCAATCAGGTTGAGATGAAATAAAATGGGTCAAATGAGCCAAAGTCATCGATTTGCCAGCACCATCAACACCATCTTTGATTTGAACAATCATTAAGTTAAAAACAAAAGTCAGTTTTCTTTTAAAATCAATAGTATAAACTTAAAAAAAGGATACAAAGCACAAATCGATTGACAGGCAAATCATAATTTGTATTTTTAAAATAAGAAATGACTTCAATGGCTGGTTTTCTTATCATTATGCCGCATTCTTGAAAACATTTGGCCTATTATTAACAATTATTAGTTTCAGAAACAAATCAAAAGACTTTTTTTTAAAATATTTTATGTATACCAAATCCTTAAATCCTTGATGAAGTCCTCGAAATGTGAACAACTTTTGGTAAACATCGTTGGGAATTCGATAAAATTGGCCTTCATGGTCCATGCAGTGATTTGACTAAAACGGTTATAAATGTGTCATTTTTTTATAATAATTACTGTTTTGATTAATTGTGATAAATGTGAAGGTTAAATTTAGCAATTACTGGATTTTCTTCGCTGCATCTGAAGTAGTTTTGTAAAAAGTCTTGCCTAGAAGTTAATAATTGTGACTCAGATTGTTGGGCTGCAGTTGTTAAAGTTGCATAAAGACGAATATTGAAGGCTCTGCTGAATAACAGTGATCTGGCCATCACTTTTGGCAACTTGTATATCCAATAATAAAAAGTAATTACTGTAATAACAATTAATATATCAACTTAGCTAATTTTCAAAAACTTACCATGTTTATTTCGCAAATACTGTACAGTAAAATTCGAACACATGCAATTTTAAAATTGTACGAATTTCGAACACTTTGCAATTTTAAAGCTGTACGAACTTCAAATACAGTACATGTAAATATAAAATTGTACGAGTTTCAAACACTTGCCAAAGTCGCACGACTAACGGAAGTCGGAAAAGGCTAAAATGATCACGTCTTGGCTGATCACTATATCACTTCTAATCAAAACTCCACACAAGCATTTTAAAAAAATGCGATCTATCCACATTACCGTATTTATTTTGTCATTTTGCTAGATATTAATGGTATAACAGCATTGTCAATGGGGAATTTATAGTAGCTGTTTAAATAATGTTATTGTTTTGATGGCGACTACGGGAGAATTTGATTACGAATTGGCTGTAGAGGCCGATGAAAGTCAGCTGTTGGCAGCGGAAATTTATGGTATAGAAATCCATGTGTATATTTATTGCGTAGAATACTTTTATAATTTGAAATTCAAACAATTTTAAGACGTGATCAGTACAATACAGGATCCAGAAAAGCCAGAAACGTTGGAGCAACTGAATGTCGTATCCGAAAGTGGAATTTGCGTGAAGGCATTGGACGACGATCGATTCTTGGTCACAATTGAATTCGTTCCTACTGTTCCCCATTGCTCTTTGGCAACTCTCATAGGTTTGTTAAATTGTAACCCATGGTTTTGTGACTGTTTAAATACTTAAAGCTAAATGTAAAGCTCAGTTAAGCTGTTTATTTGTGATTCACTATTTTAATCGAATATTCGTTAATAGGTCTTTGCGTTCGCACGAAGATGGAACGTTCTTTGGTTCAAAACTACAAGGTAAATTATCATTTTAAAAAACCGTTAAAACCATATAGAATTATTTGAATATCGTCTTCATATTTGACTTATTATTCAAATTAAGTCCAAGATGTCTCAAAATAGTTCAGGATACCAAAATTCACATGTTATGTTTATATTTTAATTTTAAAATGAACGAACAGGTATAATATTCGAATTTTTACATTTAAAATTAGTTGCTAGCATGCGGCAGAATTTAAATGAAAGCATTCGAAATATTTAAATTAGAAAAACAAAATGAGGCTGAATTTCAGCTGCTGTTCATTATAAACTGATAAAAGATACAAACAATATTTACATGAATACTTTTTACATTTTAAACTTGACATGTTTGTGAATTCTAACAATTAGCTACATTTGTAGCAAATCACAACAATACAAGTAAAAAAGAAACTAGCTATGTAATTCAAATACTGTATTCGAATTTTATATTTAAAATAATTGGCATAATTATGAATCTGGAGTTTTTTTTGTAGAAATTTAAATTCAGCCGCATTACAATTTACATCTAAATAATTATCGAATGTTTTTACGTATCAATTCAAGAAATTAATTTCGAACTTTAAATTCAGCCGTAGTTAAGTTTTAATAAAACAAATTTTCTATTTCTAGCTTGATATTTTTATCAAAGAAGGAACCCATTCCACAGCCGACGAAAGTAAGTTTTTCCTGATACTTAAACAATCAGCTTCTTAACCTTTTTTTTTCCCCAAAAAAAATCAAGTTAACAAGCAAATAAACGACAAGGAGCGAATTGCTGCTGCCATGGAAAATCCATCTCTGAGACAACTTGTGGAGAAATGTATTGAAGATAGGTAATGAAACACGCATTTATTTCTCAGCATAGACTCAACTAACTGTAATGATTTAATAAGTTTTGGGAAATCATTATTACAACACTATAAATAGTAATATTTTGATAATTAGTTCGACATATTGTTAGAATTACACGTTCAGTGCTGAATTGGATGGGCTCATTTTTAACTTCTTAAATGCGGCCTATGGAATATGCAAATGTTTAAGAGGAGAAAAAAACCTTGATTAATATCTTGATAAATATACATTTTTATTAAAAATCACCTTTATTTGTCTTCCTTGAATTTTCCGCCGTAGAAAGGGATGTATTTGACTATGCATTTCCAGTCGGATAGGTACAACGCAGCAACTCCAGCTGCACTGCCGTACACAACGGCTGATGGAGTCCTTAAAATTCATATTAAACTACGATTAATTGATCTTATTTAGTTACTTAAACATCTATTTGTCTTACCACAGTTTCACCAGTTGAGTTAAGCGAGACATTATTGAATTATTAAAGAATCAAAAAGGTGAAATCGAGTCAAGGATTCTCGGATTTCTCGAAGGATCTTAAGGAAAATTAGTAAACATCGAATAATGAACATTGATAAATCGATTAATCGAATTTTCAATTTATTACAGCAAAAAACAAATTACCGGTAACATCGAACAATAGATTATCGATAAAAATTAGATTTTTGATAACGTGAATAATAACAAACATCGAATGTTAGGTAATCGATTAATCGTATTTAAATAGTGTTGCTCGTAATCATTATTATCTAAGACTATAATATCGCTGGAATTTTTTAAAATAATTATTATAAATTTTTTATACAATATTATTAGTTACTATGCAATTAAATAATAGGAACTCATATTTTTAAATATTTTTTTAATTAAAATTTGTTTCTTGAATTTATTTAAGTTTTATTGGCTACTTATTTAGGCGATGATCATGTTCGGCAACACTGCAATCGAATTAAGTCATATGACGTAGAATTTATGGGGATTCATCATCATCATCAATTTCGTTTCGATTTTGAGCCATTTTGGCGAGTCCGGTATCTGTCTTTATTTTGGATTTTGTGCGTGTATGGAGTGATATTTATTATAAATTTATAGTTGATTTAGTTTCCACATTAATAGACGGTGCTTTATATTTTAAAAAGAAGCAAAAATGTCGGGGTTTGACAGCAATCCGTTTGCCAATTCAGATGTGAATCCCTTTGCGGTAAGAATCAGTATTTTTTTGCTAGGCTTACACGAAAAATAAAGTCATGTACAAGGTGTTGACGATTACTCGTTGAAAAAAACATCTGCTAATCAACCAAATCTATTTGTTATTAGCAACATAAGCATCGATTCTTAATATTACAATTCTAAAACGATACAGTATTTATGATTTCAATTTTTGAATTCTAAACGCAAGATTTCAGCGTTATGAATTGCGTAACGAATATTCTGTCAATGTTTAAAAATTCTTGCAGTTAATTTTAATTACGCCCTATTAATTTTCAGTTAATTAACAGAAGAAAAAAAACTGTTTATTTACTAAATTTTTGTTTACGAATTTGAGGTGTGTTGGTGTTTATGTTGAAATTGAAAAACGTCATCGAACTACTGAAATTTGAAATTCAAAAATTTAAAAAAAAAAATTTCATTCGAAATTCGAACGCGTGTAAATAACCAGAAATAATAACTTTGTAATCGTAAAATTATATCATGTTTTTAACAATTTTATTATCAGCTGGTTATTGATTGGGTTTTATCTGTGTAGTGTTTATGTGATTAAATAAATGTCTTATTTATCTTCAGTTCAAAATCACAGTTATTGTTTTTTTGTTTTAATTCTTTTTTTTTTTTTTTTGCTATTTGATTTATCACAGGATCCATCAGTTACACAAGTCACACAAAATGTAGCCAATACACAGAAAGGATTGGAAGAATATAATCCATTTGCTGATAAGGGAGCTGGAGGACGTCCAGCAGCGGTAAATTAAAGTTTATACGATTGTTTTTAAGCAATTAAACCATAGGTAGTTTGCGAAGTACAGTACAGTTTGCAAGTACAGTAGATGACAGCAAGTGAAGTAGCCAGATGTTACTTGTTTCAAGCTGTTTACTGTACTTGTCATAAATTCGTAACCAAAAATTATGATGAGTTGTACAGTATAAGGATGCTTCTGACTGCTGCCCTTGCCACTGCACTGCTTCTTATAATTGTCTAAAAAATGTCAAAAAAAGAAGAAAATTCTGCAAGTAACAGAAAACAACTGCTTCATACCAATTTGGTTACTTTTTGGTTCTTACAATCTTTCTGTATAATTTTTTGTAAAAAAAATTAGCTGGCATCAAAATTAATATGTTAGAATTGCTAATTTACAACCTGAAACACTCGAAAACTCATATTTATTTATGAGTAATGTCAGAAAAATAATGGTGCTTGTTTGCTTATTTGGTTTCATTTAGTTGCTCTAAAAGTCGTTTAGGGATTTTTGATTTAAAAAAAAAAATGTTTTGTTCACTTTGGAAGTGGAATTGCTAGCTTGAAAATGTTTTGGAAGTCGTTTAGCTATTCTAGAATTGGTGTCATTTTGAATGTGTTTTAGTCGGTCTTAAAATTTTCTAGACGGTTTACAAGTTGTATTTGGAAGCGGTTGTTATGTTAAAAGGGCTTAAGTTCACTTAAAAACATTTTAGAAGCAGGGTAATCTGTTTAAAAGAGATGTAGCCTATATTGAAGTGGTCTAGCTACTCTTAAAGTTGTTTTAGTTATTTTAGAAGTAATTTAGACACTATAGAAGTGGATTAGCTATTCTATAAGTGGTTTAGCCATTCTAGATGTCGTTTAGTCGTTTCAGATGTCGATTAACAGTTTCAAAAGTTGATTAGTCAACTTGAAAATGTTTTTAAAGTGGTTTAGGCAGTCTGGAACTAGTTTTAGCTATTCGAGAATTGCTTATGTCGTTTTAGAAGTGTCTTAGTCAAGCATTTTATACAGTTTAAAAGTGGTGTTTGAACGGTTTAGGAGCGGTTTAGTCATTTTAAAAGTGTTAATGTTTAAACAGTAGGCTGGTCAATGTAATAGAAGCTTAAGTTATATAACTAAATAAATTTAAAAAAAAATAGAAAATTTGAGTTGAAGTTTATGTCTATTACATAATAACTTTGCTTGGAATTTTTGGTGGGGTTTGAAAACCATTTATTTTCGCTTTGAAAATATAAAGTAAAAATCAATACTTTTTCATGATAATAGTTGTAACATTGCAATTTTGTTTGGCAGTATGCTCCACCAGCATCTCAGCCTCAGTACACCGGTTCTTCTCCAGCGGTGATGCAGCCAACATCTGAACCACCTCCAGCATACTCTGTCAATCCTCCTCCTCCTCCCAAGATTAGCACTGACGAGTTGCAAAGGAGACAAGAAGTACAGTAACAACTACAAAAAACATGATTCTTCCATTAAAAATTATCTACTTTATTAATCGTTTTTATTTTGTAGGAATTGGAGAGAAAAGCAGCTGATTTACAACGCAGGGAAGATGAGTTGAGGAACGTTCCTTACAATGGTATTTGAACATTGAGTCATATTGTATTTCTGAAATCGCTATACGAATTTAGTTTTTTAGTTCGGACAAACAATTGGCCGCCTTTGCCTGAAAAATGCTGCGTTCAACCTTGCTTTTATCAAGATATCAACGTAGAAATACCAATGGAGTTCCAGAAAACTATACGCACTATGTACTATTTATGGATGTGTAAGTTTTGTCTCATTTGTATTGTCTCATTTTAGGGTTTCAACTTCTTAATTATATTTGAAAAAATGTTATTTTAGTTGATGCCTGTATTATGCTGTTAAATGTTTTTGGAGGCTTAGCACTACTAATTGGAATTGGTGACGGTTACACATTTGGGTTATCCATCGTGTTTTTTGTGGTTTTCACGCCTTTTGCATATCTGTGCTGGTTCCGGCCCATATACAAGGCGTTTAGGTTTAATTTATAATTGGATTACAGTACAAAAGGTCTTAACACAAAAAGTAATGAGAATGTTGAATTCCTGAGAAGAAAAGGGCTAATTTAGCTATGATTATTAGCAATTTTGAAAGTGGTTTTAATCGATTTGAGGTATTTTAAGCGTTTTAAAATTGTTTTGAAAGTGGTTTAGTCTTTGATGTGTTGTAGCTGGACTAAAAGTGTTTTTAGTTTAAATGTAAGCATTGTAGTAATTTTATAGTCTGTATATAAGTGGCTATAGATAGTTTTTGATGTGATTTATCCACTGAATAAATGTTGTGGGTCGTTTTTGAAATGGTTTAGCTACTGACTTGAGTGTTTTAGACAGTTTTTGAAGTGTTATTTGTCATTGATTAAGTGTTTTGGGTAGTGGTTTAGCCACTGAATAAGTGTTTTAAACAGTTCTTGAAGTGGTTTAGCCACGGAATGAGTGGTATTGGCAGTTTTTGAAGTGGTTTAGCTACTGAAAGTGTAGACAGTTTTTGAAGTGGCATAGCCATTGTGTTATAAGTGTTTAGGCAGTTTTTGTAGTGTTTTAGTTTGTATATAAGTGTTGTAGATAGTTTTTGTAGTAGTTTAGCTACAGAAAAAGTGCAGTTTTTGAAGCGATTTAGCACTACATAAGTGTTAAGAAACCGTTTTCGAAGTGGTTTAGTCAATCTATTAGTGTTGATTAGGGTTTATAAGAGTGTTTTAATTATTTTAAAAGTTTTTTGACAATTTTAAAAGAACTATTTGTTTCTGAAGAAGAACTAATGTGTTTCAGTTTGTAAACATGAAATTGAAGAAACAAAACTCCATTCTCGTTACTTTTTGAAACTGACTTTGTACTTGATGTATCGAAACTTGTATAACTAATTGATTTATTTTCTAAACCATAGAAGTGACAGCTCGTTTAACTTTATGGTGTTTTTCTTCGTCTTCTTTGTGAACTGTATTATAAAGGGATTGTTTGCCATTGGAATACCCAACATGGGAGCTTGGTTTGTACAAAAATTTCTTAATATTATTTCCTAAATTAATGCTATTTAACTAATTGATGATGAATATGTGATTGTTGTTTTTGTGATTTGTTTTTAACTTTTTCTATAATATATATAATTTTAGTGGATTTATTAAAGGGTTGAGCGTAATTCGCAACCCTGCAGGCATTACTGGTTATTCAGTTGGCGGAATTGTGCTCATAATTGGTTTTCTTTTTGCTGTGGTTTCACTTTTAGGAGTATTTATGTTGATGAAGGTATTTTTTCTTTCGCACAAACACACACACCCACGAAAATCAAATATACATGGCAGTAGATTTTCATTTTTTATTATCAAAAGAAAGAAAACCAAAAGAATTTACACTAAACTGCCTATTAATCTTCATCCCAATCAGCTGTTATTATTTTGATCGAGTTTTATCAACTAATTATAATTTGATATTCACTTGTTAATTAACCTTAAAAGAAAAACAACGTCGACGGATATTTTGATCTCTTTCAACTTTGAAAGTTTAAAGCAGCAAAATGATGCAATTGGCTGGCTTTAACCTGCTTTGACAATCTTATTTGCATGATGAATGGATTTGCATGACAAGTTTTAACCTGCTTACACTCCCATTTAACACAATTATTAGTTGATTGCAAATAAGTGGTGGTAATGTAGTTCAGATTTGGTTTACAATCAATTAATTTGGTTATTTCATTATTGAATTAACCAAATGGCGCCATTCTGGATAATTTAGGAAGTGTTTTCATTCATTTAAAAGTGGTTTAGCTAATATAAAATGGCTTGGAAGTGGTTCAGTCAGTTTAAATGTCTTTTAGCTATTTTAGAAGTGGTTTTGCCATTTTTGAAGTTTTGTGGAAGTGGTTTTGTCATTTTTGAAGTTTTGTGGAAATGGTTTAGTCACTTTAGCTGTGGTTTAGCCTCTTTAGATGTGGTTTAGCTATTTTAGACGTGATTTGGAAATGCTTCAGTCATTTTAATGGTGGTTTGAAAGTGATTTAGCCGTTTTTAGTTGTGGTTTAGCCATTTTATGCGTGGTTTAGTCATTTTTAGATGTGGTTTAGTCATTGCTATATGTGGTTTAGCCATTTTTAGTTGTAGTTCAGCCATTATGTGTGGGTTAGTCAATTTTAGATGTGGTTTAGTCATTTTTAGTTTAGGTTTAGCCATTTTTAGTTGTGGTTTAGGTATTTTAGATGTAGTTGATTCATCTTTGAATGTGTTTCAGCCATTTTTAGATGTGGTTTAGCTATTTTAGAAATAGTACAGCTATTTAAAAATTGATTTGGAAGTGCTTTAGCCATTTTAGAAGTGGTTTGAAGAAGAGATTGAGCCATTATATTAGTTATTTAGCTATTTTAAATGTTTTTAAATCAACTTGAAATTGTTTTACAAGTATGGTAACAACTTTAGAGTAATAATTCAGTGAATGGTAATCTAAAAAACCTATTGAAACTTATTTATCACAGTAAAATAATTGATAAGTGTAGTTGCATTCTTCAAATTGCCATATTGCATTTTGTTTGTTAGATCTGCCAATGTATTTTGGCATGAAACATTTTGAATTAATTTTATTATTTTTAAATTTTGCATTTGAAATGAGCATGACAAAGTGCGAAAGAAACAAACGAAACAAATTAAAAAAAATTTAATTTTGTTCAGTTTTTCATTCCTAACTTACTGTTCATCTGAATAGCCACTTGAATTGAATTGGTTTTTGTTTGTTTTTTTGGGGCTTCAGTTTGTGGGCCAACAGGTTTTAATTAATTATTACTGGTGTTTAATTAGCATTTTGTTTTTTTTTAACTTTTTGTTTTTAATTGTTATTGAATGATTGTTATTTTTAATTTTCCACAGTGGTTGGATCGTAACCATTCAAACTTACTCTAAAAATGTTGGTGTTGGAATATTTATCACAATTGTGGCCATCTGCTTCACCTTAGTTGCATCCGCTGACGTATTTCTTTTACTTAAGGTCTGAAATAATCAAAAGAAAAAAACCAAAAAAAAAGAAAAGAAAAAAAAATATTTATAACTTTTAAGTTGCTTTAGATTAGGCATTTGTAGTTTTAGCTTTTAACAAGTAGTTTTTAAATATTTCAACTAAAGCTAAAAAAAACCGAAAGAGAATTCTTTTTAAATGATTGGGATTAAGTTTTTGTTCATTTTGTGAACTTTTTAATGAACTTTTTTTTTAATGAGCTTTTGAATAATTGAAACTGTGTTGATATAGATTCACAATATCTACCGAAATACTGGGGCAAGTTTTGCTAAGGCTCAGCAAGAGTTCACAACTGGTGTTTTCCGAAATGAACACGTTCAACAAGTGGCTGCTAACGCCGCCACTGGAGCAGTGAGACAGTCAATGGCTGGTGGCTTTGGTGGTGGTGGCGGCGGCGGTGGAGCAGGAGGAATGCCTGGAACAGGAAGTCGTTACTGAGGAGAATTAACATTACATTTATCAGCGACGAAATTTAATAAAGGTAATTTTTACTTTTGTTATTATTACTATGAAATTCTAAAATAAGTTGGTGACAGTGATTAGCACATTGAGTCTGTTTTAGTGGTTGGTAATTCATTATAGCACTGAATTACAAAGGTTATTGCATTGAGATTTAAGTTCAAGAGTGGACGAAGTCCAATCGTAATTTTAATGGGGTTTTTTTGTATACAAAGTTGCATACAGAACTGTAGAATCTGATCAATTGACTTACAGCGACAATAATTCTTTGACAGTCAAACATTGAGGATTCATTTTAGATGGTTCATTCATTTTAGGTTATTACAAAAATATTTCAGGTTATTGCAAAAATGTTTCAATTTATTGGAAAAAAATATTTCAGGTTATTGGAAAAAATATTTTAGGTTATTGCAAAAATATTTCAGGTTATTGCAAAATATTTTAAATTATTGCAAATTATTCTTGGTTATTGCAAAATATTTCAGATTATATCAAAATATTCTAAGTTATTGTAAAATATTTGAGTTCATTGTAAGATTTTTTAAGATACTTTAGGTTTTTGTAAGACTCGTTTAGTTATTCCAATACCCTTTAGGTTATTTTACACCTTTCTTGTAATTATTTAGCTATTTGTACATCATTTTAAACTTATTTTTTATTAGGTTTCTTACATGTATTTGTAACCGGATACTACGTCTTTAGTCTTAATAAAAATAACTAGTTAACTAATGGGTTATAATGGCAAACAAATTGACCACAAACATTACAAAATTGATCTTAACTATTATTTTTTTCTTTATTATTATTTTCTAGAGGTGGTTTAATGGCTTTGAGAAAAAAAAAACCTTCAAATGTGCTGACTATTGAACTCTTGTCATCCGGTTATTACAAAAAAAAAAAAAAAACCTAATATTATACGATTATATCATAGGATAAATTTTATTCTTGGGGGAATTTGGGAGAAGAGTCCATAAACTGATAAAAAAAAAATTCACAAGTTCCAATAATTGTGTGTGTAATTATCGTAATCTTTTAATTATTAATTGATTGGTTAATTAATTTACACATCTGTTATATATTTCCCACGATTGTTGTAATAATTGTCTTTAAAAATACACCACGTGATCAGAAAAGATACAAAAAAAAAAATTTATTATTAATTGATCTAGATCAGGTTTTTTTTTATTAAATTTAATTATTGAATTGATTTCGTTAATTAAAACTTAATGTTAGCTTTAATTAAACAATTTTTTTCTTTAAGATTTCTAGTGATTTTTCCCGGAAATGATTTTTTTTATGAAAATCCATTTGTGATAATTTTTTTCTTCTATTTCCTCTTTCACTGATTTATTATAATTATACACAGTCACACATGTTAATTAATCACTCGTAAAGCAAACACACGCAAATGACGCAATTTCCTGTATAAAAAAATGGGTTTTTTTTTTGTTTGTTTTTCTTCCTCGCAATTTTGTTGATTGAAATCAGCGCTTTATATATTTTATTCGGGAGAAATTTTTGTTTTCCTGATTAATAAAATTCAGTTAAATGTATCAAATTTCTTAAAGATTGTTTCCGATTTAGAGACACCCTGTAAGCAATGCATTTTCAATGATGTACATGGTGTCACTCAAACTTGTCTGGAGAAGAGTTAAAATCAATTGTTTGGAGATTAAGATTGATTTATTCAACTATACTTTTTAATATTTTCGTATAAAACAGTCATATCGTTTCTTCCATATTTAGAGACACCCTGTACGCAATGTATTTTGAATGGGAATCAGCTGTACAGTACAGGGTGTCACAACCAATCCAATGTTAAATCTTCCTCATTTAACTGGCAAATGCTATGTATTGCTTGGTCATCATGATTGATCCCTGATAAACTCTGAGTTGAGTTCAAATTAGATGGTTCAATATTCGCAGAACTAGAACTAAAAGTGGCCACAGACGTTGAAGCCACAGGTTTTGTACCATTGGTTGCTTCAGCACTTTCTTTATACACAAAACTTTCAAGTTTCTTCATTGTTTTACGTGAAATTGGCGGCTTTTGAATTTCAATGCCAGTTTCTTCTTTTTCTGTTTTTTTCTGAGATTTTACAGTTGCATTGTCAACCAGATTAGCAAACATTGATGAAGAATCTTCGTTAACTTGCGTTGAAATTGTTATTGAAATATCAGTTGTTGTTTCTGCCTCTGTCTCTGCATCTGTTTCTACCATTTCTCTTATTTCGCTATTTTCACTTTCTTCTTCTTGTATATCAGACATTAATTCTCCATCGAAATTCATTTCTTCTTGTCCAACATCTTCTAAGCCAAGTTTTCTTAAGATATTCTCAACTAAATGGAAATTGAAAAGGAAAAAAAAAATTATATGGTTTTCCTGGGACAAAATTCAAAAGCATTTCACAGAAAACTCACTTAAAAATTCACAAGTTTTCTTTTAATTTTTTTTTTTTAACAATTTCTGAAAATTTTATGAACAATTCCTATATTTTTTATTTCGACTTTCTACGAGTTTTCTCTAATTGTCTGAGAACTTTTTGAACGCTCCTATCTTACCTTTTTATTTAAGTTTGTTCTAATTGTCTAAGAACTTTATAAGCACTCTTACATTTTTATTTAAGTTTGTTCTAATTGTCTAAGAACTTTATGAGCACTCTTACATTTTCATTTAAATTTTGTTCTAATTGTCTAACAACTTTATGAGCATTCTAACATTTTCATTTAAATTTTTCTCTAATTTTCTAATAACTTATGAACACACTAACATTTTTATTTACATTTTGTTCTAATTGTCTAAAAACTTTGAGCACTCTTATATTTTTATTTAATTAAATTTTTATTCTAATTTTTTAGGAACTTTATAAATACTTTTACATTTCTATTTACATTTTGTTCTAAATTTCTGAGAACTTTAAGAACACACTTTCATTTTCATTTAAGTTCTTTTTTTAAAAATGTTCACAATTGTCAAAGGAATTTTTGAACACTTACCATTCTATTTAAATTTTTTAGAATTATCTGAGATCTTTATGGACACTTTTTGTAAATAATAATTGGCATAAACAAAAACTGTGAGGCAAACCTTGCATTTGATGAATTTGATCAGGATCCTCAGAGAAATTTGTATGCATCACATTTTCCAAATCAAAAAGTTTCAAACTCTGAAATAATAAAAACAAAACAGAAAAAAAAACTTCCATTTTTTAAAACTCTTTAACAAATGCTAATTTTTTTTACCCCAAGTGAATATTCCATGACGACAATTGCCACAATCGCATCCATAATTAACACTTCCGATCTGAACATCAGCTTTGCGTGTGCTAATTACACCAATTAATTAGACGTTAAAAGTTGATTAATAATTTAGTTTTGTTTCAATGATTGTTGTACTATAACAAACCTTCAGATAACCTGATGAGACTTTCCAAAAGACGAACCGTTGTTCTCAGAACTTTGTGTTCGTCTGGCGATTTCCTATGCAGCAAATAATATCGCTGTAAAATGCGATTTGTCGCTGAGCACATCTTTGGTTTTAGCTGTTTAACATGGCTGAAATACTCTTGTAGCTGGTTCACATTCAGTTTCATTTGTGACGTAGAGGAAGCACTCATACCTGCTTTAAAATACAACACGTAAACTCATTTAGTCAGACAATTAATTACCAAAAAAGAATTTTTCATAACGCTCTGCCGACAGCGTCCGTGCCTTTTTCGGCGTAATTTATCTGCCGGCAGCGTTAGTACCCATCACGGCATCAATTAATTATGAAAATTAGAATACTCAATTATAGAAATTAGAATACTCAATTATTAAAATTCGAATTATACAAATGTAAATGTTTGGTTCCAAAAAATAGTTTTTAATCGAGGTACGAATTCGAAAAAAAAAATGAAATGTTCGATTTATGGCATTTCTAATGCTCAAATAATTATAAAATTTCGAACTCTCAAATGATGATAAAATTTCGAAATCTCAAATGATTATAAAAATTCGAATACTCAAATAATTATAAAATTGGAATATTAGAATTTTAACATTTCTAATTGAAAAACTAATCCACAATGGGTATTTCCACACACATGACAGAACATATGGAACCTTTGAAATTATAATTCCCCATATTTAACTGTTTAAAATTTTAATTAAAAATCAAACCTTCCGTTTACCTTTCGCTAATTTTCCACCTAAAACATAATCAGACACAAGCTGATCCCAATCAGCACTTTTTTCATCCAGTAAAAGATAAATTAAATCAAAACGACTTAACAAAGGAGTAGAAATTGCCACATTCAAATTTGCACCCTAAAACAAAACAAAAAAGTTAAAAAAAATGATTATCACATTGACTAACTGATAATAAACTGACTAAACTAGGGTCATAATGTCCTTTTGGATTTGTGGCTGCTAAAATGGTGCATCTTGTATTCATTTTACAAACAAGTCCAGCCTTAGATACAAACAAACAGATTAAAGTCATTCAAAAGTCAGTTTGGAAGTGTTTTCACCTTTGCCACGCTAATTGTCTGTTGCTCCATTGCTTCCAAGATGCTGGCCTTGTCATGTTCTTTGATTCCATTAAACTCATCAATACAACAAATTCCTCCATCAGCCAAAACCAAAGCACCAGCTTCCAAGTGCCATTGACCACTGTCCTAAAACAGTGTTTAAGAAACGAGAATAAATTGCATTGCTTACAATGGACATTTGTCTCTTTTCTTATTTAGTCATTTTCACCAATAACAAACATGCCTATTGTGAAATGCAAACCTTAACTGCTGATGCTGTTAATCCAGCAGATGTACTTCCAATTCCAGTGGTGAGAATTGATCTGGGTGACATTTTTGCAGCAAATTTTAAAAACTCTGATTTTCCAGTTCCTGTTTAATAATAAGAAAATTTCCTCCCCCAATTAATAGTTTATTAAGTTTATATTTTCGTATAAAAATTTGTGTACCAGGATCACCAATCAATAACATGTGAGATTCTCCTCGAATTTTAGTTCCAGATTCGTCGGATTTAGCAACTCCACCAAGTAGCACAAGAGCCACTGCCAATTTGATTGGATACAATCCATATATTTGAGGACACAAACTTTGAACGATCTCATCTCGTCCTTTCAGAGGATTAGTTTGATATTCAGACCAAAAATCAGAGAAATATTTTTCCTAGAAAATATAAAAAGTCAGTGCAGTTTCAGTCAAATTGGATTAAACATTGGTTTTAATTAAAATTGACTTACTGTATCGCTTGCAATTCTGATTTGTGATTTCTGATTGCGAACTTCAACATTATTTGCTATGATTACATGTTGAAAATGGCACTGGGTATTTTCCATACATGATCTCCAACGACGGCACATAACACCTCTTAAAATAACAATTTTAATTAATCATCAAATTCAAATATCTAATTGAAATTTACATACGCAATGGTGACATTATCACCAGGTTTACAAGAATCGACCAAATCGTTTTCTAATATTACTAAAATAGTTCTGGGAATTACTCGAGCAGACAACGCTTGGACACTTTCTTGTAGTTTTACTTCTTGGTAATCACGCCATTGCTCTGGCTCTACAATTGACAATTTTCAAATACATTACATAAAAACAAAAGTGGAAATAAATAAACGAGACTAAATCACATCAGTTCCAATGGTAATTTGTCTCGTTTCTTTCTTTTATAAAGAAAAAAATATGTCAAAAAAGAAACGAGACTAAATCTCATCAGTTCCAATGATGATTTGTCTCATTTCTTTTTTTATATGCGAGTAAAAAAAACATTTTCAATTGATAAAATATTTCAGTAAACTAATTAAAACTTTTAAATACCTTCTGTATTAATGGGTGTAAATTTTGTTGATGAGCAACCAATTGGATTTGGACAATGGTTGCTTCGTCCTTTAAGTTTACTAAATTGTTGATAGTCATTCTTGACTACAAAACGATGCTTACAAGAGTTGCAGGTGAAGCTCTTATCGTATTGAATTAGCTGAACTAGTGAAGCTCTTACAATTATACCTGTATTAAAATGTCAACTATTAAAAATCAATAAAGCATTACTGAATTATCGATTAAAGAACCTGAAATTGACACAAACAATCCAACATCTGATGATTTTGGAATTACAGTTCGATTTAGTTCTGGAAACAATGACAATCCAGCTATACGTGCGTGTACGTGCTTCTTAAATGTCTGCAATAAGTAAACCATTAACAAAATATTACTATTAAAATTAAATCAAATTTAGATTTTGCAAGTATACACT
The DNA here is from genome assembly GCA_013389785.1 of Helicorthomorpha holstii. NCBI lineage: Eukaryota > Metazoa > Arthropoda > Diplopoda > Polydesmida > Paradoxosomatidae > Helicorthomorpha > Helicorthomorpha holstii. The sequence goes on along the minus strand of JAAFCF010007136.1, from coordinate 37,114 downwards.
TCCTAAACCAATTTTTCCTACACATTTTTAAACTGAATAAAGTACTTCAACTTGACTAAAAACACTTTCTCAATGGCTAAACCCTTATAAACTACCTAAATTAGTTCTGGGATTTGTTAAACCTCTTGTACAAATGCTAAACCACTCTCAAAACAATGTTAAACTGTCTAAAATACTTTTAGTTTTTCACTTAATGAACTTTCAAGTAAACTAAAACCACTTTCTTACTGACTAAATCATTTTCAAACCACTTTCTCACTAGCAAAATCACTTTACAACTACTTTCTCAATGACTAAATCATTTCTAAAATAGTTAACTTACTTCTGGAAATGGTTATACTTTTTTTCCAAATGATGTCTAAACTGTTTGAAACATATTTTCAAATATCAAACTACTTCTGAAATATTTCAAATTACTTCAGACAAATCAAAACACTTTAACAAATAGCTAAAAATACTTATAAAATAGCTAAATTACTTCTCAAAATGGCTAAACCACATCCAAAACATTTGTAAACTGCCTAAAACATTTCCAGTGAACTTGCAACCACTTTCTCAATGACTTAAATCACTTCTGAAACTCTTAAATCATTTACCACGTGTTTAATACACTTCAAATTCACTAAAGACACTTTCTGAATAGCTAAACAGATTCTAAAACATTTTGTTGTGTTACCATTGGATTTTGAGATGCGCTGTGTTCATCCTTCACTAATTCTTGTGCTTTTCTTAGCATTTCATCGAGACAACCAAGAATCTTATTAGGATCATTTAACAGCTGATCACTTAGCTCAATGCAAACATCAAATAATAATGGAGCTCTGAAATTATTAAATATTAATTCTTTCTAATTTGTAGCAAATAATTTTAATGGTTTTACAAAAAAGTTGAATAGTTACTCTATGGCGACAGCATAATGCTTATTATCACTTGCTTCTTGCAAGATATTTTCCAAGTCTTCACTGTGTTGCTCCCTCAAATATTTCATCAATTTAACTATTGATTAAAATTATAATAAGAAAACAAATTAGGATTGATTTTGGAATAAGATGTGTCATTTAAATCGAATTAACAAGTGGACAAGTCAACTTACAGTCAAATTGGTCTTCAAACGCTTTCCGATCCATTGTTTTAACTTAATTACGTTATAAAGTTATATGCTTTAATTATAAAATTAAAATCTTAACCATTTTTTCGGTAATTTGACCTAAAAAAGTTAAAAACAGCAAAAAAAAATTCCTTAACAAATTATCCGCGGTTTTTTTTAAGAATGTTTCTAAAGAGCAGACGGAATTATTTGAATTTCAAAAACATTCGATAAACTTACCGGTAATTTTTGGATTAAAATGAAATCTAAACGCTTAAATTTCATGTATTCAGCATACATATTACCGTAAAACTATTTCGTAATTAATTTCGATGGTCATAATAAATTACTTAATCACTAAACTATGTAAATTTGAAAAATTTCTAAAAGAAACAGCTGTGTTCCAATTGCTATCGCGTAATTGCATAATTACGAAACCTTGTAAAACCCATGCCTTGTCTTATAATTTTTAACTTATATTTAAAACGTGTTTTTATATTTTATATATTATCTCACTTATAATGTTTATTTAATATAACAATCGTTATAAAATCTGAAATAGTAAATATAAAAACATATTATCAAAAAATTATAAAACAAGTTGTGGCCCTTACAGGGTTTCGTACATAATCGATTCCAAGCTCTGAATTATCGTCTGCTGTTTCAGTTACTTGTCAGTTATTTCCCATAATGTAATGGCTGTCACTGTAACGTAATGGCCAACGCGTACGTAATATCCGGGGGGAGGGGGTCGAGGGAGGATTTCGAACGAACTTGCTCCACATCGTTATTATTCGTCATAGCACCAAATACAGTATGATAATACCTACGACTCTGCTCTAAAACCGTTAATCACTGTTAGCAACGCCATCTGGTGCTGGACCTGCATGTGGTTATAGAATCATATCGTATACACACATGTCTATAGCACTATAGCAATCATTTAAAAGTAATAAAAAATGAATTTATGTTGTAATAAGCGTTTAAAAAGTGGCAAAATATGTGCCATGTTTGGATGTAACAATTATGAAATTCAAAAGGAAAAAAAAACATTTTTTAGAATGCCAAAGGATAAAGAATGGTTAGTCAAAAAGCATTAAGTCACAATTGAATTTGTACTTATGTAAATTATTTAATCAATTAAGTACTAATACATTTTTGTTAATTATTATAGTTTAGCAAAGTGGATAACTGCCTCTAAAAGAGATGATTTAGATAAGGCTTTTAAAGTTCAAAAGATAGAACACTTTTATAAAACATACAAGGTGTGTTCTGATCATTTTGAACCTAATTGTTTTAAAGACCAAAACTGTCACTCAAAAGGGTATGTAATTTGAATGTAATACATGAAATGCAAAAAAGGTAATAATATATTAAATTTGTCAGTTTATATTCTTGGGCTGTACCTACACTTAATATTCATAAAGTTCCAAATGCCAAGAAAAGAAAAATATGTGACAGAATACCAAATAGTAATTTACCCAGTGAAGAGAAATTTAAGTCTGTACCTCAAGTTAGTGAAACAATATTAAGGAGTGAACCAGAAGAGTTTGTGCCTTATGTTACTGAAGAAATAATTGGGAATGTATCAGAAACAACCAATAAAGTGATTGAAAATGATAATTCAGACAGTGCAGCAACAATTTCAAGTTTAAAGTTGCAAATATTAACTTTGAAGAAACTACTAGCACAGCAAAAGAAGAAACTGGCCAGCAAAAGTTCTTCATTGTCTAAGTATAAAAAACTCTGTGCATTGTATAAGCTTCAGTTAAAGAAAAAAACCCAGGAGCCTTCAAAGAAGAAAGTTCATGTAAGTACTGTTTGTGAACAGTTTATAGAAAGCCAATATAGGTTAGTCAATAAGAAAAAAAATGGTTATAGGTATAAAACTTGTGATAAGGAGTTTGCTCTTGCATTGTATTATTGTTCAACAAAATCATATGTTATGATGCATAAATACTTTTGTATGCCTAGTCTCAGTTCCATAAGATCTTGGATGAATAATTTAAATTTAAGTTGTGGCATAAATGACACAGTTTTACAACTATTAAAAGTTAAAGCTGAGTATTTAAGTACTAAAGAAAGGGTGATATCTTTAGTATTTGATGAAATGTCATTACAACAGCATTTAAATTATGATGCCCAAAAAGATGTTTTTGAAGGCTTTGAAGATTTTGGCAAAGGGAGTCCCAGTAATCTGAAATTATGTACTCATGCCATGGTGATCATGATTAAAGGTTTATATTTAAATTTTAAACAAGTTTTAGGTTATTATTTAACTAAAGATGTCATGTCTGCTGACAATTTCAAAGAACTTTTTTTAGATATCCTAAATAAAATTCATGATACTGGCTTTGTTGTTAAATCAGTTGTATGTGACCAGGGTTCTAACAATGTCAAATTATTTAAACTCCTCTCAGTAACCAAAGAAAATCCATACTTAAAATATAATGGCAATACCATTTATTTTTTTTATGACCCACCTCACTTGCTAAAAAGTGTGAGGAATAATTTCAAAAGTTATGATTTTAAATATGGAGATATTACCTATTCTTGGTCACATATTGCTGATTTTTACAATATTGATTCACAACAAATGCCAAGACTGGCACCAAAATTAAAGAAAATTTGTATTTCCTTGCCACCATTTTCTCCAATGAGAGTATGTTATGCTGCCAATACTTTTAGTCATTCTGTAAGTGTTGGTATTTCATGCAATGTAGGTTTTGGAAAACTAACTGCTGCTGCAGCTCATACAGCTGATTTTGTTGAAAAAATGGATACATTATTTGATATTTTCAATTCAACACATATTGAACCTAAAACCTTAAGATGTCCATTAACAGTCAAATCAATGGAACATATAAATAAATTAAATGAACTTAGCCAATTTTTAAATAATTTAGTTGTGGTAAATACAAGGATGATTAATCCTTTATGCATACAAGGTTGGATTGGAAATATCAATGCATTGAAGCTCTTATGGGAAGATTTAAAATGTAACTATAACTTTGAAAAATTACCTACAAGAAGGCTAACACAAGATTGTGTTGAAAATTTGTTTTCAGTATTGAGATTAAAAGGTGGAAATAATGTAACACCTGACAGTACTAAATTCAGATGTAATTTAAGGTCTGTTATGACCAATCAATTGTTGCAACCTTCAACTGATAGTAACAGTGCAGTAGATGTATCTAAATTTTTATTACAAAAGCAACATATTATAAAAAAAGCTATTTCTGTGCCTGTTGTATTACCAAAAATGACAAATGGTTGCCATGACTGTGATATGTTGATAACTGATAATATGAACTTAGCTGAAAAGACTTCAGAAACTTATGTGTTAGGTTGGGTTTGCAGCAAATTACCTCATGAAAATTGCCAAAAAGTTTTATGTTCTCTAAATAATAGCTATGATTTAGACAACATCCAAATTGAGTTAAAAAAATATAATGAAAATTCCAGATATTTTTTTCCCAATGACAATGCAAAACAATGTGCCAATATTATCAACAGTGTATTTAAAAGCAATATTGATAATTATCTTAAAGAAAGTTTCTACTATGTTAAAAAAAAATTATGTGATCTTTGTATTAATTATTGTATTCGTGATAAAATGCCAAATGTCTGTGATAGTTGTTGTGATTTATTAATGAACAAATATTTTAATGTATTAATTAAGAGTTATATTAATAAATTGAATGAAGAAAGTAAAAGCAGTTTAGCTAAACTGCATACAAAAAATAATAAATTAAAAAAAATATCTCATAATTGAATTATATGAATTCTGTGTGTTTATTTTCGTATTTACATAATTTCATTTTAAATTTTCAGTAGAAATTACAAAGTATACAATTATTTATATGTATTTGAAACGTATTAAATCCACATGCACCGTATAGCTTTTCTTCGCTCTTGCAGGTCCACCACCAGGGCGGCCTATAATTTGACGTTAACAGCAAGTCTATGGGAAATTCGCCGAGTCGTAGGTATTATCATACTGTATTTGATAGCACTCACCCCCTTACCACTCTCTGCCATAACGTCGCGTCAGTTGTTATCGGTGTTCATTTTTTCTGTTAACTATACAATTATTAGAGTTATTGTTCATTAAAACATTTCTTGTCCGTAATTGAAAATGTCTGCTGACAACGAAGAAGTAGAAACAAAGTTGGAAGACGATTCGGCCGAGGGAGAAACGGAAGAAGTGGAAGAAGCTTCATCCACTACACTCGAAGACGAAAAGGTATTTTTACATTGAACAAAACAACGTGTGTTTTTACCCTCAAATAAAATCCGTTAATATAAGATAATAAAAAAAAACAACGGATTAATAATTGGTAATGATTGGGTGAAATTGCAGTTTCGAACAAATTTAAATTTGGTTTGTCATGTCATCAGTCGTACAGTATGTTGTTGTTGCACAATGTATGGAACATCAACATATTATTCTGTGTTTTATATGTTTTTGATTTATTATTATTATTGGTTTGTTGAATTGCTGATTGTTTTTATATTTATTGAATAAAGGTGAACTTGAAACAAATGCAGCAGTTGGAGGAAGCCAAATTGAAATCGAAATATCCGACAGCAATTAGGCCTGGTGGCACATCTTTTCTTCAAAAAAGATTGAACAAAGGGGTAACTTACTTCATTATCAGTAAATAAAATGTCAAATAGGTAGTTTATGAAAGCTAGTAAGTAGCAAAATGTATGGCAAGTGGCAACTATGACGTATAAAGGTAAAATGTGAATGTAAGAATCATTTTGCGTTGAAAATCAACTGCGGCTGAATTTCAAGTTACACAGTATTTGAATCTTTAAATTCAGCTCGCATTTATATGCAATGAATAAAGAACGTTCGAAATTTTTAAATTAAAGAGCGAAGGCTTAAATGTGGCTGACTTTATTGATTAAAAGAAATAGTAATTTCAGCCGTATTTAAACTTACAATAAGAACGTTCGATAATTTAATGATTAAATTTGCTTTCAAATTTTAACCGTTAAAATTTAATTGCAGTATTTACTGTACATAGCTGTGTTGTTTATACTTTTACTTGTGTAGTTGTCACATGTTTTGCTACTTGTTGGATCTCTGGCAATCTTTCGATGTTATAGTTTCTATGAACATTTTAAAACCATTTTTAAGTATTGACTGATTTTCAGGTTACATTTTAAACTTTAAATTTAGCCCGCACTTAAATGCACGTTTTAAAAACGTTTGAAAATTTTAAGTTAAAGAGCAAAAGCTTTAATGGGGCTGAATTTGATGTTTAAAAGAAGTCCATTCAGCCGTATTTAAACTTGTAATACGAACGTTCGAAATTATTATTAAAGAGAGGAAGCTTTAATGCGGCTGAATTTAATGAACAGGATAAAAAGTAAATTCAGCCGTATTCTAACTTCAATAAAAACGTTCGAATTTTTAATTATAAAAATTCGAATGCAGTTTTGGGGGAAATTAATAAACGGGAAAAATCCCCATTGGAACTAATGAAATTTTGTCTCATTTTTTATTGAGCGCTTTAAAAACAGTTTTCCAATTGATAGAATCATCCTGTATAACTAAATTGAACATGTTTTTTTTATTATTATTTTGTTGTTATTGTTATAATGTAGAAATATTTTGATTCTGGTGATTACAACATGGCCAAAGCTAAAGCCCAAAAGCGTCCTCTGCCGCCAGCTGTGGTAACTCCTCAACAACAGCCAACTGGTGAGGCCATTCCAACTCCAGACAATTTGCCAACGAGGAAAACGTCTCTGGTACAAAGCAAGTTGGCTGCTGGGTTAACATAACGGTCATTTATTACTTGAGGAGATTAGACATCTTTTTTTTCTTTATTATTTTCCTTTTTCAGTCTTTGTTTTGGCTTTTTCTTTAAAGTTAAATTTAAACAAATCCATTTACAACTGAAAAACATTGGTCTCTCATCAATAAGATTAATTTTTCTTTTCTTTTGGTTTCAAAATACAGGATTAATGACTTTTAAAGCAGATTACAACCATTACAGTGTTTTGAAATATTTAAAAACTTAATTTTTTTTTTTCATTATTTTTTTTTTTGTGCTTGATTTGTGTGGTTTTGAATTTTTGAGTTGTAAAATTCTTCTTGAAATAATTTTTTTACGTCATTTTTTAAGTACTAGAAAAACATGATTTCGGCATTTATTAATTTATCGATTTAGTTGACTGTTATTATAGTCTAATTTAATTGATAGATTTTCATCAATATTATTTGAAAAAATTACAAAATCTTCACTCAAAAAAAAAAGTTGCAGCTTGTTTATGTTTAGACATTTTCAAAATTGTACTAAAATGTTTTTACTAGATACAATTACAGAATAGTTACTTCCACTTTACTATTTTTTTTGGTTGAATTATTTACGGAAAAGGCTTTCAAGATTTAGTGAAAATTTCTTCTTTAAACTGTAAATTTTCGTCTTCACAAAGTAAATGGAAATCTCCCATTCGTTTATTTATTTGGTCAATGTATTTTAATTTTGACAATTTTTTCTTATAAAAATGATGGTTGAGAAATTAACTACATTTACCTTTTTATTTATTTATTTTTAACAAGTTTCGTGATAGAAATTCGCATAGTAAGAAGGAGCATTTCGTAATATAATGAACACCAGCATCATATATGAGCAGTTGGATGAATTCTTCAAATTAGGTAAAATTTCTAAGGAACTTTTAACTGATACTTTCACTCAACAAAATTTATATCTTTCAACGCATAACGAGCGTCTCCAACGTAAAATGAATCTTAAATACAAAAATTGAATGGTCAATGTCAAAATCTAGATCTATTACACAAAATTAAGATCTTAAAACATAAAAATGGATCTCCAACATGACAATTTGAGTCTCCATTCTTATTCAAGCGCTTAATTTAAAATATTTGGTTAGTAAAATTTGGCAGTGTATTGGGGAAATAATTATCACTTGTGGTTTTTTCTCAGTACTTCAAGAGTAAAGGATCCCTAGTTCTACTTTGTTTCATTAATCCACTCGGTTATACAACGCTGATGTGCATTACCCATGAAATGATTTTGATTCTGCTGAAAGAAAACACAAGTTTCTAGTTGTTTGGCATCTTTGATAGCAATTTAACTGGAGAAATTTGTAAGATTTGTATTACGAGTCGTATATTTCTTACCTGTAATTGACTTGTCTGTCAATTTTAAGCGAAAAAAAAGTCAAAAACTGCACTTCAATGTTGAAACTGGTGAGTAACTTTCATTATACACCCAAGATGTTTATTGTTTGCGTTTCTATATCGGTTTATCTACACAAAGTAATCATTATAAAACACTAAATTCATAATATAACAATAGAAAATTGCAACTATTCTTCAGATTTCTGCTCTCTGCTGGCCAGCAATGATTTCACTTCACTTTCAGTCGTTCTGTAGACTTTGTTATACTTGTAAGGCCGGTAAACCGCGTAATAGATGGAGAACGAGATGGCTCCCACGCCCAGATACAATAATATTTTATTTTGAATCATTTTAATAATTGTCTTTAACTTTTAGTTATAACTGATTCATTGGATTCAGCACTCTTTTTACTCTCAGATTGCGACCTCTGCTGTTGCTGCTTCTTGAAATACGGCTGCCAAATGTAAACTCCTGAAGCAATTCCAAGCGCCGATCCAAACAAAAGTTGTGGAAATGACACTCTAAAACGCATTTCTAATTGTTTTTAACAAACAAAATTAAATTTGCAATTGCAAAAATCATAAAAACCATAGCAGAAAACTTACATAACAATGTCTGGCAATTGAAACTGCGATTGGAGTGAAGTAAAGATTAGCAGTGAAATGTGCACTAAGTAGTTTTTAGTTTCACATATCACTGCTAATTTTTATTTCGAACCATTACGTTATCGAGGAAATATGTTGGTGTTATGATAATTCGCATGACACAACACGTCTTTTATAGATAATTAAATAAAGGACCAATTGTCATAGGGTGGGTTGTAAAGAAGCGACATTATGTATTTGTTTATGTAACCGGTAACATTAAGTTTAATGTATTTTCGAGTGTTTTTAGTCGATTTTACAGCATTTAGTATTGTATTGTTATAGATCAGTACATTTATGTTATTATGTTGTTATTTACAATTCTAATTTTAGTTAAAATGGTTTAATTTGTACAATTTTATTAGCAGCGGTTATTGATCAGCTATGACAAGGTGATTACTCGGTCAGAGTAGCAGCAGACGAATTTTCCAATATTTTTCCTGGTTGTTTTTTTTTCTCGAGAGGTCGTCGTAAAGGGCGTTGAAGAGTAAGTAGCAAAGGGAGAGGTTGTTGCGTGTGTCGGATGTTATTAATGATTCGGGTCAATTAGTTAGCCACTATGCCTCAAGATCAAGATGAAGTTGGGTAAGAAATTAAACCAATTCCTTTCTTATTAAAACCTTTATTAACTACTAAAATGTAGTTGTTAACTTGTAGAGAATTTGTTAAAATCGAACATTCGGCTTCAACAAGTGTGTGTAGCATGGCGATCAGTATTGCCACGTCAGCTAACACATTCGGGAAAAAAATCGTTCCATTGAAATTTTTTTAGTTTTTCATTAACTTAAACGTCTAGTTAAGTAACAAAAACAGTTAATTACGTTAATTAAACCTGCCATCATATCCGGCAAACATTAAACTGGGTGTGTTTGCGTATAATCATTAATATTTTTTTGGGGGCAACAAGTTGTAATATTTTTCTGTTTTTATAAGCGCAGTTTACCAACCTGTGGCTGATTGGAATAAATTTAAAATTTCGAACGTTTGATTTTCCAATTTCAAATTTGTGTAGAAAAATTGTACGTAAAAGACACGGAAGATTCAACACTAAATCATTTAAAAAAACAAAATCCAATTATCAAAAAATAAAATGGCTCGGTGTATTTGATATCGTTAATTAAGATGGACATTTCCGGGGTTTTATTATAAATTTAGATAATTACACGCTAATGTAATCTATGAACCGTCGTTACCATTGGACAAAACGTTCTAATAATTATCGTTCTAACTTAATTAAATGTGAATTCATTATTCGACTTGTTTTGTTAATTTCAGGAAAATGTTTGTTGGTGGCCTTAGTTGGGACACAACCCACGGTAAATGATATTATATGATTACAGCTTTATATAACTGAATTTTTAATGTTTTGATATTGTTTAATAGATGCTTTAGCTCAGTATTTTTGTCAGTATGGCGAAGTTGTGGACTGTGTTGTGATGAAAAATGGGGAAACTGGAAGATCCAGAGGTTTTGGATTTGTTACTTTTAAAGATCCATCCAGTGTTGAACTGGTTCTGGCCAGTAAACCACATAATTTAGATGGAAGAACTGTGAGTTGTTAATTGAGCAATTTGAATTTGTAACTTGTGAACTTAAGGCTCAGTTTTTAATTGCTGTTTTTTCCTTGAACAGATTGATCCAAAAGCGTGCAATCCGAGAAATTCTCAAAAAGTAAGTCAACAATTAGATGACTTAACCAAGAACTCAAACTCTACGGTATTTAAGATATTTTTAATTATAATTAAGAGTTATTTGAAAGTGTATAGTAACGTTTTGGCGAGTACATATCTTTTTAAATTTGATATGTTATGTAGAAATGCATTTGTACATTTTGTTTTTAAACTGTAAATGTACTTGTGTTTATACTTTTGAAGACTGCTAAATCGTTTTATTAGCAATTTATCGTCTTGTTTTTTATTATTTATGTTAAGCTGAGTTTATTTATGAGGTGTTGCGTCAAGAATCAACAGGCAAAGTGTATTTTAAAACGGTTTCTTAAGTTTCAATGTCAATTTTTGACTTACTAGAGCAAACTTTGGGTCTAAGAACTAATTTTTTGATTATAAGAAGCCCCAAATGGTTTTCAAGGTATTAATTTTGGGTTTCAATGGTCAAATTGAAGTGTATTTTTGGCTTTCAAAGAACCAAATTTCGATTTGAGGTAGTAAATTTTTGTTTTTAGTGAATATAATTTGGTTTTCAAGGAGCCAAATTCGGTTTTAAAGATGGTGAATTTGATTTAAAAGGTGCAAAACTATGAATTTGGTTTTGTAGAGGACAAAATTAGGTTTTCATAGTTTTAAATTTGGTTTTCAAAGGACTGTGATGAAGTTTCATGGTAGAAAGCTTGGTTTTTCAGGCGTTAAATATGGTTTTCAAGCGTTCAAGGAGGTTAATTTGACTTTCAAAGAGCTTAATTTGGTTTTCAAAAAGCTTAATTTGGTTTTCAAAGAGCTTAATTCAATGTTTTAAAAAGTAACCTTGATTCACAAAGGACAAAACTAAGTCTCATGATAATAAGTTTGATTTTCAAGATAGTAACTTAGTTTTCAATGGGCTAAACTAGGTTTTGAGATAGCAAGTTTGACTTTCAATAACAAAAATTGAGTTTAAGTAAGCAAAACTGACTTTTCAAGATGTTAAACTGAGTTTTATATCAGCGAACTTTATTTTCTAAGATAAGTAATATGATTTTAAATCAGTAAATTTGGTTTTGAATAGGCAAAATCTAAGTTCAAGTTATCAAAGTTTCAGTTTCTAGTACTAAACTTGAGAGTTGAAGTAAGGAAACGTTTTAAGTTGCAAATTGCTTTGCTTGGATATTTCATTACATTTTTAACAGATAAGAAGAAGGCGATAACTTGCTTTAATGTTATGACTAATGTTTGTAATTCATCAGTTTAATTTTACTGTTTAAATTTGAACTTTTTAGGTAAAAAAAGGCGAACTACCAAAGATATTTCTTGGTGGTTTACCAGCAAATATAACTGAAACAGATTTGAAATCCTACTTTGCTAAATACGGAAAAGTAATTATTGTTGTTTTTGTTTATATTTTGAGATTATTAATATAAATTTTGTTTAAAATGAAGGTTTTAGAAGTAGTCATAATGTATGACCAAGAACAAAAGCGGCCCAGGGGTAAGTTTTTTTTTTGACAGAAATTGGTAACAAAACTGCATGATAATTTTAAATTTATTGTAAAGTGCAATCATGTTTTGGGGAGAATTTGGTCACAAGTTAAAAATAATTAACCATATTAAATTAAATATGAATATAGTAATTGAATGTACATTTGAAAAGTTTATGTACTTTAAAAAAAAAATTTTAATTTTTTTTAACTTAAAAAGTTTTATGGTTGATTTTTAATATGGTTTCTATTTTTTAACTTATTATTATTTTTACTTGTATAATTTTTAATTATGTTGAAGGTTTTCTACTCTTTACCTATAGGTCCTGACTTTTAAAACAAATTAAGTCAGTCACAGTTTTGGTACAATTTTTAATTGTAAAATTTTGAATTAGAAGTGTAAAATGTTAGAACACAATTACTTAACAAATTTTAAAATGTAAAATGATAGAACAAATGTTAAAAATATATTTAATGTTATAGAATAAAATTTAATGTTATAGAACAAATTTAATGTTATAGAATAAAATTTATTGTTATAGAACAAATTTAATGTTATAGAACAAAATTTAATATTATAGAGCAAACTTTACAATTACAGAAAAAATTTAATATTATAGAACAAATTTTAAAATGACAGAACAAAATTTAAAATGTGAAATGACAGCGCAAAATTTAAAATGTGAAATGATAGAGCAAAATTTAAAATTTTTTTTGTTCCATTGAACTGTGACTGACTTAATTTTTTTAGTTTATAAAATGCTAAGTTTATTATTGGTTGCCATGAAAATTAGGCTTCGGATTTTTATCGTTCGAGACGGAAGACAGCGTTGATCGAGTTTGTACCGAAAAATATGTCAGCATCAATGGGAAGCAGGTGTAGTGAAAAACTGCCTGTATCAAAAAAAAAAATAATAAGAAAATTTAAAAATCACAAAATGAAAAAAAAAAACTTAATTCTTTTGACAAAAATTTAAAACAATAGTTTGCAGTTTAAAACAACAGTTCCATAATTTCATTAAACATTGTAATTTATTATTATGAATGTCTAATGAAATGTTAAAATTGGAAGAAAAAAAGCAAAAATAAGACAAAATTTTGTTTTATGATAATTGTACTTGTATTATGCCGCTGTGTTCCTGAGAGTTTCTTTATAGTTTAGAAATTAAGTTACTTTTTTCTTGTAAGTAAATCTTTAATTATCCGGATTTTGTATATTTAAGTTTGAATATTTTATTGGGAAGGAAAATTAACACCTGGGCAATGCCGGGATTTTATGCAAAAACATAAAAAACAAATTATTTTTTGTTAAAATTAATATCTGTATTGAAATTGTCTGATTTAAATCATATTAAACTGTTAATTTTTTTTAGTTTAAATTTAGCAAAAATTGCCCTGGGCAAGGCTGGGCACTTTTGCAAAAAATATGATAAAGCAATAGAAATTAACAAAAATTGGTAGTTGAAAAAAGCAAAAAATAATTAATTTTTTTACAAATTTATTTAGAAATAAAATTATATTATTTTAAAGTGCTTGGCAAAAATAACCTTGGCAAGGCCGGGCACTTTTGCAAAAAAATGATAAAACAATATAAATAAATTTAGAAGTGAAAAAAAATTAACAGATAATTAATTTTTGACTAATTTGTTTTGAAATTAATTTTTTTTTTAAAATGCCCGGCGTTGCTCGGGTGATGATAGCATTTCAGATTTACAATTTTTAATTTTTTAAGTAAAAATAATTTTACTTGATGAAGTTATTGATACGGATAATTGAAGTTTTAATTTTTGTACTTAATTAATTAGTTAAGAAAGTGAATTATAATTGTGAATTTTATTTACTCTTAATGGACGCAACTGCATTGGTTTTTTAGATGTGACTGGAAAATTGGTAGCAGGCCCTTGGTTAAAAATGACCTTTTAATTTTTTTTTTATTACAAAATGACCTTTTTATCTTTCAGGTTTTAATTTATTTTTAATTTATATTGGGTTTTCCATTGGGCATGTAAATTTTTTTTATATTTAAATATTATTATTATAGATAGATTACTTTATTTAAATTTTAATAATAAGTCTATGTTAATTGTTGTTAACGTACATTTGATATATTAGTTAAGGATTTTTTTTTTAAAATAGTTGATTTTATTTATTATTATTGAAAATGTGTCAATTGTCCTCCTAACTTGATTGCTAGTTAATGGCCTAGTTAATTTTAGAAGTAAGTTAGTTTGTAATTATATTTGTAAATTAGTTGTTTTTTTTTTCTTCTTATTTTTTTGATTAATTAGTTTAGATTAATTATTAAATAATCATATATTTTAATTGGGATAAATTAATTGTGCCAAGGGTCTGCGTATAAATTTTTAGCACATTTAAATCGCGGCATGTTATAATGTATAATCAACGGTTTTTTTAATTATCATTTTTTCTTAATTAAAAAAAAAAAAAATTAATTAAAAAAAAATCGGATGCACCAATAAGAAAATAACAACAAGAAAATGATTTTTTTAAAGGAAAACAAAAAAAGACGCACAAATAATTTATCTGTATTTTTTTAATTCCTAAAAAAAAATTGAATGAAAAAAAAAATTTTTTTTGATATTTTTTTTTCTATTAAATTAACATTAATTGATTGATTTTATCCAATGGAAATCTAATGTTTGATTAATTGGGGTTTTAGGTTGAAATTAAACGCGCGGAACCTCGAAATGGAAGATCAAGTGGCGGTGGAGGAGGTGGTGGCGGCGCTGGAGGAGGCAGACAATATGGTCAGTGGAATGGTGGAAGTATGGCACCACCTCATGTTGGCTCTCAATCCATGGCTGGAGTTGGACCACCGATGTCTAATGGCATGCCTGGTTATCCGACTCCAGGTTGGGGACCTCCGCAAGGATATCCACAAAGTATTTTATTCATAATTTAGCAATGAGTTTTGTTTAACAATATTTTGGTGTATCTATGTAACTTAGGTCCTTATGGAGCAAGCTATCCTGGCTGGCCTTCTCATCCATACCCAATGTATGGTGGAGCTCAATATGGTACACCTACAGCTTATCCTGGTTATCCTGGTAAGTTTAGTATTTCAATATTTGGAAATGAGACTGAATCTTACTAGTCTAAGTGGCCAGTTTTCTCGTTTCTTTTTTGTTATTAGGAAATAAATATGAAACGAGACTAAATTTAATTGGTTTCAATGGCGATTTGTCTCATTTTTTTTTTTTTTTTGTAATTAAAAAAAAATGTGGCAATAAAGAAACGAGACTAAATCTCATGAGTTTCAACGGCGATTTGTCTCATTTTTTTTGTCATTAGAAAAAAATGTGGCAGTAAAGAAATGAGACTAAATCTAATTAGTTTCAATTTACCTTTTTCTTATTTCTTTCTTGTTAAAATAAAAAAAAATATTTTTAATTTTGAAAATCACTCTGTATAAAACAATAGTTGTGACCCAAATTAATATTGTATTTATATTTAAAAAAAACTGAAGGTTACGGTTACGGTTGGCACCAAGGTCCACTTGGAGCAAACACTGCACCAGTGACTGCAAGCGGTGAGGAAACACTCGGTAACGAAACGGCCCCAACTCAATCACAGTCGAGTACATCAATACAGTCATCATCAACAACCAACTCGCAAAGTAATTTATTGAGAGTCTTAAATTATGAAGTTTAAAATGTATTATTTTTCTTATGATTTTGTGTAGGTGGCTTAGGAGATTATAGCCAGGACTCTGCCAGTTATGGTCCTAATAGAAGTTATTCTGCCGGGACAGACGGTAAATCATTTTATATGACACATTTTTTTATGTCAACGACAATACAGTGACATTGACAATTTGACATTCAGATAAGAAATAGTTTGATTAAACTTAATCTTGACGTGAATGTTTGTTGAAAGATTGTGCAACTTAATCTACAAACTATTCAACTTATTGATTGGCGATTGCGAAATTAAATAGATAAAATTGATTATTTTAAAGGTGCCACTGTAAGGTCGTTTGTCATAATGCATGAAGGGTAAATATTGATTTTGTCTGGTAAATCTGATCTTGAATATTTTGATAAAGTTTACTACATTTTCATTTGAAATTGTTAGGCAGGAAATTGCCAGAAAAAATATGTTAGGAAATTTAATATAAAAACACACGTAAATTGTTTAAAACACGATAGAAAAATACTGTTAAGTTAATGATAAAGCATCCAAAAAATTCCTAGAACTGGAACATACAGTATGTTAGTCAAAAGCACATTACAATAGTTCTTTAACAAATATTTACTAATATTAACAAAAATTGCAATGGAAATGACAGAAACACGTCGCTGAACATGACGAAAACGTCAGAAAGTGGGCTGTAAAAACATCTATGTAAAGTGACAAATACAGTATTTTAATAAATGGACGATATCTAAAACTGAAAGTAACAAAAATTATACTCAAAATAACAAAATTTCATTTAAAATGACAAATATTTCATTGAAAATGATAAAAACTTAAGCATAAATGCCCATAAAATGACTGCTAAAATATCCACGTATTGGCAAATTCCCTTTTTACGAAATTTTAAATGTTTTAATCTTACTTTTACTTTCTTGTTTGTATGTATTTAGGTGCAAATCAACAGACAAATAACTACAGCACCGGAAGTACATCAACTGCAGCATCCTCATCATCATCAAGTGCTACAAATGGCGGTTCCAGTGGCAATCGACAACAAGGCTATCATCCATATAGACGATAATGATTTTTAAAAAAATCCTTTGATTTTTAACAGCAGCTGCCTTATAAAGTATTTTTCAAAACGATTTCAACTCTAATTTTATTTTATTATTTTCTTTGTTTAAAAGGTTCACGGAGGTTTCACCATCAAAGTGATGAAATGCTGGTGGTGAAATCTCCGTTAACCTTTCTTTATTTCTTTTTGTCTCTTTGCAATCTGTTACTTGAAAAATATACGAGTTTTGTTTGTTATTTGTGAAAAAATATTTTAACCAACAAAAAAAAATGAACTAAGTTTGTTGTATATTCATATACATAACATTATAATGATGAAGAAGAAGAAGAAAATATTTCTCTTAAAAAGTTATTATTCACTAAGAAGTACAAGTTATGATATATATTTACCATGGAAAATCCTAAAAAACTAAAAAAAAAAACTGTAAAAAAAAAAGCAACAAATTGTTGAAATTGAGCGCTGAGACACAAAGCAAACCATCTCACAATTAAAATTAAAAAGACATGGGAATAATTCACATTGGTTTTAATGGAGATTTGTCTCGTTTATCTTTTAGCTTCTAAGATTACAGTTACAGTTTGTATCCTACAGCAACTAAAAAGAGAATATCCTGATTGAAACAAATGTGGTCTTTTTAAAGGTAAATTTTGGGTCTTTTATGGTTTTTAAATTTACCAGCAAAAATATAACTAGTCTACGTCGATTGAAAAGCTAAAAACGAGACAAATCTCTATTAAAACCAATATGATTCTTTCCCGTTATTTTTCAGAGTCACATTTTGTGTCTTAAAAGTCGCATTTTGTATTTTAAAAGTCACATTTGGTGTCCTAATAGTCACATTTTGTGAAATATAATCTTTAATTTTTTGGTTTTTTTTTTAAATTACTTGCAAAAATCAATTATTTTACATCTAAAAATACAAAAACGAGACAAATTTTCATTAAAACCAATGTGATTTTTCTCGTTTCTTTTTTAAGTTACGTTTTGGGTCTTAAAATTCATATTCTCTGTCTTAAAATTCAAGTTTTATATCCTAAAAGTCACATTTTTTGTTTTTCAAGTTGCCTGCAAAAAAATAACCGTTTTACTTCTACTAAAAATACAAAAACGAGACAAATTTCCATTAAAATTAATGTGATTTTTTCTCGTTTCTTTTTCAAAGTCATATTTATTTCTTAAGTCACATTTTCTATCCTAAAAATGACGTTTTCTGTCCTAGAAGTCAAATTTTGTAACCTAAAAGTGACATGTTATGACTTAAAAGATACATTTTGTGACCTAAAAGATACATTTTGTGATCTGAAAGATACATTTTGTGTTTTAGGAAGTTACCTGAAACAAATTTAATATAAAAAAATAGACGAGACAAATTTTCATGATGTGCAATGACATTTCTTCCCGTTTCTTTTGACTTTTGATTGCGAGATGTTAAAAGTGTTTAATTTTCTTGTTGCTCTGTTATTCGTTGAATTTTCATGGTAAAAAAAGCTTCTTTATACTGAAGAAGAAGAAAAAAAACAATCCCCCCCCCCAACTCCAACAATTCCCCATTTACAAGTTGACTGATGTATTCAAAACTAATATAAGCATATTATTATTATATACAATGTGTATTTTGAATGAAGAGGGAAAAAATATTAATTTGTTTTTAATAGAAGTGAAAAAAAAAACCACTCAAGATTTTACTGTTTTAAATCAAATTATAAGATTCACCAACGATCTTTGTTTTCTCTCTCTGCATTTCGGTGAGCTGGATTATTACCTTATAATAATTATATTGTAATAAATATATAAATATCAATAATTGGAAGTTTAATTAATCAAATTTAAATTGATCGATTTTATTTAGGAATTTTTTATAAAGTCAAATGCGAAAACGTCTTGGGAGAAATGTCTACCGTTTTTACAGATTTTATTTTTCTGGTTTACAAGCCTTAAGAGACAAATAGCAATGGTAAGCAATGCAATTTATTCCCGTTTCTTTAATGATAATTTTTGTCATTTTAACTTCACGTGATTTTATTACCATGACATCAGAATTTAAATCCCTCAAATCACGTACAGTATGTCAATTTAAAATTTAGAACGTCTGCCTTTAAAGAAATGAGACAAATAGCAATGGTAAGCAATGCAATTTATTCCCGTTTCTTTTTTAGTATTTTTTTTCTAATAAAGAAACGAGACAAAAATCAATTGTAAGCAGTGAAATTTATTCTCGTTTATTTATTGATAAATTTTTCTATTAAATTAACGAGACAAATATCCTTCGCATACTTTTAATTAAAAAAACAAACCTGGTAAACTAAAAAGGGGAGGCGTTTGTTCGGTCAGCTGTTACGCTAATAATATGTCAGCTGTCGCCACCTATCATCATAGCTAGTTACAGTTTATTTTGTCATTTTTGCTCACTAGTTGGCACCACTTATTTCGATTAAGATAAGCAATTTTCCTCCTTTATATTTCCCATCATATCATACTGTTATTTGTACTACCCTCTTAGTTAACGAACATTCCGTTTAACAAACTTTCGCTTGACAAATATTTTTAAACATGAATTTCACTGTTATGAGAATCAAAAATGAACATTTATTTTAAAATACATATAATTTTTATTTCATTACAGCCTTTTTGATTAATCGGTATTGTAATTTGAATTACAGAACGAATTAATGATTTCCCTTAAAAATCAATGTTATGTTGATTTTTTTAACGAAATAATAGAACGAATTAATCAATTTCGCATAGAAGTCCATGCTAAGTTGATCATCGCTTAACGAACATATAGAACGAATAGATTGATTTCACGTAGAAGTCCATGTTAAACTGTTACTTGCTTAACGGAAATATAAAATGAATTAATGAAATTCCCTTAAAAAACAATGTTAAATTGATCTTAGTTTAACGAAGTTGTAGAACAAATTAATCAAATTTGCATAGAAGTCCATGTTAAACTCATGTTCGCTTAACGAAATTATAGAACGAATTAATTGATTTTGCATAGAATTCAATATTAAGTTGATTCTCTTTTAACGAAATTATAGAACGAGTTAATGGATTTTGCATAGAAATCAATGTTGAGTTGATGCTCGCTTAACGAACTTCATCTTTGAGCAGAATAAGTTCGTTAACCGAAAATCCAGCATACATTTCCCATCACAATCCCATGGGAATACCAGCTGGCAACTTTTAATTTTCAACGGCTGAATCCACTTTAGATTTCAGTGGTGATTGAGCGAAGGAAGTGTGTGAGTGTTCGTGTATGTGTGTGTGGTGTTTTTCGGAGATTTAGATTTTAAAACAACCAATTCTTCACCGGAATTTAAGTGTTGAAAGTTTGGAATATATTTGAAAACAAAACGGATACATTACGTATTTCAATTGAACAAATGGAGTTGAAATTGTCCTGGCTGAGCAAATTTTCTTCTTCCATCGACACAACAGCAGCAGCAGGTTAGAATCGTTCTTTTTTTTTTTTTTAAATCAAAAGTACGGTATCCCCATTAGGCCATTACGCCTCATAAAAACCAAATTGCACGCGTCAACACCAATAAACATGACAAATTGTCTTCCTTTTTTCTTTTTAAAAAATGTCTTGAGAAACTTTATGCTATAATTACTGAATCAAGTTGCGCAAATTGACGTTTTATACGCTTACAAAATTAAGTAAATTCCGCTGCACCTTATCAATTCAAAAACGTTCGAAAGCCAAACCAGCCAGCCACCCTTATGTGTTTTTTGTACACACAAGATTTGCAACAACTTTTGACGTTTTTCTTATTTTTCTGATTGTGGAAATGAATCGACGTCATTTTTCGTCCATTTACGAGGCGACATCCGGTTTGCAATTATAAACAAATTAATTATTGTAAGTTACACGATTGCTTACTGACACTGTAGCAAAAATAAAAAAACAAATCCCAAAACCACTTGTGAATTTTTGTATCTTATGATTTGATGAGACATGACAGTGCTTTTAGGCCTTGAAGTGTCTTCGTTTTAACGGAAATTTGGTTTGTAATTCATAATTATATTACACTGTACAATATGTATACTCTGTGTGTGTGTACACACAGGAAGGAGGAAATTAATTGCTGTTATTTTGAATTTAAATTGTTGTTGAAGAAGTCATTGTTTATTTATTTTTTAATTGGCGTGAGGATCATAAGCTACCGTATATTACTTTTTAGTTTTAGAACGAATTTAAACTTCACGTGATTTTATTTCCATGGCAACAGAATTTGAATCCCTCAAAATCTTGTGCACGTCAATTCAAATTTTAGAGTGTCTGCTTTTAAAGAAACGAGACAAATATTCATGTTAAGCAATGCGATTTATTTCCGTTTCTTTTTTTCTTAATTTTTTTAAATAAAGAAACGAGACAATTATGAATGATAAACAATACAATTAATTCCCGTTAAATAAATTATTTTTAAAAGAAGTCGTAATACGTCACTTTGGTCTACGCATGCGCATTGAATGTTTGAAATTCTTTAAAGTTGCAGTCGAGCACACACACACACACACACACACAGAGTGATAATAATATTAAAATGTCAACAAAACACGTGATTTGCGTACAAATCGTCCATTTTGCTTATCTTTTGACTATTTTACTTTTTCCAACATAAAAAGTGCATTGCTATATGAAAAGCAAGTTTAAACTACAAAGTGCCAACAACAACTACTACAACATTGTGACAATGTTTTGTCATCAATACTTAAAAAACAAAAAGTCATTCATGTTCACTTTTAAAGATTTTAACCTTCTTTTAAGATTTAAAGATTAAATTAAACACTTTCTTTCCTCATTTAAATACCAACTGTAAATTATAATTGATCATAATACTCGTACAAAATACAATACCTAGAAAAAAAAAAAAAAAAGTAAATCATCAATGCTATTAACCCCTTTGCATTTCGCAGAGGATTAAACATTAAATTATACTGAGAATTTGAGAAAGTAAAACTGAGAGAGAAGAGAGAGGGATTGCTAATCTTATTTCTTAAGATGCCCATTTTCCTTACCCAAGAAAAATTTTTCTTAAGAAATTTTAAAGATAAACAAAAAGGGAAAACAATAATGGCAATAAGTAAATTATGATAATATAAATAACAAAGAGATTAACAAGAACAGAAATTGACTTAAGAAAATGATCTGCGTATTAAGTTCTTAATCCATTGGTAAGAAAAAGTCCAAACATGGAAGCCAACTTCCGGGGCGAAATTTAAACCACTCAAATCACATGGAAATGTCACTCAACTGCCAGTAGCTGTTTAATTTTAGTTAATTAATGATGAGATTTTAATTACTGGATTTTAGCACTGGGTGTCTACTTATTAGATTCAATGGCAGAGTCACCACAAGAGGCACAACACTCCCAGTGAGTCATATTACGTCATTGCTCATGTACAGTTATCAAATAACCGAAAGTCAATGAGAAATGATATTACTTTACACACTGTGTGTCATCTTATGACCAAAAAAAAAATAATAAAAATTTAGTTATCTTTTTATATTATTATTTAGAATAAAAAAGAAACCACATTGACGATCCAAAAATCTGGCATTTGGAATTGTTTTTTTTTAAAACATTCTAAATTTCCATTTACCGGTACGATTGTTCTTTTTAAGTAAAATTTGGTTGCTAAGGTAATCACAGCACGTGACATAAAAAAAATCTAAAAACATTCCAAAAACTGTATTGACATGTAAGAATTTTTTTTTATTTAGAATTTTAATTTTCCATTGCTATGGTAATAAAAGCACGTGAAGTTAAAATATAAAAATCATTTTAAAACTTCTTTATTGAAAAAAGTTACTATAAATGCTAGCTTATTATTGATTTATTTTTCTTTTGAATTTTTTAAATACAGTAAGTTCTATCGATATCAGTTCGTGTACCATTTGTCACAATGACGTACAATGCCTTTTTTAATCAGATTATACAGACGTTTTTGTAAACACCAACTGTACTTGACGTTTAATGATAAAGCTATTGATAAAAGTTCATTAGATTTTAATCGTATGGACATTTCGTTTTTCTGTAGACGATTATTTTTGTCAGTGAAAAAATTCATGCGTTATGAAATTTGAAAATTCGAACATTTATTTTTTTTTTAAATATGAAAATTCGAACATTTAAGTTTTTTAAATTATGAAAATTCAAACATTTATTTTTTTTTAAATTATGAAATTTCGAAGTGAAAAATAAAAACATTCGAAGTCGGTTTATATAATAAAAATCTGCCAAAATAAAAACTTTCGAATTGCTTTAAACACTTTTACACACTTTGAAATTCAAATTAGAATCTTAAAACACTTTAAAATCATTTGCAAACTTTTAAAAGCATTTCAGAAACAGTTGAAAACAAATTCGGTTAAGAAAAATTTGTAAGTGATCTCACTCGGTTATTAAATGTCAGTGTTGTCAGATTAAATTTGAATATTTGGGTTAAATTAACTTACGTAAATCACGATTTTATTTTATTTAAAAAAAAAAGAAAAGCAATTAATTTGACTCATTGCTTGTTTAACAGTTTTAAAGATTGCAAACAAAAAAAATCTTTGTTTTCCAATGCATTTCAATTACATTGTAGGCTTAAAAACATTAAAAAAACCAATGTTTATTTTTTATGTTGTATAAGAAAATGCCAGTCATACAATACAGTATGTGCACTGTATTGCTAAATAAATTTTCTTATTAAAGTTTACATTTGGCAGTTTTGAGAATTAGGTTACTTTTTATGCATGTTTAATTGAGTGCAAGGTCAACAAAGTCATTATTATTACTTATTAGTAGTTTAGTTTAAGTGATAACATAGTTTGAATCTTAATTTAGTGTTAAAAGGGTGGAGAAGGAGAAGGGGGTGAGGTGAGGTGTGACCTTTGATGAGTCAACGGTTACTCAAAAAAAAACTTTAATAAAGACTTTAAAATAAACAATGGCGTCGAAATTAGACACTTTATTTGTATACATCACTTAATTAATATATTTTAAATTTAGTAATAATCGAAATTTGCTACTTCACTTTTCACTAATAAAGAAACGAGACTAATTTGCATTGATCCAAATACATATTTGTCTCATTTCTTTATTTTTCTTAAAGTGATGAGACTGAATTACATTGGTTTTAACAGCAATTGGTCTCGTTTCTCTATTTAACTTAAAATGATGAGACTGATTTACATTGATTCGAATGACGATTTGTCTCGTTACTTTATTTTTCTTAAAATGATGAGACTGATTTACATTGGTTTCAATGACGATTTGTATCCTTTTTTATTTTTTTTTTAAATGATGAGACTGAGTTGCATTGGTTTGAATGAAGATTTGTCTCGTTTCTTTATTCTTCTTATGTGATAAGACTGAGTTGCATTGGTTTTAATGACGATTTGTCTCTTATTTATTCTTTTTAAAGTGACGAAACTGATTTACATTGGTTTCAATAACGATTTGTCTCGTTTTTTTTTTATTTTTGTGTAGTTCCCCCCCCCCCCCCTTCCTTTCCCCCTTTATGTGCGTCACTGGATTTGAAGATATTTAACCATAAAAAAAATATTTCTTAAAACAAATGTTAGTTTCTTGCATTTCCTGAGACACTGGCCGTCTCATCATATAAAATTACCAATTGAAAAAGTGAAGGAAAACGGTTTGAAATTGACCAAAATAAAAGTTAATATTGTACTTGGTTAATTTGAGAGTGAATTGATGGGAGTTGACGTTATCGTATTTACTAGGGCGTAAGAAAGCGGAAGTCATTATTATTTTAATTCCTTCTTATTACAAACACTAATTTCACCTTAAGAAATATACGAAAAACCATTTCCGTCTTTTATAACTACATTTTACCTTCAATTTCTTTTCATTGTTTTCAAATTTTTGGTTTTATTTTATTGGTAATTATAGCTTTTTGATGTTTGAGATTCACATTTTCTGTGTTTGACTTATTCCCATTGATTTTCATGTTAAATTTATGCCATAGACTTTATTGATAAGGAACGTTCATCGACTAAAAAAAGTTTTAAAAAATGATCAATAAAGAAACGGGAATAAATTGCTTTGCTTACAATGGAAATTTGTCTCGTTTCTTTAATAGCAGACGTTCTAAATTTTAAATTGACATACAGTACGTGATTTGAGGAATTCGAATTCTGTTGCCATGGTGATAAAATCACGTGAAGTTAAAGTGACAAAATTTATCATTAAAGAAACGGGAATAAATTGCATTGATTACAATGGACATTTGTCTCGTTTCTTTATTGAAAAAATTAAAAATAAAGAAACGGGAATAAATTGCATTGCTTACAATAGATATTTGTCATATTTTTATTTGAAAAAAATTACCAATAAAGAAACGGTAATAAATTGCATTGCTCATAATTGATATTTGTCTCATTTCTTTTATTGGCAGACGTTCTAAATTTTAAATTGGTATACGTGATTTGAGGAATTCTAATTCTGTTGCCATGGTAATAAACTCACGTGAAGTTAAAATGACAAAAATTATCAATAAAGAAACTGGAATAAATTGCATTGATAACAATTATTATTTGTCTCGTTTCTTTATTTTAATGTTAAATTTCTCTCATTGACTTCAATGTTAAATTTCCTCTACTGAGAAAATATTGAAATATTTGTTATTTGATGTTTTAAATGTCTAAAATTCCCTTAAACTGAAATGAACCTGACGTTTCTATCGGTTTTTTCTTATTAATCTTTTAACGTTAATTTTTATCTGTTTGTTTTCAATATCAACAATCATTATACTGAAAGATACTGAATTTTTTTTATTGAGATAATAATTATTGTAATCGATTAGTCAACGCTTTTGTCCTTCGTTTATTTCATTAAAATGCCTTTTTTTAATATCTTTTTCAATGATTTTAGTTTACCTCGTCATATTTAACCTCATTTTTTATTAATAAAGAAAATATTTCAATTTACAGTACATTTTTTTTTATCCATTTGAAAGTTAATGTCCAGGCTGATCATAACATATGTGTTCAAGCTGTTATAAGCTGGAAATAAAGAAAGAAAATAAATGAGACAAATGGCCATTAAAATTGATACAATTTAGTCTCGTTTCTTTAATAACAACATCAAAAACAAACGAGACAAATCGCCATTGAAATCGATGCAATTTAGTCTCATTTCTTTAATAAAAATAAACGAGACAAATCGCTATTGAAATTTATGCAATTTAGTCTCATTTGTTTAATAAAAATAAACGAGACAAATCGTCATTGAAATTTATGCAATTTAGTCTCATTTCTTTAATAAAAAGATAAAAAAAATAAACGAGACAAATCACCATTAGAACTGATACGTTTTAGTCTCATAGGGAAAATAAATGGGACAAATGGTCATTAAAACGGATACGATTTTGTCTCGTTACTTAATTGACACTATAAAAACGAGTGTTCAATTGATAAAATCGCCCGGCGTTGTATAAATATCGTGTAGTTAATTTTTTTAAAAAAAGTCAAAATATTGTGTTGCATTTAATTTGTGATTGACAATCTGATTGATCGATGAAACAGGATAATTTATTTATTAAAAAACTTCAGTTGATAAGTTGCTTAAAGTGCATATTATTATTATTATAATGATTTGAAGTGAGTTAGTTGGGTGCGGTCAAGCTGACTTTCTCTCTTTTTTCTACTTTTAATTGTTATTGATCATTATGAAAGTTATATTATAAGCTTAGTTAGTTAGCCAATAGCTAGTCACTTATTATTATTATTATTGAGGGGAAAAAATGAGATAATAATAATTTTACGAGGTCATTGTTTTTGTTTCTTAAAACTACAGCTTTTTTTTTATTTTTAAAAGCGAAATTTAATATGTTCATAATCATTGCCTATTAAATCAATAAATGGTTGCAAGGGATTAATTTTGATTGCAGATTAACACACATTAAATCTAGAGTAGGACACAAACAAAACTAACAAAAAATTAAGCTTGGGTGTTTATTTTAGCATTGAAGTCTATGAGAGAATTTTAACATTGAAATCTATGAGAGAAAGTTTGCATACAAGATTTTTGAAATCTTTGATGAAGTTTGCAATCATTTGGTAAATGTTTGACGCAGTTTTCATTCACATTAAACAACAACTTAAAAATGTATTTGCAACTGTTTTTCTTTATTATGTGAAAGTTGAACCAAGAAAACGACCAAAGATGTTAAAGTGCAACTTAGTTTTGCTTTCTGAAATAATAATAATGTAAACAAAGGGTTATATACAGGTAGTGACGTATTTACATGAAACTATAAACTGGACTTGTATGAATTATTTGGCGTTTAATAATTTACTAAAAAAAGAATCTGTTACAAAGTTTCGCCTTAGGGGGATTTCTTTTTGTCTACAATCACCCACCCCTCCTCCTCCTCCCCACCCTCCTTTAACCTCCTTCTTTCCCTCCCAATTTAAAAATAACGTTGATTTTTCAACTTTTACAAAGCAAAGTCAAGCAAAGCCAGACACACATCACATTGCAAGCCAAACATAAAAAAGCAATTTACAAATCGAGACGTGATGTTTTTTTCTTTTAAATTTTTCCTCTTTTCTTATTTTAGAGGTGGTGAGGGTGATTAGGAAGGGGAGGGAGAGGGAGGTGAATGAATAATTAAGTAGTATGATTCATCGCTATTTCTATCAACTTTGTACAACAGGAGTTTCTAATCGATACAAAAAGCCACCAATAATAGTAATCTAATTGTGTATTAAAATCTTATTGACATTTTATATTTGAAAGAGTAAAAGCTGTAAAATACAGTACTCATTTGTATTTGTCATAATATTATCATAGAGAAACAAATATTGATGAAATGACAACTACTCGTACTGTACTGTGTTTGTATTCCAAGAGATCAATGACTCCTATCAAATGGCTTTCTCACTGCAAATGTCAAAAACAAACCATTTTATTACTAAAAAAAAAACAAACTATTTAATTCACTTCTATGCCAAGTTTCTCTCTTCCCCATAGACTTCTATGTTAACATTCAATTCGTAAACTTCAATGCTAAATTTCGCTTATAGACTTCAATGCTAAATTTCGCTCATAGACTTCAGTGATAAAATTGTAAAACAAATTCAGAAACACTAACAAAATGCTTGATACATTGTTAGTTTTATTTCAAACTACCTAAAACATTTTTAAAACGCTTACCAATTGGCTTAAACGTTTTAAAATCTATTGAAAGTTTTTTTTAAACAATTTAGAAATATTGTAAACTGCTTAAAACACTTTAAAAACATTTGCAAACATCCAATAAGACTTCAAAAACATTTGCAAATTTTCTATATCGTTTTAGAAACATTTGAAAACTATTTTTATTGTTTTGGAAACAAGCAATCTGCTTAAAACTATTCAGAAACATTTGTAAACAGCATAAAACACTTTTGAAACATTCACAAATAGCTTAAAAAAATACTTTTTTTTTTTCATGTAAATTTTTGTTGACTGTAATTGAGAATTAAGAAAAACATTTAAATGTTTGATGTTGTGAGGGTCATTCATATTCATAGAAAGCTATTAAGATTAATAAAACGTGATTAAAATGTCCCTGAATTTAGTTTATTTTTAATGACCAAACTAAAAAAAAAAATAAGTAAAAAAATATAAAAATGAAACAATGTTGAGCTATTACTTTTGACGAAGAAGTGTATTTGATTACATTGAGGATAAATTGAAATTGCATCGGTCAATTATTTTCATCCTTTCTTTCCTGTGTATTGTTAAGTTAAATTAATGATTAAAACTTCTCCCTATATTTAATTATTATTATTTATCTATGGGAAATGAGTGAAAGGAAGAAATTTAATAATGAAGTCAGTTATTTAAAGCGTGAAAACGATTAAATTCAATTTTTACATTGTATACAATGGAATATGAAGGCCGAAACAATTTTAGTTTTCATGTTGAAAATGACACAGGAATGAACAACACAGTAGAGGGGGTGAGGGTGATGGGGTGAGGGTAGGGTGAAGAGGAAATGTTTTAGGAAAAGTTCAAAAAATAAGTTTTTATTTTTAATGACTTTTAATGCTTATTTACATAAGTATATGCAGGTCATTCAGTCATTTGATCAAATAGATACCAAGATTAATGCAACTTAATTTATTTACAATGTTCGAATTACCATGGAAACTTATACTCACGTGCTTAGTTTTTTTTATTCAATCTCCAATTATAATCTTAGAATGTTTTATTCTATTTTTTAAGCTTTGATTACTATGACAACTGATTTTTAATCTTTAATTCGAATTTTAGAATTTTTTTTCAAATTTCTTAGCTTTGGTTGTCATGACAGCTGATTTTTATTATTGTAATCTCCTGTTTGAATTTTAGAATATTTTCTCACATTTCCTAACTTTGGTTGCCATGACAATTGACTTTTATTTTGTTTACTTGAACTTTAATCTTAAAAAACTTTAGAATGTTTTCAAAATATTTTCGAATGCCAATTTATTAACCAAAAAAATTAAGATAAAAAAAGTAAGTTGGAACGTCAATGTTTGGGTAGTGTGACATAAAATATGGGGTGCAGAGATTTATTTTGTGTTTCTATTTGAAATTCTTCACATTAAAAAAAATGCTGTCTTTAATTTTTGCCAATTGTTTTTTATCAATAAAATGTTATTGGTTTGTAAGTTTGTACTTTGCAGGAGCCAAGTTATTTATTTTCTTAGAAGGCGAGAAAATCGTTAGCTGAGGTTGAGGGGGGGTGTGGGAAGGGAAGAGGAGGGGGAGGGAAAATACTGTAGATATAAAAAAAGAAATTGATCGTAAAATTTCTCTCCGTCTAACAAATTTATTGCCAGTTTGAAGTGTTCAGACGACAACGACGACGACGGTTATAGATTACATATCGAAGAAAAATGACTACACAAGAACTTATACTGTATACCGGTTGATTTTCTAACTAGGAACAATATGTTTTTCTATGGTAAAAAAAGAAACGGGAAAAATCACCATTGGAACAGATGAGATTTAGTCTCGTTACTTTATTGGCATTTTTTCTACTTGAGACAAGAAAGAAATGGGAAAAATCGTCAGTGGAACTGATGAAATTTTGTCTCGTGTATCTGTTGACACTTTTTTTTACATTAAAATAAAGAAATGAGACGAATGTCCATTGGAACTGATGAGATTTCGTTTCATTTCTTTATTGACACTTTTTTCTTCTTTGGCTAAAAAGAAACGGGAAAAATTACCATTGGAACTAATGAGATTTAGTCTCGTTTATTTTTTGACATATTTTTTCCCCCAATCTTAAGAAGGAATAAACGAGACAAATCTTCGTTGGAACTGATAAGATTTAGTCTCGTTTCTTTATTGACACTTTTTTCCCCAATGTCTAGAAAGAAACGGGAAAAATTGCCACTGTAACGGATACATTTGAGTCTCGTTTCTTTTATTTTCACTTTAAAGAACCAGTGTTCTAGTGTAGAATATCACCCGAGTATAGAATGTACAAGTGTAGTATTGCAAACCCATAGTTTTTTCTTACTTTTCTCTTTGAGGGTCTCAAGTGTCAACGTCCTGATGAGATTTTGAACTTCAATTCACCTCCTTAAGTTTAACATTGACCGAGTAGTTTCCTTCTTTTCTACTAACTTTAACTTACACACACTGTACAATGTACATGTACTTGCTACTGTACTCATCAAGTTTTATAGTTTTATAGTCGACGACACCCAATATCAGATGCAGCTGATGTTATTTTAAACCATCACAATTACTACACAGTACATGGACTTGATTTTTGTACAATATTGTATGTGTTTGTGTCGTTGAATGTTTGAATGTCTCTCTCAAGTTTTTACGAGGAAAAAAGTAAAATGAGAGGAAATGAGAAAACGACAGTTGCTATTTTGTGATTGAAACCAAAACTGTTTAAACAAATTTAACAAGGAAACTAAAAAGAAAATAGGGAAAAATGGAGGGTGAAAAGAGGGGGTTTATGGTGATGATGATGATGAAGGGTGTCTACAAGTCTTCGCTTTGGTCGTCTGGCTTGGCTTCTTCCTCATTTACAGTACTCACTTTTTACCCTGTCCAAATGTATAGCAAATATTTTAACAATTACTGTATACAGTCAGATTTTCATCATTAAAAGTGTTTGGATTATACATTTATTAATTACATTGCATGATGATCATGATATTTGTGTTTACATACGATGGCAATAAAGAAACGAGACAAATACCCATTGTAAGCAATGCAATTTATTCCCGTTTCTTACCCGAGTTGTGATTCTCCATTGATGTTCCATTAGCAAGCACGTGACATTTTTCAAATTTATTTTACGTTTATTATTTGCACATTTGGAATGTTTTATTTGTTTTTTGAAATTTAAAAACATTCTAAAATTGCAAGGTTAGATTTTTTTTTGGTAGAAAATAAAAATTAGTCTGTGTTGTCAACTGATAGGGAAATTCTCTAAAACGCCACTTGTATTTTTATTTTAAATATTTTGTGAGTGCGTTTTTTTTTTTTTTTTTTGTAAACATTTTAAAATTGCGGGAATTACTATTATTTAGTGGAAATGATAAGGAAAAATGAGAATTTGGGTAGCTAATTATTTTTAAATATGTTTTAATTGGTTTTTAGTTGTCAAGTTTATTAGCTATATTTTTGCATGAATTTTAATTACTTTCCGGTGTGTGCACTTCGAGGACGAGGACTAATTGATCTGTAATTGTAAACCTAAATTAAAAAAAAAAAAACAGGAAAGAAAATTAAAATAAAAATATTTAACTAATTGCTCATTATTGTCGGGCCATAAAACACAATGCAATGCTGTATTGGAAATTGGGAAATGAAAGAAAGAAAAAAAAACTTAAAAATTGAAGAATTTGGTGTTAGAAATTGAGTACAGTATGAGCTGAAATATTAAAACAAGTTTCTTAAAAAAACATAAAAAATGGAAAACTAATATAAAATACGAAACTAAAATGAAGAAAAAGAAAAAAAATGAGACTAATACAAAGTGGTACCGGTATATAAAACTATCAAAGTTGCATTCATGCGTTTCCATTGCATTCACAATACTGTCTCTTAATGTTTTTATGTTTTAATGGCAGAAATACTTCTCAGTAAGCATGTAACCTCATTTTGAAATTTAATACACTTGTACACACTGGATGGTAATCGGAAACACATTTTTTTAGTTGGTTAAAAAGAAACGGGAAAAATCGCCATTCGAACAGATGAGATTTAGTCTCATTTCTTTATTGGCATTTATTTTTCTTAGGACAAAAAAGAAACGAGACAAATCGTCATTGGAACTGATGAGATTTAGTCTCAATTCTTTATTGGCATTTTTTTTTTCTCACGACAAAAAAGAAACGGGAAAAATCGTCATTGGAACTGATGAGATTTTGTCTCGTTTCTTTTTTATACACTTTTTTCTCTATTAAAATAAAGAAACAGGAAAAATCATCATTATAATGGATGCGATTTCGTCTCATTTCTTTATTGTTACTGCAAAAGGCACCGTTCTAATTACCATAACAACCAATAATTATTCACGTGCTTCAATTTTTTTAAATCAAAATTTTACGTCACGTGATTTAGAAGCACCGGTGTTCTGAATACACTGTATTCTCAATATTTGGTTACTATAGTTACAAAAAAAAAAAAGAAACGGGATAAATTATCATTGTAATGGATAAGTTTTAGTCTCATTTCTTTCTTTATCATATTTTAGATATCGACTTTGTGAACGCCTCTTCACTTCTTTATGTTTTTTACATTTTAAAAAAAGGGGCGTTCGTAAAGTATGTTGTGCTATAGCGTAAAATTTCTTTTAAAAAAATGTTTTTTTGGCAGCTGTTTAAGATTAAGTTAAATTTCTTTCAATTGAAACAATTTAATAGTTGAAAGATTCATTTATCATTTTGTATTTGTTTTCATCTTTTTTTTTTGTGTGTGTGTTTTGTTTTTGAAGTTTATGTAATGAAAGATCACTTTGTCCTTTTTCCCGTTATATAAATATTATTTCATCTTAAAAGTTTATATATACAAATAACATATATAAAGCTGGAAGAATTTGTTTATTAAAAAAAAAGTCTTTGAGACAAAGCAAAGCCAAAAGTTAAGAAATGAAACAACCAAAAGCGGTGTTAAAGCTTTAACTTAACTTAGTTGAAATGAGTTTTCCCATCTGTTTTGTCTTGAGAACTTCTTTTGACATCTTTGATTAATCACGTGTCGAAATGAGCTTCTTAATCTTTTAACATTCAAACATATTCACACCCACTTTTCACAACAAAACCAAAAAAACATCTCAAGACAGCGTCATCTTTATTTATTTCTTAAGGTTTTTGTTATCTTATGCAACACATTGAGAAAAGCTATTTACTGTTTTTATTAACTAGATTTTATATTTCAGGTCTATTATTTGTAATAATAGTAACAAAATATACTGTTTTCAAGTCTAATTTAGTTATTTGAAGCTTTTTAACTCAAATTTGCTATTTGATTATCTAGTTTTGTTGCTTATTTATTTAGTTCTGGGACTTAATTGTCTACTTTGGATACTTAATTGTCTAGTTCTGATTCTTGATTTGCTAGTTTTTGATATTTAGTTGGCTAGTTTTGATAATGGTCTATTTTTGATATTTAAATGTGTAGTTTTGATAGTTAGTTGTCTATTTTAGATTCTTAAATGTGTAGTTTTGATAGATAGTTGTCTAGTTTTGATGCCTGATTGTCTGGTTTTGATTCCTGTCTGTGTGTTTTTGACGCCTAATTGTCAAATTTTGAATTTTGATCGTCTAGTTTTGATACTTAATTATTTAGTTGATCTTTTACTGTCGAGTCCTGATACTTAATTGACTAATTCTGGGTATTTATCGTCTAGTTTTGATAACTGATTGCCAAATTCTGATTGTCAAGGTTTGATTCTTGATTGTCTGGTTTTCTAGTCTGTATTTTAATTTTAAGATCTGATTGTCAAATTCTAAGAGTTGAACTTTTGATTGTCTAGTTCTGACACTTGATTGTCAATCTTTTGATTATTTTTTTTTCTGTTTCAAGAGTCATTATGTTCAGATTCAGTTACTTGAACATCAACTTTTGCAACTTAAAAAGTCAATAAATACATTAAGTTTAAATTTGACTGATTTAAAGCCAACTTTTGCTTCTTAGGAGTCAAAGTTTGTACAACTTGAGCGCAAAATTTCAATATTTGAACGTCAAATTTAGGCATTGTAATGTCCTAAACACCAAAAAAAAAAACTTTGACTTTTTTACTCATTAATAACACAACATCTCAACTCCAACTCCCTTTAACTTACTTTCAAAAAACTACAAATCCATAAAAATGACACATTGTATATACAAAACTAACCTGAAAATCCTCAATAAAAATCTAATTTTATCTTTTTATTATTCCAGGAAACAGACAAGTGGAAGAAATGGGAAGAAAAAAGAAAGATTTAATTCCTACAAGAAAAACTCAAGATTAAACTCAAAGAAGAAGAAAATCAAAAAGGCTGTGTCAATCATAATTTTAATTTTAATTATGAATAACAAAAAAAAAAATCATCATCTTCCCATTATGACGTCATTGATGAAACACAACACCAAAAGCAAAAGCCCATCTTCACTTGAATGAAATTGAGCTGAGACTTTTTTGTTGTGTAAGAAGGAAAGGATTGGGTTGTTTTTTGTTGTTGTTGTTGTTATATATGTGTTTTAGTATCCATTGATTGTGCTGGCCATGGATTGCAGTCGTTACATCGTTCAAGTGCACGTAGGAGCACTCAGCTCTCAATACGAGGCGTTGTCAGTGGAGGCAAGTAAACAAACGACGTCAGAAGAGATTGTAGCTTGCATCTGCGAACGTCTTAAGATTCGTCAGCCAGAAAGCTACGAGCTCGCAGAAGTTATTGGGAATTCAGGCGGTCAGGAATGCAAAGAGCGAAGATTAGGAAAAGTAGAGAAGCCAGTTGCAGTGCAAATGTTGTGGCCGAAACACATGCCAATCGCCAATGGTGCTGGTGGTGGAGCCTCCTCCTCCAAGGCTAACAGTGGTAGTGGTAATGGTCAGCGAGGTCACGGTCCTAATCCTCCACGAAACAAGACTCAAGCCATGACCACAACTAATCGAAATAATAATAATTTAGGAAATAACGAGTTCCAAGCGCCTGAATATCGATTTTGTTTGAGAGAAAAGTTCAGTGAGTTGAGTGGTGGCGGTGCTGGTGGTGTTGG
Organism: Helicorthomorpha holstii; assembly: GCA_013389785.1. NCBI lineage: Eukaryota > Metazoa > Arthropoda > Diplopoda > Polydesmida > Paradoxosomatidae > Helicorthomorpha > Helicorthomorpha holstii. The sequence continues at coordinate 2,130 of JAAFCF010007136.1, read as the reverse complement.
TGCTGCTGGTGTTGTTGTGGGAGGAATCCATCAGGCTTCAGGAATGTGGTTAGAGGGAACTGACCCTCAGTTAATTCGCGATTATTTCTTGAGGTTTTTGTATCAGCCTAAGGATAAGGAGTATCCGGATTTGTGTCAGCTTCCGGATTTAAATGAGACGTCCATGCTGGAAAATTTAAAAGCCAGGTTTCATAACGGTCACATTTACACGTATGTTGGATCCATTCTAATCGCTCTTAATCCCTTCAAGTTTTATCCCATTTATAACCCTAAATATGTGAAGTTGTATCAGAATCGACGGGTGGGCGATTTGCCGCCGCATATTTTCGCGGTGGCCGACGCGGCGTATTACACAATGTTGAGGGAGAAGAGAAATCAGTGCGTGGTGATTTCAGGGGAGAGTGGGTCGGGCAAGACAGAGAGCACCAATCTGTTGTTACATCATTTGACAGCGCTCAGTCAGAAGGGAACTTTTGGATCAGGAGTGGAACAAACAATACTCAGCGCGGGACCTGTCTTAGAGGTCAGTTTTTTATGGTTTTTTAATTAACTTTAATTTAATTTAGCTGTTAGCTGATTAATTTTATGAGGAACTTTTAATTTTTTGTGTTTTGTGGACTTGGTTCACTTTAGTTTTCAAGATCTCATTGGTTTACATAAGATTTTCAGAACTAAAATGGTCCACGTTCAAATGTGTTAAATTTTAACTTTTACATTTTTGGACTTGTTTTTCTTCAGTTTTTACAATTTCATTGCGTTACATAGGCTTTTCAGAGATTAATTGGTCTAAGTCCAAATGGGTTGAATTTTTTTTTTTTTGTGTGGACTTAGCTTTCTTTTGTTTTCAGAATCACATTGATTTTCATGAACTTTTCAGTTTGAATTTTATTGTTGAGGACTTGTTTCACTTTAGCTTTCAAGAACACATAGCTATTCATTGACTTTTTTCAACTAAAATAGTTCAAGTCCAAATAAACTAATTTTTTTTACTTTTACATTTTTGGACTTATTTTATTTCTGTTTTCAGAACAACATTGCTTTAGATAGGCTTTTCAAAACTAAATTGATCCACGTCCATATTAAGTTAAATTTTACTTTGGCACTTTTGGACTTGTTTCACTTCAATTTTCAGTTTATCGTAGCTTTACACAGGCTTTCAGAACTGAAGTGGTCGAAGTCCTATTGGTTAAATTTCGGTTTTTGTGACTTTTATGGACTTGTTTCACTCCAGCTTTCAATAACACATAGCCAACGTTGATTTCTAAGAGCTAAAATGGTTCATGTCCATCAAAACAAATTTTTTTATTTTTAGTTTTGGACTTGTTTCACTTCAGGTTTTAGAATTCTATTGCTTTTTAGAGCTGAAGTGGTCTATGTCAAAAATGGGTTTTAATTTTAATTTTGTGTTTATGTGGACTTGTGTCACTTCAGTTTTTAACATTTAATTGCTTTCCGTAGACAATTAAAGCTAAAGTGATTCAAGTCCAAGTGAACTAATTTTCACTTCAACTGTGAACAGATCGCATATTTGGGTTGCATTTTTTATTAAATTGAAAGATATTGTTTTGTTACCAAATTAGGTCATCGTTTATGCTATTTTTTTTTTAGCTAGATAATAAACTAGAACAAGCTAAGTTAATAATGCGTTTTATTGGTCTGTTTTATCATTTACAAGTGTGTTTGGCGCTTTTAATCAACTTTTATTAAGAAAGTTTTTGCGCGTTAAAATCACAAGTAAAAATAATCAATTTAGGAAAACAATTTCATTTTTTAAAGAAATTTAGGTTAGCAGACGAATTTAATGTACAGTAGTTGAGTTTTGTGTCTTTCAAAACCATTCCAGTCTTAGTAGAAGTTTAACACCGGAAATTATTAATGCAACGGAAGTTATAAAGGATGTTAAGATTACTATGCTTCATTTTGGTTACAATTTCCTAAAGTAGAGCAAAAGTTTATAAAGTGACAATAAAGAAATAAGACTAAGTTACATCGGTCTAAATACAAATTTGTCTCGTTTATTTTTTCTTCTAAAAATGATGAGACTGAATTACATTAATTTCAATGAAAATTTGTCTCATTTCTTTATTTTTATTAAATGATGAGACTGTGTTACATTGGTTTCAATAACGG